>CM077185.1:21869350-22351850 GCA_039654105.1 Coreius guichenoti | reverse complement strand
ACTTTGTTCTTAAATTGTTAATGTTAACAACATCAGCATTGCGTGACTACGTGTATTTAGTGTTTATTAGCGTTACCTGTAGATTTCAATTTCTGCACAGTCTAATCTTTTGCTTTTGACTAAATCTCTAGTTGTCACTGATGATTGTCATTTGGGCCTTTCTGGATTACAATCCGCCATCAAAATGATACATTTAATTACTCCAGCTGCTGTGAGAAAAGGCTATAAATGATTTGCTGAAGAACATGCTCCTCACGTGCGTTACTACTACTAGCCGGACTCTTTCTTTATGTATACAGACGTGACGTAATGGCGCAAAGACATGCTTGAATTTCCCGTTGAAATCCACCATACGACTCTAACACATTATTACAAGCTTACCGTTGTGAATGGGGCTAAGGTAAGGAGATAGTTTTGAACACTGGCTTGTGTACTTGCTCAAATTTTTTTTTTAAATATTAAAAAAAAAAAGCAAAAGCTAATAAAAATGACAAAAGCACACAAAAAAAAAACTAAAATTAAAATGAAAGCTGAAAATATAAAATATAAGCCAAATACTAATAAACACTATAATAGTATAGAAATATTACTAAAATAACACTGTTACATGCTAAATGAAGCATTATCTAGGTCTGTTAGCCCAGCTTCTATAGATGACGTTTTAAAAAGACAAATTATTGCCTGAAATCATAGTGTATGTAAATGCATGTAAATCCTGACCTCACATAAACTCCACAGAGTTTGATTGACAGCTCACTCAACTGCACTATGAGTAATCAAATATGGTGCCTCCCTACGTGGCACTGAAGTGATTCCTTTCTCTAGTAAAATTCCAAAAGGAAAGTATTCCTCTAATCACTTAAGGTATGGATCTTTTAATGGATGGCATTTTATAGTCACTAACAGGAAGTATTTTTCAGAGAACACGATTGTGTGGCTACATTGATTACTGTGGAGGTCAGATGCGATGAATGGGATGACATTTACAATGCGTCTCTCTTTATTTGTGATTTTCCTTTCTCGGCTTGCTATGCATGTTCTACTGACCTGTAATGTGAAAATCATTGTTTTCTGACTTCTTTTTCATTCTTTTCCTACTATCAGTCCTACTTACATGGAAGATCCGGAAGATCCAAAAGATCCATATCAATCATCTTTTACTAGAATGTTTATTATTTCACTTCACAACAACTGTAGAAATGTCAGACTGAAACCTCTACATCTTAACTCCTTTATCAGGAAGAGCGTATTCACGTCATGGCTCTGGGTTTTGTAAGATGCATCAAACATGGAAGTTATTCCACAGCGTCATCACTCATCCTGTAAATGCTGCTTCCTTGTGTCTTGTTTTCCAGCAGGTGTTTCTCTAGAATGACTCCACCCCTTCCCTTCAAAGCCTCATAACATGCCGTCTTTGTTATGTCTGTTTAGATCGGTTGTTTGTGGGCCCGTCTCTTGTTCTGCCCTCTCTCAGATGAAGAAAATACCAAACATAATGACACTGGGTAATTGCAAGGTAATTTCCTGTTTAATGACTCTGCGTTTGATGACTTTTGTTGTAGTAAATGGCATAGGCTCTAATGGTCCTCTTCTGCAGATGAAGGTCCAAACCAGATCATTCATGTTACTGGAGGGCATTTGGTCTGGTTGGGCCAAATTCAGCACTAATTTCTAAGCGACGATTGCCTCTTGACTCTGTCTCAGAGGTTCTCCGGTGCTTGTCTTTTGTGGTTTCAATAGGGAAAAATAGACTCTTCATGAACTTCTCCATCCCACCCATCAGCTGTGTTTCTTCATTGACAAAGCCATGCTGATGGGCGTCGAACCAGCCATGCTCTTTGTGAATGAGTTTCTGAGGATGCTGTGGCCTTAAAGCTGGTTCAATAGCTGCTTTCCTGTCATTACCCCCTTCCCCCATCCCAACCTGGCTTTTCCCTCTGTCTCATTTCCTTTCTGTGAGTGCCACGTTTTTGTGGGGGTCTGATAACAGGGGCACAGTTCCCATGGATATCCCCTATGGGGGGAGGGAGTGATGTTGGCCAGGGCACAGAGAGAAACAGTCACTACATATATTATATTGAACACACAGATTGGCTGTGAAAGCAACTTAACTCTCAGGCTCTAGTGCCAGTTACACCAAATATAACTAATATGTGCAACACAAAAATGAAACATTCTCTGCTTCACATAAAATGGATTATATATTCCAGATGTGCTTTTACAGTCTACTTCACTTTAATGCTTTAATACAGTTGCGTTGTTTAAGTCAGGGGTTTTCAATCTTTTAAATGCCATGTACCCTCAAACATGATCATACTCCTGACCCCTATCCTAATATTTAAAAGGCAACTATATATTTCCATGTATAAAGACCCAGTCTATACGGTAAAAATGAATAAATATGTGAAATATTATTTGGAAATTATTTAGTTCTTTGCTTTAAAAAAACATGACTGTCTGTCTATTGCTCTGTTCCTGTTGCTCATAGTCATAGCCAATGGATTTTTATTAAACTGAACTGTTTAGTATTTAATGAAATTTCTTCCATCTTTGATTTATTTTTTCATTGTATGTTGCACTGCATTCTGGGATTGCCTTCTCCACAAATGATCCATGTTATAATTAGTCTAAAAGAAGTTGTTTGGGAGGCAGCTTTTGCGTCAATACTATGATACCTTAAAATGCTGCTAGGTTTTGAAAAGCATGGCTGTCTGTCTATCTGTCTGCACAATGGAATGAATCGCCACTTAGTTTGTTTTCTTAGGAACCATGTGAGTCCGCATGAAACTGCCAAGGGACAGGGACTGGATATGCCCTCCGATATAGACCAGGGCCCTTGCCTGTCAACAAACCAAAACCAAGCTCTGTTTCTGGCTCTAGTTATAGTCTCTCTGTATTTCTTTGACATCAGCAAGCAGTTTCCTTCTTTTTTTTATTCCAGACATCATAACCCCAGGGGCACAATGGGCCGATTTCCCCCTACTTTTTGTTTTATCTCATAATACATCTCTCTCCCCTGTTTCTGCAATTGCATCATAGTTGTATAACACCTTGCAGTACTGCTTAAAGGCTAAATTCCAGATAATCAACAGAGGGGCATTAGGGGGCTCCTTGGGTAGCATCTGAAACCCCCTGAGGACAATTATGAATCACAGGGTATGAGATCTCCTCTGCTTTTCTAAATTCTTGCATGCGCAGTCTTGTCTAGATCAGTGCACACTGGACTTCTTGTAAGGTAACACTAAAACAGGACGTTGTTCTTTGGAATCTTGTATAGAAATACCACAGACGTGCTGTACGTGATGGATTACCAGGAAGGCCTCTATTTTATAACCCACAAACATTTAGTTTAGTTAAACAACTAGGCCTGGTTTCACAGACAGGGCTTAGATTAAGCCAGGAGTAGGCCTAAGTTAAATTAGCACATTTAAGTAGCCTTCATAAACGTGCCTTAGAAACGTCTTGGTTACGTATATAACCCTTGTTCCCTGAAGGAAGGGAACGGAGACGTTACGTCAGTTACTGACGAAATGGTGGTTTCGCTTAGAAGCCTATCACCTTTGAGTTCTACAAAACGAGCCAATGGCATGAGAATGCCATGGGTCTGCGGAATTTGCATAGCGCAACTCCGCCCCACCTTGTGGGTATAAAAGGAGCTGCGCGGCAATCTCGTATTATGTTTGCCTGCTGAGCGCACCGGCCGTACCAGCGGCACAGCGATTGTGGCATGGGGACGTAACGTCTCCATTCCCTTCCTTCAGGGAACGAGGGTTACATACGTAACCGAGATGTTCCCTTTCAGTCAGTACACTACGAGTTACATCAGTTACTTTCGAAATGGGGGTCCCAATCTAATCTCGCCACAACGGCTGTCTTCCAGCGTCCTGCGCTGACCTGAGCTCCGTGCCGTGAGTTTAGCACGAACGAAGGGCTAGGCTCAACGCCAATACGAAGGTACACTGGGAGGCATATCCCTCATGGAGAAATGCAACACAATGCCTGCCCACAGGGAGGACTTAGGAATACACATATGACCCACGTATGGGCTGCATATGGAGCACTCTAGGGTATCCAGCCGCAGGTGGAATGTTTCAGTGCTTGCAGGTTCACCACCTAATCTCTGAAAGGAGTGGTGGGAACCTTGGGCACGTATCCAGGCCGGGGTCTCAAGATCACGTGAGAGTTAGCCGGCCCGTATTCCAGGCACGCTTTGTCAACTGAAAATGCCTGCAGGTCCTCTACCCTCTTGATGGAAGCCAGGACAATCAAGAGCGCCACTTTCATAGAAAGGAACTTCAACTCAATGGACTGCAAGAGCTCAAAGGGAGCTCTCTGCAGGCAGATAAGACCACAGCGAGGTCCAAAGAGGGCATCTGTAGAGGGAAAGGCGGATTTATCCTCCTCGCTCCTCTAAGGAACCTGCTGACCAGGTCGTGCTGTCCTACCGTTTTCGAGTCCACAAGGTTGTGGTGCGCAGATATTGCGGCCACATAAACCTTAAGGGTGGAGGGAGACAGCCTTCGCTCCAATCCTTCTTGGAGGGAGGAGAGCACGGACCCGATTGGGCATTTCCTGGGGTCTTCTCGCCGAGAAGAGCACCAGGTGACGAAGAGGTTCCATTTCAACGCATAGGCCTGTCTCGTGGACAAGGCCCTAGCGGAAGTGATGGTAGCCACCACTTGTGGTGGTAGGGTACTCAAACCTGCCACGTCCCGTCCAGGGCCCACACTTGTAGGTTCCAGAGATCGGGATAAGGTTGCCGCATCTCTGAGAAAGGAGGTCCTTCCTCAGAGGGATCGACCAGGGAGGCGTATGGAGTATGAGTTCGGAGAACCAGGTCCAGCCAGGCCAATATGGGGCGACCAAAAGGACCTGCTCCCTGTCCTCCCTGATCTTGCACAGGACCTGTGTGAGAAGGCTCACTGGGGGAAATGCATACTTGCGCGGGCCCCGCGGCCAGCTGTGTGCTAGTGCATCCGTGCCGAGGGTCCCCTCGGTCAGGGAGTAAAACCAGCGGCAATGGGAAGAGTCGTGGGAAGCAAACAGATCTACCTGTGCATCGCCGAACTGTTCCCAAATCAGCTGAACCGACTGGGGATGGAGTCTCCATTCCCCCGGAAGTGGCTGAAACCGTGAGAGCTCGTCGGCTGCACAATTCAGGTCTCCCGGGATGTGAACGGCACGAAGCGACCTCAGATGCTTCTGATTCCATAGTAGGAGATGGCGGGCGAGTTGCAACATACGGCGGGAGCGTAGACCACCTTGTTGGTTGATGTACGCTACTGTTGCCATGTTGTCTGAACAGACCAATACGTGTTTGTCCTTCAGCAGGGCTCGAAAGCGGTGCAGGGCAAGATGTACGGCCAGCAACTCGAGGCAATTGACATGCCATAGGCGCTGGGGTCCTTTCCAGGAGCCCACGGCAGCATGTCCATTGCACATGGCACCCCAGCCCGTGGCAGAGGCATCTGTTGATACAACAACATGCCTGGAAACTCATTCTAAGGGCACTCTGGCCCGTAGAAAGGTGAGGTTCGACCACGGGGTGAAGGTTTAATGGCAGGCCCGAGTGACTGTGACCCGGAGCGGGCCCTGTTGCCATGCCCATCTCGGGACTCGATCGCGAAGCCAGTGCGGTCTCATATGAAGCAGTCCGAGCGGCGTGACCACGGCTGCGGATGCCATATGCCCCAGGAGCCTCTGAAATAACTTCAGTGGAACCGCACTCTTGCCCTCGAATTGGCGAAGACAAATCAGCAGTGACTGCATGTGCTCACTCGTAAGCTGCGCGTACATGGCGACCGAGTCGATTTCCATACCGAGAAAAGAGATCCTCTGCACGGGGGAGAGTTTGTTCTTTTCTCAGTTGACCCGAAGGCCCAAGCGGGCAAGGTGCCGGAGCACCAGGTCCCTGTGTTCGCAAACCTGGTCTCGAGAGTGAGCTAGTATCAGTCAGTCGTCAAGATAGTTCAGGATGCGAACCCCGTGTTGCCTGAGTGGCACAAGGGCTGCCTCGATGACTTTCATGAAGACGCGAGGAGACAGGGCTAACCCTAATGGGAGAACCGTGTACTGGTATGCCTGCCCCTCGAAGGCAAACCGTAGAAACGGTCTGTGTCGAGGAAGAATGGAGACAAGAAAGTGCGCGTCCTTCAGGTCGATCGCTGCAAACCAATCCGATAGACGAACGCATTCGAAAATGCGTTTGGCTGTCAACATCTTGAATGGAAGCCTGTGAAGGGTTCGGTTCAAGACGCGCAGGTCCAGGATTGGTCGTAACCCACCGCGCAGGTCCAGGATTGGTCGTAACCCACCGCTTCTTGGGTACAATGAAGTAGGGGCTGTAGAAGCAGGACTTCATCTCGGCTGAAGGGACGGTGTCGTTCGCACCCTTCGCCAGTAGGGTGTCGACCTCCGCACGCATGACAGGGGCGTTGCCACCCACCATGGTATAGCGGACTCCCCGAAACCGGGGAGGAGACCGTGTGAACTGAATCACATAGCCGAGCCTGAATGACAGGCGTACCCACGATGGGGCAGCGAAGCGGAATGACCAGCCCAGACATGGGAGGCATTGGAGCGTCCCGAGGTGTGGGCGGGGTCATGTTCCGCGTCCTGACAGAGGAGGCCAGGGAAGGACCAGTGTTCCGCGGCGGCCTGCTCTGACAGGAGGCTGAGAGCAGCGAGGCTTTGCGTCGCACACTGTCAACCGCGCTCTCTTGGGGCTCAGAGGTAGGAAAGTAATTTCTAAAATATTGGTTGCCGCCGGCTGTGATGCCAGTGGTGGAGAACAAAATATTCTCCCCCGGCCCTCCACCGAGGGAAGGAGTGGTCCTGCTACCATCTCCTGAAAAGAACTGACGCCTATCTCTGAGCTGCCCGTCTCAGGAGTGCTGCTTAGCCTGGCATTTGGCCATGCTGCGGCCCGGGTGAAGGCTGCTGCATCCTCAGAGCGGGAGGGGTGGGAGCCGCAGGGGGGTGCCCTCGTGGCGGGCAGGCTGAGGCGGCTGAGCTGGCGGCGGTAGATGCAGCAGCAGGCTGCCTGGTCAGCACGTGTTTGAACGTCTCAGACTGCTCCTGGGCAGCCGAGAACTGCTGGGCAAAGTCCTCGACTGCGCCGCCGAAGAGGCTGGCCTGGGAGATCGGGGAGTCGAGGAAACGGGTTCGCTCAAACTCCCTCATATCTGCCAGGTTCAGCCATAGGTGGCACTCCTGGACCACCAAAGTGGACATCACCTGACTCAGGGACTGCGCAGTGACCTTCGTCGCTCGGAGAGCGAAGTCCGTGGCAGTGCGCACTTCCTGCATAAGCCCTAGGTCAGCACCGCCCTCGTGCATGGTTTTTATAACCTTGGCCTGGTATACTTGCAGGATGGCCATGGCATGCAAAGCAGACACGGCCTGACCCGCAGCTCTGTAGGCCTCTGCCACTAAGGTGGACGAGAATCCACAGGCTTTGGACGGGCTCTTGGGATCACCACGCCAGGCGGAGGCGCTCTGAGGATGCAGCTGCATCGCAACCATCGCTCCACTGGGGGAATCCCCGCATACCCTTTAGCCGCGCCTCCATCGATGGTAGTGAAGGCTGAGGTCGCACCAGAACGATTACAGGCAGTAAAAGGTGCTCATGCACCTCCGGGAAGAATGGCGCTGGGGGGGGTAGCAGGCGATCATGGTGCCTCGTGCCCAGGAACCAATCGTCCAGCCTTGAACGCTTAGGCTGAGGTGGAGGGTTCCAGTCCAGCCCAATGTTCACAGCTGCCCGGGAAAGCATGGCTGTCAGCTCTGGATCAGACTCGGGCAATGCTGGCGCTCCCGAAGGAGAGGACTCAGGCCTGCCTTGTGATGCGGTGATCGACATCATATCATCCACTGGAGCCCTGAATGAAACGCTGGGTCCTTGACCTGAGGGACCAGCCATCTCAAACGGAAGATCACCAGCTTGCAATGTGGAGGGGGGTGTGGCCTGAGGAATACACATCGGGGTGTCCCACACCATAACCCTCAGATCACCCTGGCCATCAGCCAAAGTAGGTCCTCGCAAAGAGGAACTAGATTGGGGTATGACAGAGGGGACTCTGCCCCTTCTGAGGTCATTGAGTCACGATCTAAGCATTGCGATGGTCATGTTCCCGCAGTAAAAACATGACTCATCCACGAGCGCTGCCTCAGCGTGATTAAAGCTCAAACATGCTAGACAGCGCTCGTGGCTGTCAGACGGATGAATGACGTGACCACACCCAGAAATACACGGGCGAGACATCTTGAAAAAGACGTGCCCATGTAGCTCTTTTAGAAGAGGAAAAACTTTGCAGCAGCGCCGAAGCGCCCAGGGAGAACACACACACTCTGTGGCAGATCACTGCACAGATGAGCAGCAGGAATGCGGAACTCGCTGGAATGCGCCGTAACCCCAACACCGCTGAAGAGTCGCTCGTCTTACTTGTAGAGAGAAGCTCAGAAGGCAAGTAATGCACTCGGTTCCGAAGCAGAAACATAATGCGAGATTGCCGCGCAGCTCCTTTTATACCCACGAGGTGGGGCGGCGTTGCGCTACGCAAATTCCGCAGACCCGTGGCATTCTCATGCCATTGGCTCGTTTTGTAGAACTCAAAGGTGATAGGCTTCTAAGCGAAACCCCCATTTCGTCAGTAACTGACTAGTGTACTGACTGAAAAGGAAACAAACATTACTGGTGTACATCTTGAGACAAATCAATTGTGTTATTCTTTTTTTTTGAATACTTTATTTTAAGGAGTTTAAACACAGAACAAACGACACTGGCTCAGACTACACACACTTGTCCAAATGTCCAAGAAATGAACCCCAAACAGCGGAAAACTTTTCAATAGAATCAATCCTCAAAAGTCTGAATCTTTCCATCTGTATAACAGAGATCATGTCCGTAATCCACATCTGGAAGGAAGGGGGTGAGGGTAATTTCCAATTCTTAAGTCTGCTCCTGAAAGGTAAGAGGTGCGCTGTGAGAGGCCAAAAATTGGTTAAACAGAGGAGAAAATTTTATGCAGTTTGGCTTTAGTGTAATGTAAGTGGTGAACAACGTTGAATTGGATCAGTTGGTGTGTGCTGTTGATTGAGCAGGCCTGTATCATAGCCAAGCACTTGTCCCATGTAACTTCGGAGAGCTCAACTCCCAGGTCTTCCTCCCAGGCCTCTTTAAATCTTACAGTAGGGGCTGCAACACAGCTTTCAAATAAACAAACAAATTTAGAAATAAGATGCCAGAGTCAGGAGGATTAAAAAAAACATCAGAAAAGACATGCGTCTCCTGGGGGAGTTCAAAAATAAAAATTTTGGACTTCACATAATGTCTAATTTGTAAATAGCGGAAAAAATGTGCATGGGCCAAATCAAATTTCTCTCTTAAGGCTATTTGATGATTAAGTATGATCATGATGACTAAGAGAAAAAACAATTGTACTGACATATTTTAAGATATGTCGGTGCAAGTTGCTTTCAGTTAAAACAGCCTCAAACATGGTAAGCCGGCGTTCTGACGTAGCGCTTCGAAAGCGCTGTACTGTATTTACTACGTCAACAGCGTAGGAGACTGGCACAGACGAGAAGAGATTGTTGAATAAAGTCGTTATTTATTTTTTTTGCACACAAAAAGTATTCTCATCGCTTCATAAAATTAAGGTTGAACCACTGTAGTCACATGGACTATTTTATCAATGTCTTTACTACCTTTCTGGGCCTTGAAAGTGTTAATTAAATTGCTGTCTATGGAGGGGTCAGAGAGCTCTCGGATTTCATCAAAAATATCTTCATTTGTGTTCCGAAGATGAACGAAGGTCTTGCGGGTTTGGAAAGACATGAGAGTAATTAAATTTAATTTTTGGGTGAACTAACCCTTTAAGCCTTGTCTGTGAAAGTGGGCACTCAATTTTTAAAAAGAAACCAAAACTTTTATTCAGCAAGGATGCATTAAATATGTCAAAATATTTATTAAAATAGTGACAGTAAAGACTTTTATATGTTACAAAAGATTTCTATTTCAAATAAATGCTGTTTTTTTTATTTCTCTTAATCAAAGGATCCTGTTAAAAAGTATCATGGATTCCACAAAACATATCAAGCTATATAAGATATATTAAACTTTTTAAAATGAAATGTTCCTTAAGCAGCAAATCAGCATATGAGAATGATTTCTGAAGGATCATGTGACACTGAAGATTGGATTAATGATGCTGAGCTTTGCCATAAAAGGAATAAATTATATTTTAAAATATATTGAAATAGAAAACATTATTTTAAATTGCAATAATATTTCACAATATCAATCAAATAAATGCAGATTGAGTGAGGATAAGAGACTTCTTACAGACAACAAACTTTTGAATGGTAGTATGATTATGATGGCAAAAATAAAATAAACAAGGAAAAAATAAAATCCTACCATGGCATAATAATGATCAGATGGTAATACCATGGTAGTGAATTATTTAGATATACAAACATTTACATGGTATGTTAAGGTACTTAAAAATATATAACGAAATGGCATTATGGTAACCATGGTAATGCCATGTAACTTTTTTACATTTTTGTTAGTGATGGCTAAGTAGACAGTGATCACAGACAGCGATCACAGCGATCACAGACAGCGATCACAGCGATCATCTTACACAGCAAGAAAGAGGACAAATACTGACAAAATTAGACTGTAGATGATGTCAGATATGGAAGTCGTCATATATGCAAAATTTTTGTTTCAAAACAGAAGGGTAATTCATCCTCCTGTCTAATATTAGCAAAACCAGTGAGCCTCTCTCTGCATTCCTCTGTATGGCGCAATGTCAAGAACAATAAAACCATCAATTCAAAATGCTTTTTCAGTTTGGATCTATTATTACTGGCAAAGATCTCATGGCATTCTCAGAAAAACATGAATGTGGGTTCACATGAGGTCATGTGAGCAGAGGGTGTTTTTTGCTTTGTTGAAGCTCAAAGAGTAATCAGCAATCAGGTGGACAACCGTCCTGGGATTTTATTTATGTCTTTTTTTATGTGAAAACAGCACTGAATACTATTGGTTATGACTATAACAATTTCACATTGAACATGCGTATCACATTAAATAGAACATCCTGTAAATGATTTCCTCCCTTTTTGGAATTCTCATGTTCCTGACCACACATCTGGATGGCTGTCATGATGAAAAAGATACAATATGGCACAGTTTGTTTTCTCAGAACTGCTTTGACCTAAACATTTATGTGGTAATGGAGAGAAATGGACTTACAGAAGGCTTTGTATCAGAGTACTGCACCATGGCTGACAGGAACGTGATGTCGGTCATCCCTGTTCAGTGTTACAGCGAGGCAGTTCCTCACCCTTAAGGAATATGGGACAACAGAGCAGTTTTTTTTCCAGATATAGACTGCATATCTTGGCTTATATACAACTGTATGTACTCATATGTTTTTGTTTGCATTACTGTGTTTGTGGTAGTTGAAGCCTCTGGGCATGCCTGTGTTGAATCTCTCATTGAGGCCTTCACAGATCCATTTCAGGACGCCCTTCCGCTGTTCTTCATCAAGAATATACAGAGGTGAAAAAGTACTGAGAAATTGAACTTCTCTTAAAGTACTTAAGGTTACTGTGTGAAATTTGTAAACAAGACATACTTATCAAAATATACTTAAGCTAAACTAAAAAAAAAATGTAGAAAGAAATTAATAAAATAAAATGTAATTTACAATAAAACCATAGTGTGGCACTCCTGGTTACACGGCATGTTTTGCGACTGGGATTAAGACTAACGGTTACTTGATCTTGGGTGCGTTTCCCAAAAGCATCGTTAGCCAACTTTGGTCGCAAGTTCCATCGTTACCAGCATAGGTCAATGACTCTGTGTTTCCCGAAACCATAGCTCTCAACCTTTGGTTAGAAGCATAGTTTCTTACACTGTAAACCTGAATAAGTTGGCAAAACTCAAAAAAATTGAGCCAATCAGTTACATCAAATGTTTTATGTTAAGAAATGTAAAGTTTAAGTAAGCAGAACTTGCAGATTTTTATTTTTTACTCATTTTAATTGCTCTTAATTTCAAATATTTGAGTAAGCAAATTCATACATTTAACTTAAAATTATCAACTTAAATATTTTTAGTAGTGGAAACTTGCTTAACTAGCTAATTCAATAAATGCTACCTTGCTAATTGGTAACACAATGCTTTGATAGCATTAGCATAGCATAGCACTTGCTGACTGAGCACGGCAATATAAAATATTTAACACTGTATATCTGTTCTCAATCTAAGCTCATGCTCCACTCATACCTCCCCCAAACCCCCCCCAACATAACAGAAACTATTCTAAACTAGCATAGCAAAACATTAAACACTACTAAATCTCCTATACTTAACATTAATCTTGCACAAAAAAACATTATATAACCGTTCATTTTAGCATTTAGCTTTTTAAGTGTCATGGCAAAGCATGCTTGGAAATAGAAATCCCAGCCCAGTTTCAGTTAAATTTAAGTTTGTCTGTAACACCTGGAAATAAAGCAAACCAACGGAGAACAAAAATAGCGAAGTAGTCTTCAGATGCCATGTTCATTATTTACAGCAATTATCTGACATTCATTTGATCTAGAACTAATTAGTAGATTAACTTAATTAACTATGCTGTTGAACCAATGTAGGATGGATGTGCGACAAAGTTACTACGTTTTAGGGAAACAGTCTAGCTAGTAAGCTTTTTCAATGATGTATCGTACTATGGTGGTTAAACAGTGAGTTAAATTGTTGTACGGGAAACGTACCCCTGATTAGTAGCTAGGAAAATAAAAATGTGTGAAATGGTTGAAGAGGGTATTCATAGGTGTTTGCTGGTTTAAATGTCACTGTAATGTTGAGTGTTGTATCTGTGTTTTACCATTGTTGGACTGTATGGTTTTGAGTTTGATGTTAATGAAGCCACCCTACAAAAGAAAAAAAAGGTGGTGTTGGATTTTAAAATGCTTAATTTTTTAAAGTATTTAAATGAATTTGCAAAGCTGAGGTTGATTAGAGGAAGTAAAATGTATGAGTTATCAAATGAAGACGTAAACAAATTGTTTTGTAAAGCAACCTGTTAAATCACAATTTCCTAATTGCTCTGACTAAGGCCATAAGACAGTAACCTATATATTACACATTTGAGTATAATAGTTTATTTTGTTGATTTTTGACTGATGATTAATCTTTTTTTTTTCTGTTTTTTTTTTCTTCAATGTTTCAATCAAATCCATTCATTATTAGCATGTGTATGTGTCTGTGACACTTTCTCTTTACAAATGGATTAATCTCCCTGTTTCCACAGTGCCCAAATGAGAGATGTTTATGAAATGGTTTTATGCAGAGAAGGCCACCCAGTGCCTCTGTTTGTTTCCATCTGTACAATGCAGGTGCATTGTAGAAAGACCGGCCAAATGGAATGGAAAGACAATGGAAAGCTGGCATTAGCAAGCCTGTGGAGGGGGACCAGGTGCAGTCCAGAGCTGTGTTCAGACAGGGCGGGTACATAAATAACCCGTAAGTGTGTGCAGAGTGGCATTATCACTCCCAAAACACATTCTGTTAAAGTATGCTAATAATTAGTTAATTGATTTTAACCCAAATGGTTAAACTTTTAGAACATTTTTGAAAATGTGCAAAATATTTAACCAGATGTTTATCTTTTATATTAGACCACATACAAGATGCCACAAAACAGACTCGATAGAGATCAAAATTATTTGTTTTCGTCATAGAAATTACATAAGTAGTCATGTTTATTTATTCAAATGCACCACACTGCCCAATTACAGCACTGTTTCTTACTCTCACTGCCGCCATGTAGCACCAGTTTCAATGAAACATTAATGGAAGAAAAATAATCCAGGATATCACTGTGTCTAAACTGCCGGTCCATTAGTTTGTCATGTTTAATGCATAAATCAAGCAGGATTCCTTCGGAAAGCCTTTTCTGTCTGTATAAAAATCAAGACAGAACGCATTTATCTCATTTCTAAACCGAGCAGCATGTGGGGGAAAAAAGCGACCAGAAGTGATTGTGTGACACCTGCAAAGTCGTTCCCTGTTTGTCCTCGCTGCAGTGCCAGCCTTGTGGCCTTTGACTGTTGATGGTAATGACAGCTTTGAGGTGGGACGTTTGTTTTTCCACTATTTTATCGTAAATACAGCTCACGGCTGCCAAAGACGTAAAACGGTTCACAGACCCGTAAGCAAGATAATCAAGTGTGAGCAAATGCTGCTTCAACTGTAAAACATGCTGGGGTGAGCTGCCTTGTGTATATGAAGTTGCAAAACCATTGAAGTAGATGCTGATAAAGCTGAGTGAGACAATAAAGAGCACTTAAAGAAAAAACATGTTCAAGCACGTTTGGAAAACTATAAACATGATTAGAAATCATAACGGACTGTTTGATTCGCTTATCTGTGTTGTAAGTTCAAACTCAAATTATGAAAGTAAAAGTAACGTTTTTAAAACAAACAATTGAGAATTACAAGAAAACTGCCTCCCAATGTATTTACTATCACTTTTTTCACTGATGACACATTGACCTGTTTTAATATTTTCACCCACATCCTGCAAGGTATAGTTAAGCTGAAAAATAACAATTGTGTCATTATTCACTCTAAATAGCTTTCTAAACACATACCGTATGACTTTTATTCAAAGCTGCTCTTTTCCATAAAATGAAAGTGAATGGTGACCACAGATGTCAAGCAAAATTTTCATTTTCCTCACACAAAGTGATCATACGGTTTCATAAGACTTAAAATTTGTCACACAAGTCATATGAACCTCAGTTATGATGCTTGACAGTTCCTGGTCCACATTCACATTCATTATACAGAAAAGGGCAGCATGAAGTTCTTCTGAACTTCTCATTCACGTCTCAAAAAGAAAGTCATACATGTTTGGAGTCATTGGTGAGTAAATGACAGAATTTCTGGAGCGAACCGCCTTTTTAATATCCAACATTATCATTGAGTTTACATTAAATAATCTCATACAAGCAGGGAAAAATAATTATAGTAATTTTCTTGCCATTCAGTCATTCAGAGACCATTCTGAAAACATACATTATGTCAAGACATAACCTTGATTTACACACCGCCTCTAGAATGGGGAGCGGCTTATTGGTTTGTTTTCTCTTTTTTTCTCGTCGATTGAAAGTTGTTCTAAAAGGTGGATGGAAACCAGGTGCTCACAATAGAAAAGACTTTTACAGTTTTGGACGTAACTCAGGCTGACAGAGTGCATGTGCATGCTGAGCCTGGTATGCAGCTGTATCCGTTTGTGGGGAAAATTTAAGGTTAGTCAATTATATTACATCTGTTTCCACCTGAGTCCAATAAGACACAACCCTTGATGAGGACATCACATCATAGATCAGCTCCAAGGGTTCAGTTTTCTTTCCGTTTCTTCAAACAAGCTGTAATGCTGTAGAGTAATTTCCCAATTTTTATGTAACTATTAAAACTCTCTGAACTGCCATACTTCATAAAGTATAAATAAAACAAGAAAGAGAGAAATGACGGTGTATTCAGTGTTGTGGCACACTACACGTTTACATGTTGCTTACTAAATCAAATCAAATCACCTTTATTTATATAGCGCTTTTTACAATGCCAATTGTTTCAAAGCAGCTTCACAGTGGTAACAGGAAAATAATGCAAGAGAAGTTGATTCGGCTGTACAGCCGCTCTGGTGGAAACGGTGATGTCATCCAGCTCATTTTAATTATCATATAGTGACCATGCGGTGAAATATAGTTGAAATATATGCAGTAATATAGTTGAAATTTAAGTGTCCCCAACTGAGCTAGCCTATTACATATTACTAACTTTGGCAAAACAACAGGTTTAAACAAGACCTAAGGCAGTTTTGAAACACCTCTGGCCATTTGAAATTAAACAAATGATTAAACAAAGAAATTATTCACAAGCACATAAATGTGTACTATATCATTTTGCTAGCTACAAAAACTTGCACAGGAAGAGATATGAATGTGTTTGTGTGCATGTCTGAGGGTCATTTCCCCCAAATAATAAAACATTGTAAAATTGACTACATAATGTTCAAAAACACAGCTGGCTTTTAACCACAGTACTGGCAGTTCTCCTGTAGCTGTAATCCAGTTTAGCTCCTCTCTAAAGCTAATGAACTGAATTAATTTGATACCCCTATCCTGCCCTTCGCCAAGGGCCAAGCAACGCCACCATTAAAACTCCTCAGGCCAAATAAATGTTAGTCTGTAATCTAATTGCACTTAATGGCCACACATTTCTATGGATAGGTTGTGCTTAATCCCGCCACTGTAATCCTGGACTACAGGACAAGATGAGAGGACTCTATTGTAGCCAAATGACATGCTCCACCACACTGTTAGAGACAAAAAAGCACCTCTTTAATCTGATTACCTTGGTGAACTAAACCAACTTGGAAACTTTAGAATATAAGAAAATAAAAACATTAAATACATCAAAATCAATAAACTTAATAACTGGCTGCAGATAAAGTCCTAATTGTTGGTGATTTTAATATCCATGTAGACAATGAAAAAGACGCATTGGGATTGGCATTTAGAGACATTCTAAACTCTATTGGAGTAAGGCAACACGTGTCAGGACCCACTCATCGCCGTAATCATACTTTAGACCTAATACTGTCACATGGAATAAATGTTGATACCATTGAAATTCTGCAGCAGAGCGATGACATCTCAGATCATTACCTAGTATCATGTACACTTAATTTAGCAAAGGCTGCAAAGCCATCCCCTCGCTTCAAATATGGCAGGACTATCACTGCTGCGACTAAAGATTGCTTTGTAAATAATCTTCCTCATCAGTTTCATCTCCTCAGCATCCCAGATAGCCTAGAGGAACTCGATGTTGCAACAGAAACTATTGACTCTCTTTTCCAGCACTTTAGACACAGTTGCTCCCCGGCGCTTAAAGAAGATTAAAGAAAATAGTCCAACGTCGTGGTACAACGAGCACACCCGGGCCCTTAAAACAGCAGCCAGAAAAATGGAGCGCAGCTGGAAGAAAACAAAACCGGAAGTTTTTTGCATTTCGTGGAAAGAGAGCATGATTGCATACAGAAAGGCCGTAAAAACTGCTAGATCTGCTTATTTCTCGACTCTCTTAGAAGAAAACAAACACAACCCTAGGTATTTATTCGATACAGTGGCTAAATTAACCAAAGATAAAGCTTCAGCTTCTGATGTTTGTAAACAGCACAGCAGTAATGACTTTATGAACTTCTTTACTTGTAAGATTAATAATATTAGGAAAAAAAAATATAACCATGCAGCCGTCTACTACAGTATCACATCAGACAGTGCATTGTAGTGTTACTGAGGAAAAATTACATTCATTCACTGCTATAGGAGAAGAAGAATTGGCTAAACTCGTTAAATCATCAAAATCAACAACATGTATGCTCGACCCTATACCGACTAAACTACTAAAAGAGATGCTTCCAGAGGTCATAGATCCTGTTCTTAATATCTAGAATATCTAGAATTAGTCAATTACAGGCCAATCTCAAATCCACCCTTTCTGTCAAAAATACTAGAAAAGGCAGTGTCCTCACAATTATGCTCCTTTTTAGAAAGAAATGGTATCTGTGAGGATTTCCAGTCAGGATTTAGACCGTATCATAGTACTGAGACTGCTCTCATTAGAGTTACAAATGATTTACTCTTATCATCTGATCGTGGTTGTATCTCTCTGTTAGTGTTACTCGATCTTAGCGCTGCATTCGATACTATCGACCACAACATTCTTTTGAATAGAATCGAAAATTATGTTGGCATTAGTGGAATTTCATTGGCATGGTTTAAATCATACTTATCTGACCGTTATCAGTTTGTAGCAGTAAATGAAGAGATGTCACACCGATCACAAGTTCAGTATGGAGTACCGCAAGGCTCAGTGCTAGGACCGTTGCTTTTCACCCTGTACATGCTACCACTGGGAGATATTATTAGGAAGCATGGCGTTAGTTTTCATTGTTATGCTGACGATACTCACTTCTATATTTCTTCACGCCCTGACGAAACTTACCAATTCACAAGATTAACGGAATGCATAGCTGATATAAAAAATTGGATGACTAGTAATTTCCTGCAACTTAATTCAGAAAAAACTGAATTTTTAATCATTGAACAAAAAAACTCCACAAGTAGTAACCTAGAATACTGTCTAACACTCGATGGCTGCTCTGTCAAGTCCTCGTCGTCAGTTAGGAACCTGGGTGTGCTCTTTGATACCAATCTCTCATTTGAAAGCCACGTTTCTAGCATCTGTAAAACTGCATTCTACCATCTTAAAAATATATCTAAATTACGGCACATGCTTTCAATGCAAAATGCTGAACAGTTAGTTCATGCGTTCGTGACCTCAAGGCTAGATTATTGTAATGCTCTACTGGGTGGTTGCCCTGCTCGCTTAATAAATAAACTGCAGCTTGTCCAAAACGCAGCAGCTAGAGTTCTTACTAGAACCAGGAAGTATGACCATATTAGCCCGGTTCTGGCAACACTGCATTGGCTCCCTATTAAACATCGTATACATTTTAAAATCTTGCTGATTACTTACAAAGCACTAAATGGTTTAGCTCCCCAGTACTTGAGCGAGCTCTTAACGCGTTATACTCCATCACGTCTATTGCAGTCTCAAAATTCTGGCCAGTTGATAATACCTAGAATATCAAAATCAACTGCAGGCGGTCGATCCTTTTCCTATTTAGCACCTAAACTCTGGAACAGTCTTCCTAGCATTGTTCGGGAAGCAGACACACTCTGTCAGTTTAAATCTAGACTAAAAACACATCTCTTTACTATGGCATACACATAAAACATTTTTAATTTATATTATTCAAATCAGTTAAACGATTGTTTTAGGCTGCATTAACTAGGTCAGCCAGAACCGGGAACACTTCCCATAACACCTGATGTACTCGTTACATCATAAGAAGAATGGTATCTACGCCAATGTTAGTCTCTCTGTTTATCCCGAGGTTTACTGCAGTCGGCCGTATCCGGACCAGATGGTGGACCTTAGCCTGGACATGACGAACGCATCCCTGAAGTGTCTGTAGAGACCGTGTCAATTAAACTCCCCCCTGTAAATGGCGCATCGACACGACATCCTCATTAAACCCGTCCCCAGCGTGGCAACTCCAATCTTTCGAGTAATCCTACGAATATCTATTGATCTAATATGACTTCTGACCTGTAATGTTGCCAGAATCATAATCATACACTATTTGTTCGTCGGCCAGAGGAGAACTGGCACCCCGACTGAGCCTGGTTTCTCCCTAGGTTTTTTTCTCCATTCTGGCCCTGAAGGAGTTTTGGTTCCTTGCCACCGTCGCCTTTGGCTTTTGGCTTGCTCAGTTGGGGACACTTAAATTTCAACTAATATTACTGATCTGCCTGCATTGACACTATATGATAATTGAAATGAGCTGGATGACACCGTTTTCACCAGAGCGGCTGTACAGCCGAATCAAATTCCGTTGCATTATTTTCCTGTTACCACTGTGAAGCTGCTTTGAAACAATTGGCATTGTAAAAAGCGCTATATAAATAAAGGTGATTTGATTTGATTTGAATAAAAAATCGGAAAATGACAAATTTCAAAACTGATAAAAAAATTATGAAGCAAAAACTCTTGAAAGACTTGAACAAATTGAAAAATAACAAATACAAAAGATAATTTAAAAATGTAAATAAAAAAGATTAGTTTTTAAAATACAGAATATTTATAAAAATAAAAACATAAAAAAATATATTAACCCTATAAATATGCTGCTTAAAAATGTAAAAAAAAAAAAACACCATTAAATTAAGATTTACTTCATAACAAATTATAAAAATGTTCTTACTAAGAAATAATAAATTGAGATATACATATATGGACATTTTTACTTTCTCACGTGTAAATAATATTTAAAAATCCTTTAAATAAACGTTTATGTTGAAATTTGTTGAGGTGCTCATGGAGGATATATACAGCTCTGGAAAAAATTAAGAGACCACTTAACATTGAGAAATCAGTGTTAAGCGGTCTCTTAATTTTTTCCAGAGCTGTATATATCATGGGCGTTGGAACCATTGTATGTGGGTGGGACAAGACCTACCCACTTTTTAAGACCAATGATATTGGACCCACTCACTTTTATCGTCTCTAATTCAGCACGTCTGTTTACCTACCCCTAACTGATAAACACTTATTATTAAACAAGTTAGATGCTTTATTTTCACTTTTCTAATATTTTCTTAATTTTTATTGAAAATAATTGCCTTTCCAATCTGATATGTGATGGGAAAAGGGAGTAGTCTAGAGCAAGTTTGGCAAAAGGCGGATTTGAACCTCGGGTCGATTTGCGTCAAAATTTGATGCCATGCGTTTCACCCCTACACTATTGTTGCTGTAAATGATTTTGTGTTTTCCGTAAATTTCAATTTAATCCAGACATTTAGTAAACAAGGCGATATATTTTTGTACTTAATGTAAATGGCATCTACTCCAGTAAAATGTTTCTGGGAGAGGACCCACCCAGATTTTTTTTGCTTCCGACGCCCATGATTATATATATATATTAGGGGTGTAATGATACCCTCATGTCACCATTCAATACATATCACGATACTAAACTCACGATACGATATTATAGCAATACTCTAGGACACATGGTAAAAGGTTAACAAAAAATGTACTGTTGATTTAAAATGTTAAATTTGGTGTTACATTGAGGGTGGAAATGAATAGGCTTGGACTTGGTGCTGGTAACCCAATGGTGGCCCAATGGAGGACAATGGTGACGCCAGAATAAAAATATTCATGATTCTAAAGTTGAAATTTACAGAATTATGCTTCTGTACGACGAATATGCTTGCACTCTGTCACTGACTAGATATATTTAAAATAATGTAGGCCACTTTTTACTGGTAACATATGACGTTTGACATTATCAGGACCCACAAATATTCCCCCACTGCATTATTATACATTTATATTCAACATTATATATAGTAGTTTAATGTAGTACTGACACTAAAACTTTTCCTCACACAGTAATTTTCATTTTGGGTGAACTATACACATGATCCATGATACTTTTCATCCATGATCCATGTATTTTTGTATTGCGATATATTGTGACACACATATATATATATATATGTATATATATATATTATTGAATGTTATCTTATCGTTGCTGTTGGCCATGCTGGTGGATACGGAGAAAGGAGAAACAGAATCCAGGACAGGGATCAGAGGGCTCAAACTCTGAGACGCAGCTCCGGTCTACTGCTGACTCATTGTGTGTGCCAAGTTTCCCTTGCTGAGCTGTACAACTTGACTGCTTCATTGACTCTAGTGTCTGTGCTCCTCTGAGGGCTGCTACTGTAGTTTGAGTGTGTGAATATGAAATGTGTACAGCTCCAGTTTGTGCCATTGTGTGGTTACAGATTTTCTTATTTGACGATTGCACAAATACGCCAACGCCGGGGTCACAAACTTTGAATGAGTGAATTTCGATTTCAAGTGTCTGCTGTCACCAAACTTTTTCAACACTCAAACAATGTAAACAGTGAGTCGAGAACGCCGACGGATAGATGTAATAAGCAAGCAAGAGCAGTAAGTCTTTGTTTACACAAGCATGTTGGCCACATGTCCCAAGCTCCAAGATGGCAAGCTGAGTTGTTTATGCGTCCCGCGAAGTTCACACGAGGTTCAGCACCAGCGTGGACTGCTTTTTCACTTAGGTTTTCTTGTATCTTTCCCCAGGCTTTCTTCCTTGTGGCAATATAGCAGCATTGTATGAGAGAGGCATTCATGGCCATAACAATGTCGGGGAGTGATTGAGACCTGTGGCGTGTTCTCTGATGGTTGGTTGTCGTGCTGTTCAGCCATTGCATTTAAACACACAGGGGACACATTTAATGCAGCACAGCTCTGTTTCACCATTGTTCTTCCAGGCCATAATGACAGATTAGGCCCTAAAAAGCACTAAACTACTGTGGGCCAATACTCCACATACTGAGTGAGTGAATTCCCATCCATGGGAACCTGAGGAGCTTAATTAACTTCTCTTTCAATGTTCAATTTAATGGTATTGTGTCTAACTGATAAACATTGCATTAACCATAGTTTGGCAAGCACATTTAACCCTTTAATGGTTTCTGTATCCTGGGGAATATAGACATATGAGAGGCAGTGGAGAGGGACAATAAGTGGGGTCTATTAGATAATGAAAAAAAAAAATGAGAGAAAAGTACTAAAAAAAGTGACTTGGTATAAAAACTCAGGCATGAACTTTACCTTAAAGTAACAGAACAGCATGCCTAAAAATAGGTATATTCCTATTTTGTAATTATAGGTACCTAAATAAATGAATAAATTTGAGTCTTAATGTGTAGAAAAGAATCCACTTTTAGGGATGTTTTTGTTTGTAACCATCTTTCACTCTATTTGCTTTGTATGTTACACTTTGCTAACAGTATATTATATAAAAATTATAAATCTGACTGTGGATTTAGTATCCAAACCTCCAAGCCTTCAGTGAAACTGTAGCAATAGGCAGATTTTTTAAATAATAAATTTATAAAGCTAACGAATATGGATTTATAGCGCTTAGTAATGGTGCAAAAAACAATGACAAATCAGCTGTGATGAAACCCACTCCTCTCATAAAGTGAAAGCCAGAACAATAAAATAAGTGGGTCATAAGGGGGACGGTTTTCATCAAAACAAGTTCAGACACACATTCATTGGAATACAGATGAAAACCTACTGGCACTATGAAAATGAAATCCATTCTGTTCTGTTAGATTTGTGATAATGACCTCATCCTGTTTTAGATTAATGTAAATACAACATTATTGCTCGGAATTATGTCATAATATTGCGCTTGTGGTTTTTGGCCTTTGCATGCACCATAGAGTCCAATGACTCAATGATCAGGACATATTACACAATTATATCCTCAGTCAGAGAAACCCATTTGTAGTGAAAAAGGTCAGTAGACTAGGGTGAAAAATTACTTTCAGGTGTACGTCTGGCCAAAGCTCTCCTTCAATCTCGATTAGAAACAAGGGGATGAATTTGACGGGTTGATGGGTCTCAAGTTACCTAACTAAGCCCGTGCACCAGATGCTGAATGGCACTTGCACACAAGTGCCAAGTCGGGGTTGGTAGTTTTCAACAGTCACGAGGGCGTTTCCTGGCAAACGGCTGTTTAATTTCAGACAAAAGTTTTAGCGTGAACAGAGACTCAGACGTCAGATAAAGGCCCTCAGCAGCCTGACCAAACAAACAAGCGTTTGATTATTTCACTGCACACGCCAGGGCTAATTTGTAGTGAATTAACAGGGCCGCTCATAGCACAGATAAGCCTTGGCCCTCTCCCTTGTGTTTTCTTAACTAATGCTAGCGCTCCAGAAGCCCGTTTAATCATTTGTAGATATGTGCAGAAATCCGCAGCGACGCAGGAATAAAACGTCAAAGCAATTTCACTGCCAGCCAATTCACACGTCCTCCATATGTTTGGAAACCTGCGAGTAATCAGCGATTGAATGACAATGTATATTTTGCTTGCTGGTGATTATGGACGATAGTCAGTGATTGCCCATGTAATTTTACACAAGCCTCATGTATCTGCCGTGGAGAAGTTAAAGCAGAAGAAAAATTTAATTTTGAGCAGATTATTTGCACATTTATCTCTTGATATATCACAGACTATGTAAGAAAAAGAAAGAGAGATTCATGTAGTTTGAGTATGAATTATGGAGTTCATTACAGGGATCATCATAAGGACAGCCTACTGACCCAGGTCCGGTGTGAGAGAGTTTCAAGCCATGAACTGTCACTTGTCACTTTCCCTATTTTATTATTATTATTAGTTAGTAAGTAAGTAAGTAAAAGAAAGTAAGTAAATAATAATAATAATATTAAAGCTGCAAGCATCATTTATCGGGGTTTAGCATTTAAGGCCTTTAAGCACATGGGTAAAAAGATAAGTTTTATTTAGCAAGCATGTTAGAAAACTAGAAAACCAATAGTAATTTATAAAAGATCATGTAAGAGATTGTCAAGAATAATTTTGTACAGATGTAAATAATGTATTGATGTATATAAGGAAGATCATCATGATAATGCATTGTCAGCATTTGAACGTTTATTTTACCCTTTGGTGGACAAACATGCACCTATGAAAAAATGTACAGTGAAGAATGTTAGGGCACCAATGAGTTGAAAAACATTATGGTTGAGAGAGATGTGGCAAAGGGTATAGCAAACAGAACTGGGAACAAGGACGATTGGGATGTCTATTGCAAATTAAGAAATCAAGTAACTAAAATTAATGTTTTACAAAGTTAAAATAAGTGAATGTAAATATGACGGTAAAAATTGTGGAGTACACTCAATTAAATAATGGGTAGGAAATCAAGTCAAACTCCTTCTTTTATTGATACAGGTGACTCATTTTTAACTAAACCATATGATATTGTAAATTCTTTTAATGATTTTTTCATAAATAAGGTTGATACATTACGAGAAGAAATGTTGTTTGGCTGAACCAGTTTGCCACATCTTTAATATCAGTATTGAAAAAGGGATTTTTTCCTTTAGCTTGGAAAGATGCAAAGGTTATTCCTCCACAGAAAAATGCAGCACTGGGTTTTAATGGTGCTAATAGTCGACCAATAAGTTTGCTACCAGAAACGAGTTTGTGAGCAAATTCAATTCTTCTTTAAGGAGAATAATTTGCTGTCTAATTTTCAGCAAGCATATTGAGAGGGACAGTCAACAGAAACAGCATTAACACAGATGACAGTTGATAGTTTAGCACAGATTGATGACAATAACTTAGTAGGAGCAGTAATGTTAGATTTTAGCTCAGCTTTTGATGTACTGGATCATAAATTATTGCTGGATAAACTGAAATGTTACAAATTTACTTCTCATACTGTACACTGGTTTAAAAGTTATCTGACTAATGTGTATTTTATAATGGAAGTTATTCAGATGTGAAAGAGTTGCAATGTGGTGTGCCTCAAGGAAGTTGTTTAGGACCATTATTATTTTCTATTTTTACCAATGATCTTCCTCTTATTTTAAAGTGTGCACGGACTGTCATGTATGCAGATGATACAACATTATATTTACCTGTAACATCAATTAAGCAGTCGTCTACTGCTTTGGATAAGGAAATACAATTGGTCATAAAGTAGGTACTGAATAATAAGTTGGTTCTAAACTTGACAAAAACCAAAAGCATTGTGTTTGGATTAAGTTTTAAATTTAAATTTAAGCCACAGTTAAATCTGTCTGTAAAGAGTGTGCCTATTGAACAGGTAGAGGAAATGAGACTTCTTGGAGTTATATTAGACAGTAGGCTGAAGTGGTCAAAACTGATAGAAAATATGGTAACAGTTATGGGAAGAGGTTTGTCAGTTAGTAAGAGATGTCCAAACTTTTTACCACAACACTGTATTTCTCAAATTGTGCAAACAATGGTTCTTACTTAGATTATTGCCCGGTGGTGTGATTGAGTGCATCAGGTAAAGACATCGAAAAATTACAATTAGTCCAGAACAGAGCCGCCCGACTCACTTTAAACTGTAATAGAAGGGCTAATATAGTAAGAATGCACAAAACTTTAGGTTGGCCACTGGTGAAGGATTGTCTCTCTGCTTTGTTTCATAAGAAATATTTATGTGTCTAGAGTTCTTAATGTCCTGTACTATCAACTTTTGTATAGTAGTACTGACAGTTTCACACCAGGCATGCATCAAAGTGATGTTTTTTTACTTTTTACTTTTTTTACTTTTTACTTTTTTTACTGTTTCGAAAACCACTGCAAAACAACGGACTGTAATGTATAGAAGAATGAAAATATGGAATGATTTACCATCAGATCATTCAGGAGTCTAAGGAGGTGACTCCCATGAAAAACGCTGGCTTGAAACTTCTCAGGCTCCTTCAGGGCATTGTGCCGATTACGCATACTGAGTTTTTCTCCTGTTATAGCACCACCAAGTGGCCAATCGTCGTTTTTTTTCATGTGACCTCAGATTGAGCTCATACACATGTGTCCCAAGTTTAGCGAAAATATCTCGTACCGTTCACAAGTTATAGCCATTTTAGAAAAAAAGTGGCCCTGGTCACATCGAACATTTTGGTTCCCCATAACGACCATGAATCGAAATTTCAAGAGAACATTTCTGCAGTAGTTTGGTTCCGATCAGGCAAAAAACCTGGGAGCAGTTCGCAAAAGTAGGTTTAAAAAAAAAAAAATTACTCGAAAATAGCGCCTAAAGGACGAACAAATCTGAGGCATAACGGTTTAGGAGTTATGAGCCATTTTGTACTTTTGACCGTTGTAGCGCCCCCGTCAGGCCAATCGGGGCGTGCATTGGTGACGTTGTAGGCGGTGTGAGTACTACCAGCCCTCAAAGTTTCAAGTCTCTACGACTTATGGTTTGGTTTGCCTGATCAGTTTTAGAGGAGAATGCTGATCCTTGGAAAATGTAACAATTACAATAAATATAATATAATACATGTCTATGTAGTGGTCAAAAGTGGATATCCGGAGGGGATATTTTGTTTGATTAAACCATTAAAATATAAGGATGTTAAATGTATACCACCAGCAATACCAGGACCACACACACGCACGCACACAGACACACACAATTAAATAAATAATTCACTGGTATGGTAAAACTGCAACAATTCACATTACATGAAGTCTTTCACTGAGAACCTTCATTCTAATATATCTGAGGTGAACATGGTCACACTGGGTTCACATTTTTCTCACATCGAGAAATAATCCAGCTTGCAGTCTGCAGTGTGTATTATTGTATGATTAGAGCTGGGGTTTGAAAACAAGCAGGGTCTTTAATGACCCTGCGATCAGTCATCAGAGCAGTTCAGTCTCACTGGTCATCATCACTTTACAAAGGCTCTTAAAAGCCCTAATTCTGTTCTCCATTAGTCTGGCCTCTCTATCTCCCCGGTTCCTTTAGCAAAGACCCATGTTCCGTTCTGCATTACCCGGGCCCTCGTATCGCCTTAGCCCCGACTGTTATTTGTGGCTCTCCCCTCTGGCATTTCGTATTGATTGAGCTGTGTTACTTTTTGCCCCTTTGATGACTAAAGTAGGCTGCTGAGATGAACCCTGTACAGCCTGTGTTCCCCTAACCCCTCCCATCCCGTGGTCCCGGAGCCCTGAGAAATCTTCACGTGGAGCAACAGGAAACACTCGAACATCAGGAAACCAGCTTGCGTTAGAGGGAGGCTGTGTTCCTGTTGTTGTCATTGTTGTCACCGTGGCTGTTTCAAAATGAATATTTTCCGAGCTCATTTCGATTTCAGAATAAGTCTTATGCATGCTCATTTACTGGACTTGATGTGATATGGTTTGAGAAACTGACATGATGCTGCATGCATGTTTTCATACTTATATTATCTAATGCATTTTCTGTTTCCTGAAAATCCATTTCTGCTGAAGAACATGTTGGGTGGCCTGTGATTTTGTGATTTGAACTGAATCTGTGCCCTTCTCTCATGTTTTGGTTTTGTTATCTCTTAAGTACCTTATCTCTGTTAACATTTGAGAATGAGCCGTATATCATCGTTCAGTTCCTGCCCAAATGTCTCATTTTTTCTCATGTAGTGCGGCCCATTGTTTGCGGGGCTTTTTAGGCAGGTTTCCCCCGACCAGATTGCATCATTGATGTCAGTGGTGAGCTTGGAGCAGAAAACAAAACATGAATAAATGAACTGAAACAGTGAGCCAAACTGTCCTCCTTTTTTAAAAGGACATGCAGTCTTCATTATCTTGCTATTCTGGAGATAATTTAATTTATCCAACTGAAATTTCTACTCTCTGTTGCCATTTGGCACAACAATGCTAGTGCCTTATTACCTAAAAGGTTACTCGATCTAATGCCTCCTGAAACCTGGAAATTAGATTTGAAAACCTGCCTCATTAATCATCACATCTTATAATCTTTTGATGTGATTAAAAAAAAAGAAAAAAAGATAGTCTGTTAGATGTTGAGATAAAAGGCTTCAGAGATGGTGTTGGAAGATGAGAACCATGATATGATCTATTATTATTATTATTAAGAAACATCTTCAAAGATCAAGGCTTGTGGTAACGTGGCTGTACGTTAACTTTTTTGCACATAGCACTGATGCTACAGAGGTTGAAAGTTTTGTAGCACAGGTAAAAAATGTCTGTTACCATCTCTGAAAACAACCACAAGTAAAAAAAAAAAAAAAAAAGAAATTGCTATAAAATACAAAACAGAGTATTTAAGAATAAATATTATAATAACAATTATTATTATTATTATTATTATTATTATTATTATTATTATTATTATTATTATATTTTACAGAAAGCCGTAGATCATTAGAAAGGTCTAAGGTTTTATTATAAAATATTAAATTATGATAAAAAAAAAATTCTGTGACTGTAATTTCTATGCATCCACTGAGAGGAAAAACTACTGTACACTTCTCTACACTGGATAAAAAAATCTTTCTTTACTATTTTTTAACCCAAAATAAGGTGTTGAGAGCATTAGTAAGTACACAGTCAATGTGATGTCTGTTTCATTCATACTCGTAGACAGAGGGCGCCCTCCAGCAGAAAGTCCACAAGTGAGACTCATAGGAGTAATACATTTTGACATTTCAGGAA
Organism: Coreius guichenoti; assembly: GCA_039654105.1. Lineage (NCBI taxonomy): Eukaryota > Metazoa > Chordata > Actinopteri > Cypriniformes > Gobionidae > Coreius > Coreius guichenoti. The sequence continues at coordinate 22,323,090 of CM077185.1, read as the reverse complement.
ATCTCAAAAAAAGGCATCCAGCTATCGCTGTAACAGATAGAGACTGATGAAACATGAAAGTATATAATGCAATGCTAATGGACATAGCCTCATTCTGTGATGTGAAGCACTTCAGATCACAAAAGTAAGTTTACTCAATTAAATGTTCTCTTTTGTTGGACAACAGGTTTGTAAACGCTTCTCATTACAAGTTTGGAAAGATGTTTGGCGCCTGTTGCTTTTTCAAATGCATGTTATACTATAAATGACTCAATCTCACAGCGTTAGCGATCCACTCAGAACAGTGCTGCGTTTCACCTGCACATATATTTATTTATTTAAAAATTTAAGCCTTTGTGATTTCATATAATTTCACTAAGCCAAATCGCGATTTTGGTTTAATTTCAGTCAATTGTGCAGTCCTATATTAACCTCGTACAAGCACAAAACAAATTCTCACTTCACACGAACAAGCTCTGTCTCACATGCTAAACTGTATCACACTCGTGCTACTGTGGTAAATGTATTCATCGCGCAGACCGATTTTTTTAATGGAACGTGAGCCACATATATGTGACGTAGTACTATCAGAAACATTCCATTATAGATGTATATTGCTGTCTTGATAGCCAGTGTTATTTTACTGTTATAGTATTTATTAATATTTTGATAAATATTTTTTATTTTAATATTTTTGAATTATGTTTACATTATTAGTGTTCATTTTTATTGACAAAAAGTGTTTTTGTCATTTTTATTAGTTTTTTTCCCCCTTTTTTTTATTTCATTACTTTTTTGGTTAAAAATTATCCAAAATCAATTTTTGAGCAAGTACATAACCAGCCAGTGTTCAAAACTATCTCCTTACCTTAGCCCGATTCACAACGGTAAGCTTGTAATAATGTGTTATAATTTGAGTGGTATGGTGGATTTCCGCAGGAAATTTAAGCATGTCTTTGCGTCATTACGTCACGTCTGTATACATAAAGGAGGAGTCCGGCTAGTAGTAGTATCGCATGTGAGGATGCTGCAGGTGGCGGATCATTTATAGCCTTTTCTCACAGCAGCTGGAATAATTAAACGTATCACTTTGATGGCAGATTGTAATCCAGAAAGGTCCAAACGACAATCATCAGTGACAACTGGAGATTTACCCGTAGTCAAAAGCAAAAGATTAGACTGTATGGAAATTGAAATTTACAGGTAACGCTAATATACACTAAATACACGTAGTCACGCAATGCTGATGTTGTTAACATTAACAATTTGAGAACAAAGTATAACAATAATAATAATTTGCATGGTTTGATGTGATATGAGATAAGCGAACATTAGGTTACATTTTTAGATTTATTGTAATGCTTTTTTTTCTCAGTTGGTCAGAACAAAAGTGGCAGACATGTTACTTACTTGTTCAGATGACATTTTGCGGGGAAAATTCTTATTGCGGCGACTGACAGCCAGCCGCACATACGCCTCAAAACATTAGATTCATCCGTGCTGAGGAGCCGTGTCGATGCACAACCCACGCAAAGACGATAATTCCGCAAATAACTGCAATTGCAGGTTTCAAACAGAGATGGCGACAAAGAGGCAAAACTTAGGGACTGCAGCTTTAAAGGGGTCATGAACTGGCTTTTTAAATTTTTTTTATACTGTTGTCTGAGGTCAACTTATGACGTTCGCATGTTTTTTACATTCAAAAACATCATAATGAATAAGTAATAGGCTATTTTCTACCCTGGTTTTGAGCCTAGCTCTTGGAACGCTCAGTTTTTATGGGCATGCCGCATTGAAGACTTGGAAGTAAACGCCCACTGCTATGATTTGATAACAGTTTTGCATATTATAATGAGCTTCGTCTCCCCCGTCAGTACACGTGGGGAATTGTTTTGAAAACGTGTGGAAAAATGGCAACTGGAATGATTTTATTTTATTTCAGTGACTGGTTTTAGTTAACAACACTGTCCTGAACGTGTAATTTTTCCCCCCAAACCACTTCACCAGAAATCCCACTCTGCAGCTAATTTCGTTGGTTAAGGTTACAGTGACGGGTAGGTTTAGGGATCAGTGTTTGGTGTAGGCAATCAGTACTGTGATTGACACGAACAATAAAATCTTAAGAATCGGCTGTAGGGCGGAGTTTCCACTGAACTGGTTTGGGGAAAAAAAATCACGTGTCCTGAACTGCTCAAAGAAACATCTGAAAATATAAAATAAAAATAAAAGTGTATAAAAATAACACCAATGCAAACCTCTGGTCATGTAGTTTTGATATTTTAAGTATTATTTAAGTAGCTATTTAAGTTTTATATAGTATTATGCTAGTTCCCACTGTCCCTCTTAATGCTTTTAAAGGAACAGATACATTTGAAGGAAATCTGAATGAGAATCTGAGAGCTTCTACGAGTCTAGAAAAATAACTTGCATCACTTTAATTTTATGATCGGGCAGATGCCATGTAGGTTTAACTTTGCATTGCAGTTCTCATGTTATTTTGAATTTAGTTCATGAGTAATACAACAAACACTAAATGTTAAAGGCATAGTTCATCCAAAAAAGAATATTCTGTCATCATTTACTCACCCTCATGTCGTTCCAAACCCGTATGACTTTCTTCTGTGAAACACAAACAAAGATTAGAAAAATATATCAGGGTCTATAAAATAATAGTCAAGTGGACCCTCTTGTTCTTCATTTAATAGATAAAAAGTTCAATAAACATTCAGCAAAATGTCTTCTTTTGTGTTCCATAGAAGAAAGAAATTCATACAGGTTTGGAATGACATGAGAGTGAGTAAATGATGACAGTTTATGCTTTGCAAATTGTAATCGTATATGTATTATGTGGACACTGTAATGTAAAGCATTACCGCTGTCTGTTCTGCACTGAAGAAATAGTGTGTGTGTGGATAGCTGTTCAGATTCCCGCTGATGTGTGTCAGAGCACTGTTCAAATAGATGTAACAGAGCAAGAACAAGCTGTCCCATTAAACATGTACCAACAACCATGAGTAGCATCAAGTCATGCCAAGTGCTATCAGGTGGCCAAAACAAAAACTCAGATGCGCCATGAGCCAGCTGCGTGATGTCATTCGCCATAAGTGACCTAAGGACAGACTGACACTCTTATTGTGAAATATTTTTTTTTTTTTTTAACAGCAACACAATCTGCAAAAATATGATACAATGCACATGTAATGAATTATCACTGGATGAAGGGAACAAAAAAAACTTTTTTTTAAAGACTTCATTTTTATTACTGTGTTTTTAAATGAGTGTTTATTTCTATTGTATTTATTTTAGAAATATAATAAAAGTAAATGACTAATGATTTGTAGAAAAGCCTTAGAGAGTGTTAATTTGGATTAACATCACCAGTAGTCTCTATCACAAGCCCAAATGTTTAATTTAAGGAGTGTGGAAACAGTGTAACAGAAGAGTGCCGTGTAAAGAGAATTATTTTGGAAAAACAAAAATCATCACTCGTGGATATGGAAGTGTAAAATTTCACACCAGTTGTGGGCATCTTCCCAGCTAAGATGTAACACGTTGCAGTGTGCCAGCAGAGAGAAGTGAGCTGTTGTGATGGTGGCGATAGAGCGAGTTGATGTTGATAGCATAGCAGTGAACGTGTGCATGCGTGTGCACGTATTGTGGTAATCTGAATCAGCCGTGAAACCCAAGGAGGCTCATCTACCAGAACGGTTAATTATTCAAGGTGCTTTGGCTGAAAACCTGATCACCTTAGGAATCCATTAGGCACCGTGAGCACCAGTGCTTGCCGTGAAACTACAATGGAGAGAGAATGGCCACTGCTGATAAACTGTACGTGGTGTAATTGAAAACGTCTCGGTTGCGTATGGTAACCCTCGTTCCCTGAAGGAGGGAACGGAGACGTACGTCGGACGTCACCGACGAATTGGGATCACTTCTGGGAGCCCCTATCAGCTTCGAGATATAGAGAACGGGCCAATGGCCATTGGCGTGCGAGATTTGCATCTCGCGCTCCGCCCCGCACCGCTGGTATAAAACGGAAGGAGATGCAGCGCACCTTTGTTTTTCACTGAGGAGCCGAACTAGTGACTCGGCCATGCAGTGATGGTACAGCAACTGTGGCGACGGGACGTACGTCTCCGTTCCCTCCTTCAGGGAACGAGGGTTACCATACGTAACCGAGACGTTCCCTTTTAGTCGGTCACGTTCGAAGTACATCGGACGTCACCGACGAATTGGGATCCCTTTGGAAAACGCCACAGTTACTACCACTTCCAGCGCCCAGCGAAAGCCCCTCAGACCCCAACTGTTCAGGGCGGGAAACTCACGCAGGCAGTGTCACTGCTGCTGTTCCGCAAGACCCACTCAGCAGAGTATTGGATAACGCTGGGAAAGCGTGCCCAGGGGGGCCGCTGCGGAAGCCACATCCTACCCGTAGGGAGGCATCCTGTGGAATATACACGTATGGACTGGCCGTGGACAGTACAACATACGGAAGTCCCAGGGGTGGCCCCGGCCAATGCAGGTGGGGGACTACACCGCACAGAGATGGCAGAGCGAGCTCTGCCAAGGGAAAGACACAGGCTCGCCGTAGGGAGCCGTACCGTGGAAGAATACACATATGGGACCGCTGTAGGGGTCACAACACATGGATACCCAGCCTAACACAAGTTCCACCAATGCATACGAGTGTTAGACCTGGCGTCGGACGCTCCGCCACGTCCGACTGCCGCGGGTTGCGGAGGACTCAACAGGGTTTGCCGTTCTGGGGAACTCCACTGGAGCATATCAGCGCACGTATCCGGTCCTTGAGGAGGGGAATGGCGCAGCAAGCTGACACGAGCGGGTCCTTCGGTGTTACTGGCTATTTGAAGCGAGCACACAGGAAGATACCGGCTCTACACGAAGGCTATAAAATCTAGCGAACGTGTTAGGTGTCGCCCAGCCCGCAGCTCTACATATATCTGTCAGCGAGGCGCCATGAGCCAACGTCCAGGAAGAAGCCACACCCCTAGTGGAGTGGGCCCTTAACCCGAGCGGGCAGGGCACGCCTTGGGACTCATACGCCAAGGCGATGGCATCCACTATCCAGTGGGCCAACCTCTGCTTGGAGACAGCCTTTCCTTTCTGCTGGCCTCCGTAACAGATGAAGAGCTGCTCTGAGGTCCTGAAGCTTTGCATTCTGTCCACGTAAGTCCGCAGGGCGCGAACGGGACAGAGAAAAGCTAGGGCTGGGTCTGCCTCCTCCGAAGGCAGCGCTTGCAGGCTTACCACCTGGTCCCGAAAGGGAGTGGTTGGAACCTTGGGCACATATCTGGGCCGGGGTCTCAGGATTACATAAGAGTTACCCTCCCCGAATTCCAGGCACGATTCGTCGACTGAAAATGCCTGCAGGTCCCCTACCCTCTTGATGGAGGGCAATGCAGTCAGGAGTACTGTCTTCCAAGACAGAATTTTTAACTCTGCTGACTGCAAAGGCTCAAAGGGCGCTCTCTGTAGTGCAGTTAGCACCAGAGTTAAGTCCCAAGAGGGTAAAGAGTGAGGGCGAGGCAGATTTTGGCCCAATCCCAATTCTATTTTATACCCCTTCGCCTACCCCTATGCCTACCCCTTCCCCTTGCCCCTTGAAACAGAGTGGCAAGGCGTAGGGTTGAAAATATTCCCCTAAGAAATGGGACACCACTACTACACCATTACATGTCATCATACCCCGTTTCTTTTATTAGTGTTCTGTAACATTTAACCAGTATGAACAGCAGTGAAGTGCGTAGGCTATATCTAACAGAAATCAGGCGCGAGAACGTATAACAAATTACTCACTCCCAATGTTGTTTTGCGCTGTATTTGGACTTAAGAAAACGGCGCCCGTTTTCAGTTCAAAAACGTATGAGCTATCGAGTTTCCTAAGATGATACAGAATGATACAGAACATACAAGACTGGTGAAGCCGCTTTTCCATCGGGCCAAACTGTTCTCCTTGTTTGTTAACCGTTCCATTCAGTGCCGATCCGAGCCGGCCAGTACGGATATGGTTTCGTTTTCTACTGTGGTGCTGCGATAACGGAGCTCTTTGCAATGTAATACAAACGAGTCAGTTGTTGCCTTGGAGCACAAGAGTTTACAGACGATACGTGATGTAAATATCGACTGCGTTATGAAGGATGACCAGATATTTTTTTTACTGTATTATTAATTTATTAATTATTAGTTCACATCACTCAAATGGTTGTCTACGGAGAAACTGGCATCCAGGCAACACATAAGTGATCGATCCCGAGTGGCAACATCACTACACGCATTCTAGCAGCACAGTAGTCGGTGTATGCAGGGAAATTCATCATACCCCTTCGTTCGTAGTGTGGTCCTGAAAAATCTTCGTTTGAAGGGCTGTCTGGCCCTTTCCTTTACGAGACACCCCTACCTCTTCACGTGAACACGCAAAACGAAGGGGTAGGGGAAAGGGAAGGGCTAAGGGGTAGAAATGGGATTGGGCCTTAGTTTCCTCGCCCCCCTCAGGAACCTGACGATCAGATTGTGCTTCCCTAAGGACTTACCATTAACCATGTCATGATTTGCGGCGATAGCGGCAACATAAACTTTGAGGGTGAAGGAGACAGCCTTCGCTCCAACCCATCTTGTAGGAAGGAAAGCACAGAACTGATCGAGCATCTTCGGGGGTCTTCTCGCAGAGAAGAACACCATTCAACGAACAGGTTCCACTTCAACGCCTAGAGGCTCCTCGTAGAGGGAGCTCTAGCGGAAGTGATGGTGTCTACCACCGCCTGTGGTAGGCCACCTAGAACCTCCGCGTCCCGTCCAGGGACCAGACATGGAGTTTCCAGAGGTCCGGACACGGGTGCCATAAGGTGCCCCGTCTCTGAGTCAGGAGGTCCTTCCTCAGAGGAATGGGCCAAGGAGGTGCTGTCGCGAGGAGCACTAGTTCCGGGAACCAAGTCCGGTTGGGCCAATACGGGGCGACCAACAGGACTTGCTCCTCGTCCTCCCTGACTTTGCACAGTGTCTGTGCGAGAAGGCTCACTGGGGGAAACGCATATTTGCGTAGGCCCCGGGGCCAGCTGTGCGCCAGAGCATCCGAGCCGAGGGTCTCCTCGGTCAGGGAGTAAAACAACTGGCAGTGAGACGTGTCCGGGGCGGCAAACAGGTCTACCTGTGCAGTCCCGAAGCGACTCCAGATCAGCTGGACCACCTGGGGATGGAGTCTCCACTCTCCCGGGAGCACTGGCTGTCGTGAGAGCTCGTCGGCTGCACGATTGAGCAGGACCGGAATGTGAATGGCACGAAGCGACCTCAGATGCTTCTGACTCCATAAGAGAGAAACAGGGAGACGTACCCGCAGCGGGGCAGCGCAGCGGCGTGCAGGGACCCGACTCGGACGCCATAGCGGCCCAAAGTGGGGTCTGAGTGTGCAGTGCAACACTTACCTGCTTCCGCACGGGTGTGAGGAGGCCTCTTGTGTGCGTCCTGAGCACAGCTAGCACCCCCTGCTGGCGATTGGAGAGGCGCCGGAGGGTGACAAGGCATGGGAGCGTCGTACACCACCAAGCGAGCTCTCTTGGCACCCAGAGATTTTGGAAACTGCTCTTTTGGCGAAAATCAAATGAAAACCAAGGATTCTCTCCCGGCCCTCCTCCGGGAGAAGGAGTGGTGCTGCTACCACCTCCTGAAGAGCAGTTCCCTCCATCTCTGGGCGGCCTGTCTCAGGGTCTCTTACGACGGCGCTTGGCAGCGGCCTGAGCAGGCTGGACGTCTTTCCCACGGCTCCACGCCGATGCCCTGGTCGAGGCTGCTGCTGGGCTTTGGCGGGAGCGGGGGCGGCAGTGGGCGGACGCCCTCGGCGATGAGCAGGCGGAGGCGCTGCGACCGGCGGCTGGGTGGAGGCAGCAGCTGACTGCCGGGGCAGGATGTGCTTGATGGCCTCTGTCTGCTTCTGGGTGGCCGAGAACTGCTGGGCAAAGCTCTCGACCGCGTCGCCGAACAACCCGGCCGAGGAGATGGAGGAGTCCAGGAACTGATATTTATCGGTCTCCCTCATGTCGGCCAGGTTGAGCCAGAGGTGTCGCTCCTGGACCGACACCGCTTGACCGATGGAACGGGCGGTGACTTTTGTCGCCCGGAGGGGAGGTCCGTCGCCGTCCGGAGCTCCCGGAGGAGCTCTGGGTCAGGCCTACCCTCATGCATGTCCATGAGTGCCTGGGCCTGGTGGACCTGGAGCAACGACATGGCATGCAAAGTGGACGCAGCCTGCCCACAGGCCTTGTAAGCCTTTCCAGTCAGACTGGAAGAGAACTTACAGGCCTTGGAGGGGTGGCGCGGGTCACCGCGCCAGTTGGAAGCGGACGGGAACATGACACAGTGGGAACATGAACTATCCACAAAAGCTGCCTCAGCGTGCTAAATGCCTAGGCACGTGAGACAACGATTGTGACCGTCAGCTGGCGACAGGGAACGACCGCATCCAGAAACGCACGGGTGGAATGACATCTTGAAAAAGACGCAGTGTCACACCCGTGTTGCTCTTTTAGAGGAAACCGCTCTTTTAGTAGTGCTGAAGCACCTAGGGACATCCGCGGCAGAATCACAGGGAATAGTGCAGCCTGTGTCTGCTCTCACTGTGTGGAACGCCCTCACCGAACCAACAGGAAATGCTGTGAAAACAGCAGTTTTTTTGTTTTTGTTTTTTTACCCGGAAGTGAGCACGCGGTCGCGCTGCAGTGTGCCTTTTCCCCAGCACAAGGCGATCTATCTCTCTCTCTCTCTCTCTCTCTCTCTCTCTCTCTCTCTCTCTCTCTCTCTCTCTGCTTGATAGGCGCAGGAACAGTCTGTCTTCATCAACGCCGTTCGGCTCCGAAGTGAATGACAAAGGTGCGCTGCATCTCCTTCCGCTTTATACCCGAGGTGCAGGGCGGAGCACGAGATGCAAATCTCGCACGCCAATGGCCATTGGCCCGTTCTCTATATCTCGAAGCTGATAGGGGCTCCTAGAAGTGATCCCAATTCGTCAGTGACGACCGACGTACGTCGAACGTGACCGACTGAAAGGGAACCAGGCTTTTTGGGTGGCATGTAAACAGGGAGAATTAAACATCGTGCCAAGCCAATGCCATACAGGAAAGTATCTATTGAGCCTTGAAACCACAACACATGCAATGAAATCAGCCTTGTTACAACTTTGTTGTAATTAGAATTTATGGTTTCACCCCTCCGGAATGGAGATTGAGAAAGAGTGAAAAAAAGAGGAGGAGAAAGGGAGAAAGGATGAACAAGAGAATGAGGGATATACAGAGAGAGGCTACATTGACACAGCAGCAGAATAAAACTGTCAGATATGTTTAAATCCGGTTACATTCACACACATTAAATTGATCTCATTAGTTTGTACATTTGTACCATGAAACTTACTTATGCAGTATGCTGGAATGCGGACATATTAACAGCATCTACAATGCACCTTTAAAAGTATTTATGAATATAAACATTTTTATACTGAAGACTGGAGTAATGGCTGCTGAAAATGCAGCTTTGACATTGCAGGAAGAAATTACATTTTAAAATATATTATAATAAAAAATATATTTTAAATTGTATTCATATTTCACAATATTACTGTTTTTACTGTATTTTTGATCAAAGAAATGCAGCCTGGGTGAGCATAAGAGTTCTTCTTTCAAAAACATTATTTTTTATTTAAAAAAAAAAGTCTTACCACACAAACTTTTAAATGGTAAGTTAACACATTGACAAAAATGCAAAATGTAACATCTTAAGATGTAATATACTGATTAAATACAAAAAAAATATTTGATTTCCTTGATTAAATACAACAATTTATAAATTCCTTAATTTCAATATTATACTAACTTTCCTTATTCTATGAACTGAAGGATTTGAAAAGCTTTGACATCTCTAAAGTTGTTCATATGTAAAAAGATTGTTTTACATCTTTGTCAATCTGTTTACATACGAATACCTATAATTAGTAATCATTTGGTTATGGAAGAAAATTGGCCTTGAACTCGGTTATTCATCCATACAGACTGTATTTGAGCCACTGTTGTATAAACAGAATTTGAGAGTCACACCTGTTAGTAAATGAGGTTGCCATCCCAAACACTGACTGTTTGAACAGCCAGAGATTGCACGAATTTAACTGAACATGTGAAGCACACGCGAATCCTAAAAATGTTCATTGTGTGCAGTCAACGATGCTTGCTTCCCCTTTAGTTTAATAGAGAAAAATAGGAGTAGATCACAGGCGTTTGACCATCTGCTCCTATTTCTCCCAACAGAAATCCTTTTTGCCCCATCCGAGGCCTCAATTTCATCAACAGTGTGCAAAAGACACCCTAGAATTAATCTCCCTCTGCTTCCAGTCAGAGAGGGAGGAAGGACTGTGGGCGACCACAGAGCAGTGCTTTGGTTGTGAAAGCAGTTATTTGTTCATTCACTGCTGTGGAAAGCAGCACCCGGGGAGCACACTCTCGCTTGCTCTCCCGCTGACAGAAATTACTTGGTTCAGCAGAGCAAGTGCCGGTGCAGTGTAACATCCCTCAGATCTGAAGAAGAGCGTTGAGGCCAGGGGCATCTGCTCTCTGACAGTTACACACGGGTCTCGTACTGTCCCGTTATCAACAGTTTAGTTTATTCAGAACTACAGTCGTTCCTATTTATCTCAGGGCTCCAGACTGTGAGTAAATGGCCACAAATGTGACATAATAAAAATGTGAGACAATAATTTAAAGTCTAAGAACCACTAATGATAGTTGAGAAAACTTTGTGTGCGTCCATATATATATATATATATATATATATATATATATATATATATATGTAATGTATGTATGTGTATATATATATATATATATATACATACATTATAATTTGTTCACAACTCCATAGAGATGTGAACAAATGACTCTTATGAAGTGGCTCTTCATTTGCAAGTGAACGGTTCACTCAGTCAGCACATTTTTCACAGCCTCTTCACAGTTCAGGCTCCCTCACTGAACGGTGTAATTTTTCGGAAATGTACAATTGGAAATGAATCAGGAACCACAAATATATAATTAAATAGTCACATATCAAAACATCCCTTCATTACAGCACACAACATCTGTTGTTAAAAGTAAAAATGCATTCAATGAACTGAAGTGCTTCTGAACAACCATCTTTTTTGAGCAATTCTGTAATTTGTTAACAAAAAATGTAATTTGGCCTAAATGTTTCATTTTAAGAGCCAACAGCTCCCCTGTTGGACCATTAGCTTCTCTTTTAAAAACTCCAAACAAAAATGGCATTACAAATTATGTTTTTGTGCAAGCCTGTAATCTACATCTACAGGTAAATGTAAAAGAACTGTCAAAATCTTTTGAATATGCCACATTTACTGCAGCAGCTGGTGCCACTATGACCATGAACCACAACAGCCACATTTAATTTAGATGTCATAGGATGTTATAGGTCACTTTCAAATGAGTGTGATGAGTGTCATTTGCAGCTCAAAATTTGTCCATAAGTATTTAACTTTTTTTTATATATATATATTTTTTTTATTTACCTCATTATTAAACTAATTATATAAAACTATGTTGTCAGTGCACTTCAGATAAACTAGTTCTATGCTTTTATTTTGTTATTCAAATTGATAGAAAAACAGATCCTAAGTCCTAAGAGATTTCTTATCCTGTAATGCAGGCAAAACCACACAACAATGAAAGGGTTAAACTCTAAACCATCAAGAGTGTAAAATAGACTTACACACAGAGTTAAACACACACATGTCTGGTTTACTATCTTTGTGGGGACTCTCCATGACGTAATAGTTTTTATACTGTACAAACTGTATATTCTATCCTCTTACACTAACCCTACCCCTAACCCTACCCATCACAGAAAACTTTCTGCATTTTTACATTTTCAAAAATACACATTTTGTATGATTTATAAGCTTGTTTCCTCATGGGGACATTTTTTACCAGTTAGTTGAGCCAGAGAATGGAACAACATAAAACAAATAGTCCTTGATAATGTGTGTATATATATATATATATATATATACACACAAATGCAATAGCTAATAGTAAAAGTAATTATGTCTGAAAACACTGTTCTCAGCAACATCTGCATAGTTTTAACTTGCACATTCATTATCAAGAATAAATGTGTTTTTACCTTTTATTTGTACTATTGTGTGTGTGTGTATATATATATATATATATAAATGGTGTATAATCTGTTATTTAGAAGATAAGACTCTTCCAGTTTCCCTTTTTGTCATTACTTTAACCCCTCACCATGGCAACACCATTCAAGATATCCAATACCTGTTCACAATTTCGGATCTTCAGTATATTGGTATCATGCTGAGAAAGTTTGGTGTGAATCATATGAAGCCCTTTGGAGCAATAGTTAAAAATTCAGAGCTTGATTAAAAAAATTCTTACTGACTTACTGTTGGTCGGAGCTAATGACTGTAAATTAGAAAGTTGTCCGGCTCGATGAGAACAATACATGTACTGAGTTTGGTGACTGTAGGTAAAATTAACCTCCCACTTTAGTCAAAAGATGGCGCTACAGAGCCCCTTCTCCACACCCTTTTCTAAGGCTTTGCCCATGTCTGCTGGCTGACAACTGTAATGTGTGTGTCAAGTTTCATGCAATTTGAAGCATACTAAGAGTCTCAAAAACACCCAAAAAGAATATTAAAGTCTGACACATTGCCATGACAACAGTATTCAAGATATCAAGAATCCTTTCACAGGTGTACATCTGCAGTGTCTTGACATTATTCTGACGAAGTTTGAAGCAAATTGGGTAAAAATAAGAGGGCGATTTCAAAGCATTTTGAAAGTGACACTCTTCTTGCTACCAGTTGGTGGCGCTATGACTTTGACCCACACATCCATGTGATCTGCCTCCTACGAACTGGCAGCTCCAGTAGTAAGATGAAAATATTTATCTTGAACTCTGTCATGGAAACTATTTATAAACCTTAATCAAACTATTTAATAATCAGTTAAAAATGAATTTATACCTGTATGATATTACGCTGTAGCCACATTGGACCAGTGGTTTGGAAAATGGACCACTCTTCACCCAGGGACATCCTGGGCAAGAATTGATCAAGTTAGCAAAGTTCAACGCACTGGCTAAAATTAAAAACAATAAGGCTGCAGCAAACATCAATAAAAAAAGAACCATAAAAGTATGAACACAATTGCATTTTAAAAATACGCCAGTGAATCAGAGATAATGACACATCTGTTTTATTTTCCATCATAAAAGCCATTCGCTCAAAATGGTGTCAGTACATCAGGGCTGTTTGCATCTATTACTTTGTGAGAAACGGGCATGTATGTTTGCCTCCTGCCATAAATTTTAGGAGCTCCATATATTTCCTTATTTCGCGTTATATTTATGAGCCCTAAATAACGATGATAAGCACCACAAAAGAACAAACAGAAGATGACCTGCTGCTGTGGAGCTCCTAGCACCTTTATTTGAGTGATTTCCTAGTTGAGATAAGGACAGAGTAATATCTTGTGCATCTTCTGGCTCATCTCGTCTCACAAAAGGGCCTCGGGTCTGCTATCACAAAGTCTAATTCTTGGTTGTGGTAGCCTAGCAGTTAAAGATCAGAGATGCTAATCAAAAGATTTGGAGTTCAATTCAACCAGGCACTGGAAACTTTCTAAGATTGTGGAAGTGATGCCAGGACGTGTGTAGCCTGCTTGGAGGAACTTGAGGAAATTGAAGCTCATTGACCCATGACTGAAACAAGGATGTTCCAAAACCTTTATAAGGAGAGCACAAAGCTGGTCATGTCAAATGGAAATCATGTTTATAGTCTTTATATTAATCATTCACTGTTGAAACAATGGATTTTTTCAGAATTACAGTAGTGCAATGCATGGGTGGATTATTGCTGTTTATGTTAAACAAATGGATAAATGCATTCCAACTATATAAGTTATGAATTCTATTTAAACAGTGTTGCTAGATTTATAGTGATAAGCTTAATCAGAATCAAAGCATTTCATTAGAATCCTGGCATGCACTTTAAACTGCTCACTCTTATATTTAAAGCCAAAAATTTGAAAATCTTTTCTCTACTACTGCAACTGCAAACAGCTTCTACAGCACATTTAATTATATTGTTTATAGTAAGTACACAAACACTGTCAATTCAAATTTCTTCTTAATTTTCTTTACATCTTGTGTAAATGTGCGTACGTGTGATTCAGAGATGAAAGTAAAATGAAAGTGAAATTTATAAACTGCAAATGATCTTGAAATTCTGTGCAGCTAAATGGTTTCAGATCTCCGCTTTGTAAACGCGGCCTAAATATCTTTAACATATAAAACAGCACCAAGCGTCCAAATCCTTTGAGAATGGCGAGCGGCAAGAATTGCTTAGATTTTCAAACAGCACTCCGACACCACAAGGAAAAGTGCGTACCTCTGCTTAGACCCTGACGTGGCACTAAGCACATTTCCACGTCAAAGACTGTTTTTATAAATATGTACGTTGGCGTGGATTTTACCATACGAAAACTCTAAGATCAAATTTGTGCGTATGCATGTTTTATAAATGAGGCCCCTGATTCGGTACAAAGTGTCACGTTAAGCAAACTCAGAAAACCATAGGTTAAGTCCCTCCCATAGTTCTTTTCATCCTTCATTTGATGTTTTTCCTGTTTATTTCTATTATTCAGCTTTCAAAACTATCACACTGATATTAAGCACTTTTAAAGATTAGCATACTGTATACAAAAAGCACTATACACAACTGAACAATGCACAAACGTAGTATCAAACATGTAAATCCCATTGTGTCGTTCCAATTCCAAATACATGATATGAAATAAAGTATTATCGCTTTCATAACACAAACATAGTTGTTATTTTTATAATATATATATAATATATTTTATAATATTATCTATTCTAAATATAACAAATGCTTTTCCTTAAAAATCCTATTGAATTGCTTGCACAAAGTGAAGTGTTTGCTTGGTGCAAACTTTTACTTCGTCATTAAACAATATTTTAAACTGCATTTACAGACCAATTCTGTGCTAATATCTAATTTTTCATTTCTTTTTCAAATCTTATTCTAACCCAATTTTAACAAATATTATTTGCCCCCATAACACTGCATTTTATTGACTCAACACAGTTTAAGGACATTGTGCTTCAGTAGAGATGCAGATCACCCCTGCATTGATGCTTGAAAAAATTGGCCAGGGCATCAGCATTTTCCTGACTCCTTTTGTACCACTAATTATCACCTCTAATTGAGCAGAGGGGAGAGATTCGTGCTCCTGATCTCTCCGGGGGTTACCGCTCATCATTAAACACTCAATATTCCATTAACTTGGCCTGGCACTTCTGCTGGACAGGGCATGTGTGTGAGACGGCCTCAGGTGGGATCGTTAGACCTGGGCTGTGGCCGCGCAACCAATCTTGCTTCATTTGGGAAGCTTTCATTCGTTAGTAATGTCACCGCTGCTGATGTCAGTCAATGGACATTGCTTCATCAGTGGAGTGTGCCGTCTCTTTGTAGTTCTGTCGGTAATGCAGTTTGCCCAAAGGCAGTATCAGCAGGTCAACTAATTAGGCTGTGAGAGGATGTGTGGCCCAGGCCGCTGCATTTCAACTTACAACAGATCAAGCAAAGAGCTTCAGCGTAATGCTATCTTGAACTTGTCATTAAGCTCCAAAATTAATGCTCGCCAAATGCCAAATGGGAGTAAAAAATTGGCTTTGGCAAGAAAATAAAATGTTATTCACCAGTTGGCCAGCAACATTATTAGGAACTAGCAACATTATGCATAAAGCCAAATTAAAAGAATAATATTCTGCCCCTCACTGCATGTGCATAGGCAATTTGAATCAAAGTTAAAAAGCAAAATTAGACATACTAATTGCATACCATGACTGCCACATCCATCAAGCCACCAAAATGAAATGGAGCAGTCACAATAACATCTCGGTTACGTATGTAACCCTTGTTCCCTGAAGGAGGGAACGGAGACGTACGTCGGAACTTCAGGGAACGAGGGTTACATACGTAACCGAGACGTTCCCTTTCAGTCGGTCACGTTCGACGTATGTCGGAACTGACCGACGAATTGGGGATCCTACCAACACGCCACAGGCGCTGGCCCTTCCAGCGCCCTGCTTGAGCTCCCTGGACCGCCCATCTGTGGGAGCGGGAAGTCAGGGCTCTAAGCAGAGAAGGTCAGTCACAGCTGTTCTGCAAGACCCACTCAGTGTGACTATTGGATAACGCTGGGAAAGTGTGCCCGTCTCAGGGAGATGGAACGCTGCGGAGCCACGTCCTCCAGGGGAGGAGAGGTGGAATACTCATAAGGACTAACCTACCAGGGTAGTGCTACATATGGCAGTCTCTGGGGTGGATCCAACCTGGTCCCAGGGGGGAAAGAACAGCTCCAGAGACGACAGAGCGAGCTCTGTCAAGGGAAAGACACGGGGCTAGCCGAGTAGGGTAGCGAGTACCGTGAAGAATACACATATGGGGTCGCCATAAGGACCGCTACATATGGAACCCAGCCTACACACACGTTCCACAAGCATACGGGTGCAGGCCTGGCGTCAGACGGCGTTACCGCAGCTGCAGATGCCATATGCCCCAGGAGCCTCTGAAAATATTTCAGTGGGACCGCCGTCCTGCCTTTGATCGTATTCAAGCAGTTCAACACTGACCGGACTCGCTCCTCTGTGAGGTGCGCAGTCTGGTTGACCGAGTCCAGCTCCATGCCGAGATAAGAGATCCTCTGTGTGGGACAGAGTTTGCTCTTCTCTCGGTTGACCCGAAGGCCCAACAGGCTGAGGTGACGGAGCACCAGGTCCCTGTGTTCGCACAACTGTTCCCGAGACTGGGCGAGTATGAGCTAGTCGTCGAGATAGTTGAGGATGGGAACACCACGTTCTCTCAGCGGAACAATGGCTGCCTCTGCGACTTTCGTGAAGACGCGAGGTGACAGGGACAGCCCAAAGGGCAAGACTTTGTACTGATATGCCCTCCCCTCGAACGCAAAGCGTAGGAACGGTCTGTGTCGAGGAAGGATAGAGACATGAAAGTACGCGTCCTTCAGGTCGATCGCTGCAAACCAATCTCGGGGACGGATGCATTCGAAAATGCGTTTCTGCGTTAACATCCTTAATGGAAGCTTATGCAAGGCCCGATTCAGGACACGCAGGTCCAAGATTGGTCGTAACCCACCCCCTTTCTTGGGTACAATGAAGTAGGGGCTGTAGAACCCCGACCTCAACCTATCGGCGGAGGAACCGGCTCGACCGCGTCCTCCGCCAGTAGGACATCGATCTCTGACCGCAAGACGTGGGCATCGCTGCTCCGCATGGAGGTGAAGAGGATGCCCCTGTACTTGGGGGACTGGTACGCGAACTGAATCACGTAGCCGAGTCTGATAGTACGGATGAGCCAGCGAGACGGCCTGGGGAGCGCTAGCCAGGCCCCCAGACGTACCCGGAGTGGGGCAGCGAGGTGGAACGCTCAGACCCGACCCGGACGGCCCGGAGGCGACCCGGAGTGTTGTCTGACCGTTCCAGGGTGGGGCAGTGTGTGGGAGAGAAGGCCCGGGGGCGTCCTCTAGCCTCACACCGCCCCCTGGCGAAAAGAGGGGGAGCCAGGAGTGGCAAGGCCCTGCTTCCCGGGTTGAGGCTGCTGCTTGGGCTGAGCAGGGGCGGAGGCGGATGCAGGGAGACGCCCTCGGCGACGAGCAGGCGGAGGCTCTGCAGCCGATGACTGGGTAGAGACAGCAGCTGGTCGTTGGGGCAGGATGTTTTTAAATCGCCTCCGTCTGCTTCTGGGCCACCGAGAACTGCTGGGCGAAGTTCTCGATGGCGTCGCCGAAGAGGCCAGCCTGACAGATAGGGGCGTTGAGGAACCGAGCTTGTCGGGCTCACGCATACCTGCCAGATTAGCCCCAGGTGGCGTTCCTGGACCACTAGTGTGGACATCGCCCGACCCAGGGAGCGTGCGGCGATTTTCGTTGCCCAGAGAGCGAGGTCCGTCGCCGCACGCAGTTCCTGCACAACCCCTGGGTCGGAACTACCCTCGTGTATTAAGAGTGCAGGGCAGATGTGGACTGCCAGTGGCACTGCCACCCCACCAATGAGTGTAGTGAGAGAGGGGAAAACTTATACCGATTATGGCCCTTTTGGTGTTCCATATTTTTGATACCAAATAGTTCCACACTGCTAATTTTTCCCAATGCACATCCGGGAAAAAAGGCACGGGGGCAGGCAAGGCGATTTACGCGTTGCACTACCCTTCAGCCACCTGGGAAAGCATGGCTGTCAACTCTGAATCTGATTCAGCATGAGCACACACTATTATAGTGGGAAAGTCAGCCTCATCTTCATTTCCAGCACATAACAGCCCTCTCTCCGATGCAGCAATTGACATCTGTCCTCTGCCAGAGCCCCAAATGAAACGCTAGGTCCCCTTTTTAAAAGGACCAGCAATCCCATCTGTAAGCTACCAGCAGGCATGTGAGGCAGTGAGCGTGGCCGTCAGACTCGACGGCACATGGCGCGCTGAATGCTCAAGCCCTTATGCAAAAGGCAAGACTAACAACGCGCCGACGTGGTCATGTTCTCATGGGAGAACATGAACCACCCACAACCACAGTCTGAGCTGTGAAAACAGCTGTTTGTTCATCAAACGTGAAGCGACCACCGCTGACCGTTCTATATCACCCGCACCAGATCCAGAGACGTCAACTCTAAAGGCAGACTCGTAGTAACACTCTTCGTAGGAAACAACAGCAATTGTTCGGCTCCGAAGCAGAAAGCAAAGATGCGGTTCTTCCACTTCCTTATTTATACCCGCACTGCGGGGAGGAGCGTGGAATGCGTGAACTGCATGCCAATGTTCATTGGCTCGTTTTAAAACACTCGAAGTAGATTGGTCTCTGAAAACGATCCCCAATTCGTTGGTCAGTTCCGACGTACGTCGAACGTGACCGACTGAAAAGGAACTCACATTTTAGTGACATTTTTCACTTGACTGAACTTGTACTTTATATGATGTTGCAGGTGACGTTTTTGGCACAAATATATACAAAGTAAAACAGTTAATTTTTTTACAAAGTCAAAACATGTAAAAAATATATATAAACGTGTATGTGTGTGTGTGTGTGTGTGTGTGTGTGTGTATATATATATATATATATATATATATATATACACTCACCTAAAGGATTATTAGGAACACCATACTAATACTGTGTTTGACCCCCTTTCGCCTTCAGAACTGCCTTAATTCTACGTGGCATTGATTCAACAAGGTGCTGAAAGCATTCTTTAGAAATGTTGGCCCATATTGATAGGATAGCATCTTGCAGTTGATGGAGATTTGTGGGATGCACATCCAGGGCACGAAGCTCCCGTTCCACCACATCCCAAAGATGCTCTATTGGGTTGAGATCTGGTGACTGTGGGGGCCATTTTAGTACAGTGAATTCATTGTCATGTTCAAGAAACCAATTTGAAATGATTCGAGCTTTGTGACATGGTGCTATTATCCTGCTGGAAGTAGCCATCAGAGGATGGGTACATGGTGGTCATAAAGGGATGGACATGGTCAGAAACAATGCTCAGGTAGGCCGTGGCATTTAAACGATGCCCAATTGGCACTAAGGGGCCTAAAGTGTGCCAAGAAAACATCCCCCACACCATTACACCACCACCACCAGCCTGCACAGTGGTAACAAGGCATGATGGATCCATGTTCTCATTCTGTTTACGCCAAATTCTGACTCTACCATCTGAATGTCTCAACAGAAATCGAGACTCATCAGACCAGGCAACATTTTTCCAGTCTTCAACTGTCCAATTTTGGTGAGCTCGTGCAAATTGTAACCTCTTTTTCCTATTTGTAGTGGAGATGAGTGGTACCCGGTGGGGTCTTCTGCTGTTGTAGCCCATCCGCCTCAAGGTTGTGCGTGTTGTGGCTTCACAAATGCTTTGCTGCATACCTCGGTTGTAACGAGTGGTTATTTCAGTCAAAGTTGCTCTTCTATCAGCTTGAATCAGTCGGCCCATTCTCCTCTGACCTCTAGCATCAACAAGGCATTTTTGCCCACAGGACTGCCGCATACTGGATGTTTTTCCCTTTTCACACCATTCTTTGTAAACTCTAGAAATGGTTGTGCGTGAAAATCCCAGTAACTGAGCAGATTGTGAAATACTCAGACCGGCCCGTCTGGCACCAACAACCATGCCACGCTCAAAATTGCTTAAATCACCTTTCTTTCCCATTCTGACATTCAGTTTGGAGTTCAGGAGATTGTCTTGACCAGGACCACACCCCTAAATGCATTGAAGCAACTGCCATGTGATTGGTTGATTAGATAATTGCATTAATGAGAAATTGAACAGGTGTTCCTAATAATCCTTTAGGTGAGTGTATATACACACACACACACACACACACACACACACACACCTATATACACATACTCACTGGCCACTTTATTACCCCTGTGAAAAAGAAGTTTATTCAAGTGTGCTATTAGTATACTTCGTTACCAAATTAAATGTTGAAGCCATGAAGAGGAAACGACTGTGAAGCTTTGAGGGTGTTGATGGACTCAATCTCCATCTGTGTTTTGATCATCGTTCTGAATCCGATCTGGACGTAGTCTTTGAAAAAAAATGAGATTTTTTCAACTTTTTGTTTAAATTGTTTTATTTTTATGAAACTTACCCACAGTCGAGTGTTGATAAAAAAGGATGCATGAAGCTAGAATAAAATGTTTTTAAAATGTAAAGAGTTAAAGTACAGTTAAAAGTATATTTCAAGTATAAAAAAATAGTATGATGTTAAGTTAACTTAAAGAAAACTTACAAGTATACTTGCAGTATAAAACTAATAAACTAGTAGTTTACTGAAAGTATACTTCAAAGTCTACTTTCATAAACTAAAAAATGTGATACAAGTATTTGACTAGTAAACTATCAGTATACCTACACCGAACAGCCATAACATTATGACAATATGTCCTAATATTGTGTTGGTCCCCCTTTTGCTGCCAAAAGCACCAGCAGCCATATCACCCTGTAGCCCAAGACTGGTTTCCCACTGAAGCTAAGCAGGGCTGAGCCTGGTCAGTACCTGGATGGGTGACCAACTGGGAAAACTAGGTTGCTGCTGGTAGAGGTGTTAGTGAGGCCAGCAGGGGGTGCTCACCCTGTGGTCTGTATGGGTCCTAACACCCCAGTATAGTGATGGGGACACTATACTGTAACAAGCACCGTCCTTCGGATGAGACGTTAAACCGAGGTCCTGACTCTCTGTGGTCATTAAAAATCCCAGGATGTCCTTCGATAAAGAGTAGGGGTGTAACCCCGGCATCCTGGCCAAATTTGCGCATTGGCCTCTGTCCATCATGGCCTCCTAATCATCCCCATATATATATATATATATATATATATATGATTGGCTTCATCACTCTGTCTCCTCTCCACCATCAGCTGGTGTGTGGTGGGCGTTCTGGCGCAATATGGCTGCTGTCGCATCATCCAGGTGGATGCTGCACATTGGTGGTGGTTGAGGAGATTCCCCCCTTCTATGTAAAGTGCTTTGAGTGCCTAGAAAAGCGCTATATAAATGTAACAAATTATTATTATTAAAAGAGCAGCCTGTTGAGGCATGGACTCCACTAGACCCCTGAAGGTGTGCTGTGGTATCTGGCACCAAGATGTTAGCAGCAGATCCTTTAAGTCCTGTAAGTTGCAAGGTGGGGCCTCCATGGATCGGACTTGTTTGTTCAGCACATCCAACAGATGCTCGATTGGATTGAGATCTGGGGAATTTGGAGGCCAAGTCAACACCTCAAACTCGTTGTGGTCCTCGAACCATTCCTGAACCATTTTTGCTTTGTGGCATTATCCTGCTGAAAGAGGTCACAGCCACCAGGGAATACCGTTTCCATGAAAGGGTGTACATGGTCTGCAACAATGTTTAGGTAAGTGGTACGTGTCAAAGTAACATCCACATGGACGGCAGGACCCAAGGTTTCCCAGCAGAACATTGCCCAAAGCATCACACTGCCTCCGCAGGCTTGCCTTCTTCCCATAGTGCATCCTGGTGCCATGTGTTCCCCAGGTAAGCGACACATATGCGCCCGGCCATCCACGTGATGTAAAAGAAAACGTGATTCATCAGACCAGGCCACCTTCTTTCATTGCTCCGTGATCCAGTTCTGATGCTCACGTGCCGTTTTCATTGGCTTTTTCACTGTTGGCGCTTTCGGCGGTGGACAGGGGTCAGCATGGGCACCCTGACTGGTCTGCGGCTATGCAGCCCCATACGCAACAAACTGCGATGCACTGTGTATTCTGATACCTTTCTATCAGAACCAGCATTAACTTCATGAACAATTTGAGCTACAGTAGCTTGTCTGTTTGATCGGACCACACGGCCCAGCCTTCGCTCCCCACGTGCATCAATGAGCCTTGGCTGCCCATGACCCTGTCACCGGTTCACCACTGTTCCTTTCTTGGACCACTTTTGATAGATACTGACCACTGCAGACCGGGAACACCCCACAAGAGCTGCAGATTTGGAGATGCTCTGATGTCTAGCCATCACAATTTGGCCCTTGTCAAACTCGCTCAAATCCCAAATGCCCATTTTTCCTGCTTCTAACACATCAACTTTGAAGACAAAATGTTCATTTGCTGCCTAATATATCCCACCAGGTGCCGTGATGAATAGATAATCAGTGTTATTCACTTTACCTGTTATATGACATACTTCGTTCATTTTTTTTAAGTATACTTAAGTAAAGTTCAAGTATATTTTTAAGTATACTTTATGTAGTAAGTATACTAATATCAATGTACTATACTATACTTGTAAGTGTACTATTTCAATACTACTTGGGACTAAATTTGCCCACTTTTTAGTGCATAAAAGTATACTTTTTAGTATGTGTAACAGTAGTAAATTGAGTACACAATTAGTTTACAGCTACATTTTTCGTTTTGTATTGCAACAATACTACAAGTGAACTTCTATACCTTATGTACCTTATTGTTTTTGCAGCTCTGTATATTTCTATGGCATCGCGATCGAAGAGTAATTAGCTGATGAAGTGGATTTACAATTAGTTTAGTAGTTTTATATTGCAAGTAGGCCTGTACTTGTAAGTTTTATCATATTAGATACATTATTTGAGTGTGTTGAAAGCTAGATCGATATTAGGCATGGTAAAACATGGTACTCGCGGTAAATCAAGAAAACGAGATTTAAGCAATAAGACTAACTGTGTTGAGCTGTATAACAATGATTAGTTTTCTGTCGATGAATGTATCCAAACAGTTGCTCACCAGTCTAATAAAACACATAATAATATTAAAGTGTCTTTGGTGTTTCCATGGTTTCTACAAAATAAAACCGGAAATCGAGGGTAACCTGGGTATGATGTCATTGAGAAAGTTGAGAAAATCCGGATCCAATCCTATAAATCCGGATTGGAGTCAGAACAACAATCAAAACATTATTGTTTTGAATATATTTTATATATATAAAATATATTTAAAAAACAGTTCATTTTGCCTTCCTGTTTTACTGTGTCATATACTTCATAGTGCAGTCTTCTCTAATATATTTTTATCCTGTAAAACCTTCTTGCATTTGGCTTTGCTTTAATCTCTGATATAGGAAGAATTTAGTGTGCATTTGACTTAATGCTCTCAAGATGAATCACGCCTGTCATTCTGTCCTTCTCCCTAGATAAGGACTGAGCAATGTGGGTTAACAAACTCTTTTACTTTGAGATTTGTGTGTGTGAATGTTTACCACACACTTATAGGAGCATCCTTGTGGATATCCTCTTGTCTTCTCCTGTTTTGTACTACGACTCTGTATGTGTGTGTGTGTGTGTGTGTGTGTGTGTGTGTGTGTGTGTGAAACCAGATACGGATGTGTTGTTTATTGTTACACAACCATCTCTCACCAATTTGTGGTCAGTTCGAGGGACTGGTCCATTTCAACTAATGTTTTTCCATACTGGATATCTGACACTGTTTAAGGTAGCCAGTAGAAGCATGCATACACTTGTACATAACGCAACAAGGGGTTGAAATCTGATACCGGTTTACCTGCAACCTCTCTCACCATCATTTGTCTTCTTTGTCACACAACCACCATTTTCTCACTGTTTCACTTCCCCATAATAATCTGAGGACAACCTACAGTATAAATAGCAGGTGGTTATGAGAGCTAACAAAGGACATTGGCCAAATTAAGAGTCGTATCGAGTTTTTCTCCCCTACCAAACCAGCGATCCACTGAGAAAAACATACTCTGGTCATAGGTGTGCCTTGTTTTCCAGGAAAGTGATCAAAGACTTCCTTTTCTCACAGATCAAAACAGCACTGTGAGATATTTATTGCTTTGTTTGGCACTCATGCCGACACGTCCTCAGAGAAGAGGAAAACGTACGTGCCTGTGCATGACACTGTAAACTGACATGTAACAGGGAAAGCGACAGATGCGGCTGCAACTGGGATTATGACCAGAAAAAAAAAATCTACAGGGACGGACACAATGGATAGATAACCCAATTCACACTGCAATCAGAGGAATGGTGTCAAGATTCATTTGTGAAATTTGCACACCACACTGTATCTTCATTGGCTTCAGGGCTGCTTTTCTCACCTATAAATCAAATAACCAGAAATGACAACTACAGGCATTACTTTCTTCATTTGACTTTTGTGTGCTCCATACTGCTATTTTCAAAGCCTAAAAACACTTTAAGAGGGTTAACATGTCTGGTTGATTCCCTCATTAAAGAGTTAATTTATTTATTTATTTAATTTTATTTATTTATTTGAGGGACCATGTACAATTTTTAACATAAATGTTTCCATTTCATGCATTACTGGATTTAGCCAAAGGCTAATTTTCATCCACAGTCCCCTGGCAGGTCATCACTAACATAAATGATAAAATAACTCAAACTGTTCCTACGTACAATAAAACATACATACACACACATACATACTTTACTATCAGGGTGAAAACAATAACATAAAAAACATTTAAGAAATCAATTAAATTGCAACCATGTCAATGTTTACAGAGTTAAGTCAGTTTAAAAAAAAGATTTTAACTTCAGTTTAAAAAGACCAATAGATGTACACCCTTTTATATCCTCTGGTAAGGCATTCCAATGTGTAGTAGCTTTCACAGAGAAAGAAGATCACGAAAAGGAACAACACAATCACTTATGGATGATAATCTGGTAGTTCCCTTTCAAGGGAACTCGCGCTGCGTCACCGCTATGGGAATGCCTCTGCGTGAAGCACCTATGGAATCAGTCCAATGGAGTGACGGAACGTCATAGGCGGGTGACGTCATCCACCAGGAAATTATAAAGCACACCTGCACCAAACACAGTCAGCTTCTGTGCCTTCAGCAAGCGCTCTGTGTGAATCATTGTCTGTCAAACTTGGTGTTTTTGTCCGTCTTTAGTTGAGACTAGGCATAGTTTTTCACCACATATACAAAAAAAAGAGAAAAAAAAAAGACAAAGAGTGGCATGTAATGGGAGTGCAGCTCTCGAGGGAGCTGGTTGTGAGCATTGTGAATGTCTGCCCACGATAACGCTGCCCTCCCGTCGAGCGCTCTTCGAGGAGAGGGCTTCGGCTCGCGTTCCCCACGGCTCGGGTCCCGCTTCTGCCGAGGCAGAGCGGCGGCTTCAGTCGTGGGGATCGCGAATGGATCCGGCAGAGGGGTTAGAGATGGGCATCGCCCTTTCTCTGCCTTCACCTGCCAGGTCCAGTGTTTCATCTCAGGGTTGGAAGCACGCTTTGCGGTTTCTTCCGCCCCGAGTGAAGCGCAGGGGCAGTAATCATATGTATATGCGTCAGCTCTCGCTGGGCTGACATTGTTCATTCATAAATTTCCCAAATGTGTAAGAAAAGCACATAGTGAATCTCGCGTTTGCCGAGGCAGCGCGTAGATTGCAGTCTGCTATAAAGAATCTAGTGGCTCGGATCGCGCGTTTGCTGAGGCAGCGCGTAGATTACAGTCTGCAATAAAGAATCAATGGCTTGGATCTCGCGTTTGCTGAGGCAACACGTAGATTATGTATCCGCAATTATTTATTTATAAGCGGCGGGAACTGAGCTGACAGGATTTAATTCCCTTTCTCTCTATATGTTCATGTCATGATTCTTTTTGCGTTTTAGATTCTACTATGAATATTCAGCCTGTCTGATTGGTTTTGAATGTATTTAATTTTGAGAAATTAAATCATCATATATCTTTTTGGCTTGAAAAAATGTAGATGCCTATGTGAAATACTATTTCTAAAAATCCATGTTTATGGTAAGGGCACGCGCTCAGTGCTTCGTGCCCTTTCTAATTCCAAAATGTGGAAGCAGAGCGAAGTCCTATAAGGGCAAGGCGGATCTGAGGACCGTTATTGTCACGAAGAGGGCTTCGTCAAATAAAAAGTCCTGACGCCATCAATGTCAGGCTTCTGAGGGTAGTCCCCTCCGTAGGAAGGCGGTGTCCACCTCATTATACGGTGCCCATCTCCCTTCGGTGCCCTCAGGGGACCGTTCTGCCAACCCCGCCGCAATGCCGGGGCGTAGAGGGTCCTCGCGAGTCACCCGAGGATGGCTCGCCCCCTCCGAGGAGGGCTTTAAAACAGTCAAGCCAGTCGTTCCCTGCCGGTTCGCCGTTTCAGGGCACTGCGCTTGCTGTTCGTGGTACACCAGAGGCCAGTCTCGAGAGACTGGTACCCTTAGTAGTTTCTGACGATATCAATGTCAGGTTTCTGAGGGTCCCCTCCATAGGAAGGCGGTGTCCAGCTCATTATACGGTGCCCGTCTCCCTTCGTTGCCCTCAGGAGGCCATTCTGCCAACCCCGCTGCAATGCCGGGGCGTAGAAGGGTCTCGCGAACCACCCGAGGGTGGCCCGCCCCCTAGAGCAGTCTGGCCAGTTGTTCCATGCTGGTTCGCCGCTTCAGGGCACTGCACTTGCTGTTCGCAGTATACCAGAGGCCAGTCTTGAGGGACTGGTACCATTAGAGATTTTTTGGTGGAAACATCTGCCAAATATATCTTGGGGGGTCCTGCAGAAGCAGGCTCTGGTTTTGACACAGGAAGTAGAGACTCTTCTGCGAAAGGAGGCTATAAAAAGGGGTTCCTCCTCCCAGCAGGGAGTCAGGGCTTTACAGCCGTTACTTCATTGTGCCAAAGAAGGATGGAGGGTATTCATCCTTCTATAACACAGGAGGTCCCTGAGGTTCACTTTCGGGGGAGAAGCATACCAATATCGGGTACTTCCCTTCGGTCTAGTTTTGTAACCCCGCTTTCACGGAGTGTGTGGGGGCTGCAGTAGCGCCGCGGCGCCTGCAGGGCACCCGCATACTCATTTATATCAACGATTGGTTGATCTTTTGCTCAGTAACAGAGCATATGGCGGTTCAACATTGAGATGTTGTGCTTGCTCATATGGAAAAGTTGGGGTGGAGGCTGAACGCAAAGAAAAGTGTGCTTTCTCCAGTACAGAGAACCACTTATCTGGGCGTGGTATGGGATTCGGTGGCGATGTGGGCTCATCTGTTGCCTGTACGTATTGCATCGATTCTCTCAGCAGTAAAGGAACCAAAGCTAGGCCGGCCACTCACTGTCAAACAGTTTCAGAAACTGTTAGGTCTTATGGCAGCTGCGTCCAACGGGATACCTTTTGGCCTGCTGAGTATAAGACAGTGGCAGTGGTGGCTCAGTACCAAGGGGTTTTCCCAGAGGGGATACCCGCTCCGCATGATCAAAGTCACGCGGTGATGCCTTCGTGCTTTAGTCATGTGGAAAGATCCTTGGTGTATGTCCCAAAGGCTGGTGTTGGGGACAGAGTCTTCCCTCACGGGCTGAGGAGCGATCATGAGTGGTCGCTCGACTCAGGGTCTGTGGCAGGTCCATCAGCTCTCATGGCACATAATCGCCTAGAAATGATGGAGGTGTTTCAGGCTCTGAAGCACTTCCTGCCAGACCTCAGGGGCCACCGTGTGCTTGTTCGTTCAAGAAAATCATCAGGGGGGGTCCGTGGACGCGCCCCTTATACAAGTGGCACACCAGATCCTCCTGTGGGCCCAAGGGAAACTGCTTCCATCAGGGCAGTTTTCATCCCAGGGTACCTGAACCAGGCAGCGGACATCCTGTCTAGGCAGGGGCCGAGGCCCGGGGAATGGAGACTCCACACTGAGGTGGCGGAGCTCCTGTGGTTATCCAGCTCCTCCAGGACTGGACGCCATGGTACAGGAGTGGCCGAGGCTACCCCTATATACCTTTCCCCCGATCGCTCTGCTTCCGGGAGTTCTAGAGAGAGTGCGTCGGGACGGGGCCCGTCTGTTGCTAGTAGCCCCGTTCTGGCCGGCCTGAGTATGGTTCTCGGACATAGTGTCTCAGGCGGGAGGGGCAATCCTGCACCCTCGCCCAGAGTTGTGGAAACTGTGGGCTTGGCCTCTGAGGGGGCCCAGCTCATAAGTTCTGGTCTCTCAACTGAGGTTGTGGAGACCATTTTACACTCTAGAGCTCCTGAAAGGGAACGTCTCGGTTATGTCTCGGTTACGATTGTCTTGCTTTAGCCTATCCAGAAGCTGACTGTGTTTGGTGCAGGTGTGCTTTATAATTTCCTGGTGGATGACGTCACCCGCCTATGACGTTCCGTCACTCCATTGGACTGATTCCATAGGTGCTTCATGACGCAATCACGCAGGGGCGTTCCCATAGCGGTGACGCAGCGTCTCGTTCCCTATTCAGGGAACTATGGTTACATACGTAACCGAGACGTTTTTGGAACGAAAATGAACAAAATCACAGAGTACAGAACAAGCCAAACCATTTAAAATTGTATATATCATACACAAATTTGAAAAAAGTCTAAAATTATCATCAGTTCTAACAGTATCAGTTGTAAACACGACGGCGTTCTTCTTCTACAAGGGAGCTTGTTGTCACGGCATTTGTTTCCAAGCGAACTGTTAAAGAACGCAACACACACGTCTTGCGGACATCCTGTAGAATTCAACCAATCAGATGACGACTTTGAAACTCTTGAAGTGTTTCCAGATAAGTGTGCCATATGCATGAGACATTCAGCCAACGAGACTAGCTTGACCCCAACATGTCAGACAGTATGACATATGAGAAAAGATCACAGCGTGCATGAAAGTCTTAGCTACATCAATGGAGAGACACTGTCTAATTTGTCTAAAATTTACTAAGTTATATTTAATAGTCCTCACCATTTTCTTTACATGTTTTTTTAAAACTAAGATTTGAGTCCAATATTACGCCGAGATAATTGAACTCAGTAACTCTTTAAACTCAGTAAATCTTTTCACCATTAACAAAAAATATATTAACATTGGGAGATTGAACATCTTTTGTTTTACTAATGTTCAGGCTAAGACACGATTGCTCCAGCCACTGTGTAATCCTGCTCATAGCAGCTTTTAACTTCTCAGCTGCTAACTCTGCTGTTTTCACATGTGTAAAAATAACAGTATCATTAGAATAAATTTGCACTTGTATCCCTTCACACTGTTGCAGGAGATCATTAATATACAGACTAAATAGTAAGGGACCTAACACTGATCCTTGGGGTACACCCATTGTATAATGTAAGTTACAGGACTTAACCCCTTTAATTTTTACACATTGTTCTCTATTTGATAAAGATATCCATGCTAAAGCTCCAGAAGAAAACTAAAACTTAGACAGCTTAGAAAGAAGAACTTTGTGATTAATTGTATCAAAGGCTTTACGCAAATCTAAAAAAATATAGCACCAACTAATCCTCCTTTTAAATTTTGAAAAGGAGTCCTTTGCCAAGTCTAGATTTTATTTGCTCTATTAAATGTAAAGTAGCTGTTTCAGTAGAATATTTTACTCTGAAACCAAACGGCATACAATGTAAACCAAACCTAACTGTATTAAGATTTCAGTTGTTCATAAATGATCTTCTCCGCAACCTTTGAGAATACTGGCAGTATGCTTATGGGTCTATAATTAGTAACTTCATGATGATCTCCAGATTTAAAAATAGGAGTAACAATGGCTTGTTTCCATGCAGTAGGAAAAACGCTATATTCAAATGACAAATTAATTAAATGACTAATGACAGGGGTTAAAATATCTTTGTGAGTTTTTACAAAACATAGTGTCAAATATATAAATGGATCTTGTTATGTTTAAAATGTTATGTTTAAAATGACTTACACAAGATGAAAACTCCAGTCATATCAATGGCCTAGAAAAAGCTGTTTTATTCTACATGGAGTGAGATTATTCTAATAGGGGGCTACCATTTGGAGATCACATGACCAGCTGGTTGCTGTGTTTTTCAATTTGACCAAAGACAGTAAAAAATACACTGTACAGTTTTTTTTTTTTTCCAATTTTCCAGATTTTTTTTTTTTTTTAATGCCACAGTAAAAATCTGTAAATAGGTTAACAGTAAGGTTAATTCTTATGGTGGTTATCAGTGCATTTTATAGTAAAAAAGCTGATTTTGGTAGTTCAAGTATTGGTATATTAACATTATACAACTAAATAAAATATACACCAATCAGGCATAACATTATGATTGTGTTGGTCCCCCCTTTGCTGTCAAAACAGCCCTGACCCGTCAAGGCATGGACTCCACTAGACCCCTGAAGGTGTGCTGTGGTATCTGCCACTAAGATGTTAGCAGCAGATCCTTTAGGTCCTCTAAGTTGTGAGGTGGGGCCTCCATGGATTGGACTTGTTTGTTCAGCACATCCCACAGATACTCGATCGGATTGAGATCTGGGGAATTTGGAGGCCAAGTCAACACCTCAAACTCGTTGTTGTGCTCCTCAAACCATTCCTGAACCATTTTTGCTTTGTGGCAGGGCGCATTATCCTGCTGAAAGAGGTCACAGCCACCAGGGAATATCGTTTCCATGAAAGGGTGTACATGGTCTGCAACAATGCTTAGGTAGGTGGTACGTGTCAAAGTAACATCCACGTGGATGGCAGGACCCAAGGTTTTCCAGCAAAACATTGCCCAAAGCATCACACTGCCTCCGCCAGCTTGCCTTCTTCCCATAATGCATCATGGTGCCATGTGTTCCCCAGGTAAGCGACGCACACGCACCCGGCCATCCACGTGATGTAAAAGAAAACGTGATTCATCAGACCAGGCCACCTTCTTCCATTGCTCCGTGGTCCAGTTCTGATGCTCACGTGCCCACTGTTGGCGCTTTCGGCAGTGGACAGGGGTCAGCATGGGCACCCTGACTGGTCTGCGGCTATGCAGCCCCATACTCAACAAACTGCGATGCACTGTGTATTCTGACACCTTTCTATCAGAACCAGCATTAACTTCTTGAGCAATTTGAGCTACAGTAGCTCGTCTGTTTGATCGGACCACACGGGCCAGCCTTCGCTCCCCACGTGCATCAATGAGCCTTGGCCATGACCCTGTCACTGGTCCACCACTATTTCCTCCTTGGACCACTTTTGATAGATACTGACCACTGCAGACCGGGAACACCCCACAAGAGCTGCAGTTTTGGAGATGCTCTGACCCAGTCATCTAGCTATCACAATTTGGTCCTTGTCAAACTCACTCAAATCCTTACGCTTGCTCATTTTTCCTGCTTCTAACACATCAACTTTGAGGACAAAATGTTCACTTGCTGCCTAATATATCCCACCTACTAACAGGTGCCGTGATGAAGAGATAATCAGTGTTATTCACTTTACCTTCAATTGCAGCTGCTCTATTGTTGCAACTTACTACAATAAATTAATAAATAATGAATTAGCATTCCCTATTCATTGAGTGCATTGTTTTGAGGGCCGAATAGAAAGGCAGAGTTTTGGCAGCTGGAATAAGCACAAACATGTTTGGTTTTGCCAACAAGCCCAAAAACAAGGTCAGCGCTTGGTGAAGGGATGTGCCCTGAATAGATTTTCAGTCATTTTTCAATAGGATCAGTGACTAAGCTAATTGTAGATTGTTCTTGTGACATTATATCAGTGGCGCTGTTATGACAAAGCCTAGCGGCTAAGCAAAGCAATACATCTGTTACTCTGCTGCAGGCCCTCGCTCACACTCACACACACACACACACACACATACACACACTCGATTCTCTTTCTCTCTCTTTATGTTTCTTTGCTTCTGCCTCCCTGGCACCACAAAAGGGACATTTATCACCATGGTGACAAGCAAAGAGAACAATGCGCACTTTTGGGAAGCGGAAGGTCTTCTGTGGCTGATATTATGCTTAGAATATGTTGGATTTCCTCCTAGAGGGTGAAATGGCTCTTAGATGAGAGATGGGTTGGCCCAGTGAAATTAAAGGTTTTGATAAGGGACCCCATAAATTATATGCATGCCAAACTTGCCCTGCACCAGTCATTTTACTGTGTTTCCCTTGAGATCTTCTATATATCTCATTATCAGAGCTGTCAGCAGGTGTAGACCTGTCAGACTGGTCTCAGGAAGGAAAATCATGAATGAATGAAGAGCAAAATGTTACCTAGAGTAAGTGAGGACACAAGACACTGAAGGCACCAGATAAGCCATCATTTGGATTAGCAGGTAGTCTAAGAGCAAAACCCTCTGCGTGTGTGTGCTGTTTTTATCTGAATGACAGCGGGGCCACTTCCCATGGCATGTCCTGAGGGTCATGAGTTTACCCTGTCAAACCCCTCCTTCCCTAGGCCTTCTGGGCTTAATGGTCCCTGCATGTCCCTCTTGTATACACCCTGTCCTGTACAGCCTCCCTTAGCTCTCTCTCTACCCTGCCAGCCACTCTCAACCAGCTCTCGGTGTTTATTCAGCCTCATCCTCCCCTACACCAGCCTAATAAAGCCACGCTTGTGCGCTCCCTCGTTCCTACTGGCCAGACACTCCCGCGATTCACAACACTGAAGAGAATGAGCCAAAAGAACATGCAGAGTACACTCACATCTGATCGCATGCTGCTTCCTCTCTATAAAGCTCTAAATGTTTGGTCAATATTAGCAGATCTGAGAAATTACACTATGAATATGGAAAACCATTAATGTATAAGTCACAAATGAGTATTTCTGGTTGTTTGTCAGATTAGACAATATACAGTACATCACAATGAAAAAAAATCTAGAAATAAATAAGTTTTAGGACTTTCAAAACTTTTCAATAAAGAAATGTTATGATTTCAAATGAATGAGAAACATTTGAGATTCTGCACTATCTAGGCCACTAATCAAATAAGCACATTTGTGACACTGATTATGTGACTCTCTGTACAAAAATTCAAAAAAAGCGTTTTGGTTCAGAAAGAGGACAAACCAAATACTAAGGCCTTCTGAAATTAATTTTAAAAAAAAATTTAATTAATCTTTTCACACACACACACACACACACACACACACAAAAACAACGTTCTACTGATAATATAATTGATAATGAAAATATAAATAAAAAAATATATAATCATTAAACACAATATTCAGTGTCCAAAACTTTTACATGTCCAAAAGTGAGAGTAGTAGTAAAAATGCTTCATTTTGCGTAACTTTTTTTAAAATTAGTAATATGCAAAATGAAGCATTTTTGCTAGTACTCACACTTTTGGACATGTAAAAGTTCTGGAAATATTTCATGTAAATGTGGTGACAATTTTAATTAAGGATACATTTACATGACAACGATGTACTAAAAATGGAAACGTTTTTTGTGTACAAATGTTGTCAAAAAATGAAAAGCACTGTGTTATGCATGCCAGGCCAGTAGATGGCGTTGCCACTTTGTAAAGAAACACTACGCACCTATAGATTAAACACGTAATACGCATGCGCATGACATCACTGTTTTCACAAATTCACGTTTGGCCCCCAAAACGCTGTTGTCATTTTAAATGTTGTCAAAACGCATAAAAAGTTTTCAGTTTTTATTTGAAAATGGTGTCATGTAAACAGCCCCTAAATTACTTTTGTTGATGTAACCTAATGCAGTCAGGTTTGATTCAGTTAAATTCAATATTTTTACTTAAATAAAATCAGTTAATTTTAATGTTACCACATAAAGCACATTTTTAGGTTACCTGACAAAACTATTTTACATTGACATGCTACACGCCCCCAAAATACCTTGTTTGACAATTCCTCAGTTTGTCAGCTAATCCGCTCCATGGCTGCTTTGGAGGTGATTCCATCTCCATCCTCCTCAAATGGCCATCATTATCTCAGCCCAATCAGTGTCTCAGTTGTGAATGACAAGCTTTTTTACTGATGGGACTCATTCTGGTTAGACCTGACTACATGGAAACATGACCTCCTCACTCTCCCACATACCCCCACGGGACCACCATTTCAGTTGCTGAAATATTCATGCTGTTGAAGAACACGTACTAGCTAAGGTCTTTAAAGACATTAGAAAAGAGAAAGTGAGCAGAGAGAGAGAGAGACAGAAAGTTACTCGCACGTGGAAAGGCTGCATGTAGGGTTACTTCACAAAGATCTATATGTACAGGAGAGCAAAGACAGCTGTAATTAAAATCAGTGGAAAATTCTGGAGATCTTTGGGAATAAGAGGGAGATGGATACAGGAGGAGAAAGTGAGAGGAGACAGTCATGCTGGCCTGGGGCCCTCTGATAGCAGCGCTCTAATTAATAGGTTATGAAAGCAGATGGAGGATGCGGGATGTCAGGGTCATTAAACTGCCTCTCTGTTTAACCCCCCTCCGTTCCCCCAAACACATACACACAACATTGCCTCCATCTCCTCATGCACTTGCTGAAAAACAGGCCTGGCTCTCTTTCCATAAAAAAGGAAAATAGCGATAAAAAAATAAAAACTGGCCGTACAGACCATGCACGAAAAGGATGGATGTTCTAGTCCCTGGTGGTATGGTTGCAGAAGATAGTTAACCTGAATTACAGAAGAGAATGTCCAGATAGCTGTAAAGCCTGATAATTAAACATTATGGGATTCACTCGCCAACTAGCTCAACTGTGCTATAGTATGTGACTAATGAGCAATATGGGTTCCCAAATTACTTTTGGGCTCCATTCTTCTATCTTCTGTGGAGAATCTCTGGCTTCCTATGCAGTGTTATTTTAACTAAACTAAAACTAAGACTATTAAAAATAGTTTTAGGTAATTGAAATAAAGCATGAAAAACGTAAACTTTAACATATATATACACCGATCACTCAGGCATAACATTATGACCACTGACAGGTGAAGTGAATAACACTGATTATCTCATCACGGCACCTGTTAGTGGGTGGGATATATTAGGCAGCAAGTGAACATTTTGTCCTCAAAGTTGATGTGTTAGAAGCAGATAAAATGGGCAAGCGTAAGGATTTGAGCGAGTTTGACAAGGGCCAAATTGTGATGGCTAGACGACTGGGTCAGAGCATCTCCAAAACTGCAGCTCTTGTGGGGTGTTTCCCAGTCTGCAGTGGTCAGTATCTATCAAAAGTGGTCCAAGGAAGGAACAGTGGTAAACCGGCGACAGGGTCATGGGCGGCCAAGGCTCATTGATGCACGTGGGGAGCGAAGGCTGGCCCGTGTGATCTGATCAAACAGACGAGTTACTGTAGTTCAAATTGCTCAAGAAGGTAATGCTGGTTCTGATAGAAAGGTATCAGAATACACAGTGCATCACAGTATGTTGTGTATGGGGCTGCATAGCCGCAGACCAGTCAGGGTGCCCATGCTGACCCCTGTCCACCGCCGAAAGCGCCAACAGTGGGCACGTGAGCATCAGAACTGGACCACGGAGCAATGGAAGAAGGTGGTCTGGTCTGATGAATCAAATTTTCTTTTACATCACGTGGATGGCCGGGTGCGTGTGTCACTTACCTGGGGAACACATGGCACCAGGATGCACTATGGGAAAAAGGCAAGCTGGCGGAGGCAGTGTGATGCTTTGGGCAATGTTCTGCTGGGAAACCTTGGGTCCTGCCATCCATGTGGATGTTACTTTGACACGTACCACCTACCTAAGCATTGTTGCATACCATGTACACCCTTTCATGGAAACGGTATTCCCTGGTGGCTGTGGCCTTTTTCAGCAGGATAATGCGCCCTGCCACAAAACAAAAATGGTTCAGGAATGGTTTGAGGAGCACAACAATGAGTTTGAGGTGTTGACTTGGCCTCCAAATTCCCCAGATCTCAATCCAATCGAGCATCTGTGGGATGTGCTGAACAAACAAGTCCGATCCATGGAGGCCCCACCTTGCAACTTACAGGACTTAAAGGATCTGCTGCTAACATCTTAGTGCCAGATACCACAGCACACCTTCAGGGGTCTAGTGGAGTCCATGCCTCGACGGGTCAGGGCTGTTTTGGCAGCAAAAGGGGGACCAACACAATATTAGGAAGGCGGTCATAATGTTATGCCTGATATATATACACATTAGGGGAGGGAATCACAGGGTACCTCACATAGAATGTAAAAAAGATGGACGACCCCCCTTCACTATCTTCTATTGGAGAAAAGTGAAGCCGCCAACGTCCGAATATGGTGCTGACATCTTGCGCTGATTTGGGACCCGAGTCTGCGCAGTAGATAGCAGGAAATAAAGCCGCGATATCAAAACCCCGCCCACACTCCCGCAGTATCTGTTAGCTGCAGAAAAACTCATTATGTTGGTGTGAAATAAACAGTTGTGGAAATGTAGAAATTAAAGTTAAAGCTCCAATCTCCTCCCAAAAAAACCCAGAAAAAATCCATTGGTAATTCAATGACAACTTCGCTCAGAGAAGCTGTCAATCGCAGCTGTCAAATATGACGTCACACCCCTGTTTTTATAGCATCAAAAAACTAACTAAAACCAAACTAACTAAAAAAAAACGAACACTTGAACTTACATCAGTGTGATAAAAACTACCTAAAATGGCAGAAACCATCTTTGGAAAAAATGTATTTGAAGTGTAATTTGATTGTTTAGTTTGTCTCGCGTCACATTAGAATACATGAAGGGGGCGGGGTTTATGAGCTATACTGGGACCAGCCACCTGGGGGTGATCACTTTTCAGGACGTGTGCGGTACGCTTGGTACCTCACGATACGATAAACAGCTCACGATACCGATAATATCACAATACAGCAATTCTGCGGTAATCAATATATTGCTAGACAATCCTATAATGATACATCACAATATCTGTCTAACTATGAAAACAAAATGCCTGTGAAAAGGTTAAGTGCAGGTTTTCCAGACTTTGGACTTAAACGTGGCTGGGGCATCTATTATTTTACTCACACTGCTGTCCGCCATTCTGTTAAAAACCTCTTTTTCTTAGGCTAGTTAACTTATGTTCACGTTTCCCTCATTCATGTGTTGAGCACCACCTCGAGGACCTATGAAGTAGTGACGCTGGGAGCAGGGAAATCTATTTAGAGCGGCTTATTTTATTAATTAAAATATCGTTATTTGGTGCCAGCGTATCAATTCTCGTACTGCACGGAGAAGGACAACGATATATTGACCTCCAGTGAGCTGTGACAGGATCATTGGCTGCGTCCGAAATCGCATACTCTTTTGAGTAGGTGTGTTGAGTTCACTGCCATTCAAAAATCCTCTCCCGTGACCTCATGGGATAGTAAAGTGTTTGTGCTATGCACACTTCAGAATCTCGCTAGAAGTAGGACATCCAGGTACTTTTTGCCTACTCTTTTATGAGTACTGTGAATTCGGACATGCTTCTTTGTCACATACTGTTTTTCTCCTACTATATAGTAGGGAAGTATGCGATTTCGGATGCAGCCATTGAGTCAGTAACCAAGAGAATCAGATCAGTCTGACTCAAGAATGAATCCTTCAGATCAGCTCAGATCAACTGATTCATTTAAAAGATTTCAAAAGAATGATTTGTTAAGGAAACAGATATTGCTACTTCTCTCATTAATGCACCAGATCTAGAAAGAATGTTGTTTTTCAGTGAATAATGACTGAATGATTGAAAAGAGTCCACTTTTACAATATTTTTCTTGTACTGTATTTATTTTATTTTTTTTTAACCTTTTTTGAAGCTTCAGTTCCCATTTATTGCAGCTGCATGGAAAATAGCAACTAGCAGAGTCTTCATAATTTCTCATTTTCTGTTGCACAGAAGAAAAAGAGTCATACAGGTTTGGAACAACATATTGATGAGTAAATAATGACAGATTTTTAATTTTTGGGGCGATCCCTTATCCCTTTAACTTTTTTCTGCACTATATCTTGGCTCTGGCCTAAATCCAGACATTGAAGATGAAACTTTATTCTATTTCCCATGAGCCATATGAGTGCACCATCCCCAAACAGCGGGAGTCATAATGTTGAATGGGCATCCAATCTGCTGACTTGTGTTTTTACTGTCACTCACGTACAGCTTGAATCGGGAAGACAGAAAGCAGAGAGGGCTGAAGGATTGGGCAAAGAGCCACGATATCATGCAAAAATGGACACAGAAGACAAAAATACTTCCTCTCTCTGATCTTCTCTTCCTTTTCCATTTTTACTCTCTGGCTTCCTTTCATTCCCCATTTCCCATCATGCTTCATCTGAGCTCTATTGTTCTTCTCCTCAGCATCTTGAAATATTTTAAAGATCCCCCCACAGGTCACTGGTGCAGTTTTCAGGGCAAACTTGCTTGATTTTCAGTCTATAAAGCAGAGCTCTGCCAAATATCTTCCTCGTTTAGGAGGTTGACACTCATTCCCAACACCAGCTGGAGGAAAACCACACAACAAGTGCTGACCTCTATTGGCCACTGTAAGAGCTGCACTCCACCAACAGAGCATGTGCGAGTCTCATCTGTGTTTGTACTACAGGCCTCAGATGGCATTCATGTGTGAACTGTGATCCACCATCAAAAGAGGCACAGCTTTACCAGATGATTCCCGTAAATTACTAGCTGCATCTTGTTACAGATCCAAATCAGCAAAATTCCACGCCATCTTCTCAAAGTGGTGGATGTTGGGGAGCACGTTCACAGCAGCAACTGGGGGTGTGAAGCACTCTTCAGGTGGAGTGGGCAGCGTGTGGGTGGCGGGCAGGACGGATGGTGGACGGTGCGCGCAGTACCAGGGCTTTCAGCTAGCCGCTTGAGTGGCTTCATTCCCTAACGCCTTGTCTCAATCAGCATAATGAACCCATCGCACGCTTCAAGCGCACGCACACACTCTCAGAAGTGAGATGATAGTGCTAGGAATAAATTCATAGCCTTTGATTCACACAAACAGAGGTGGCTAATGGCTGCGAATATGACTTACAAACAGAATGGGGGGATTTACTCCACATAGTAAATTAGCCCTTCTCCTCAATTAATTATTCATGTTGCCCGATTAATTATGAAACAATCTGAAACCCAAAGCCAGTCCGGTAGGTTTGGAGGTTGCCTAGGAACGGGTGACCCATATTAAATGCCACCATTGTTTGGTCGTAACTGGAGAGCCAGGCTTCCCATAGGGCACCGTCCCCCAAGGGCATTGTGGTGGAGAGTAAATAAACAGCAGCTATATCATAACATTTGTTTTGAGGTTGATCACACAGGGTAAACAAGTATGCGTGGTGAATTATTCATCAATGACGAGCAAGAAATATCTCGGCCTCGTGGACTCCTTCGCAAAGGCTCGCCAAATCGGCCATTCGGACATTAGAGGTGTCATGATACAGCACTTACTATTAGCTTATATTTCAAGCTGTTTCTGTCCAACTATTACAACCAAAACATGGCAAAACTCATTAAGATGTAATAGACCATCTTCCTAAAATACAGTGGCAGCAATATCATTTAATGTATAAAGACATGAAAAAGAAAGCATCATTTTATAACCATGTAGTTTTCAGAATTAAATAATTGGCTTTTAAATTGTTATTGTACAAAGCATAGAATATGTATTTTATCTATGATTTCCAACCTCTCTGGACAGCAAAATGAAAATATGATCAAATGATTCAAAATATTATGTTAAACATATTCAATTAAAATAATAGTATTACATATACTACCATTCAAAAGTTTGGGTCTTTTGAAAGAATGACTTACACATGGCTTCCACAAAAATAAGCAGCACAACTGTTTTCAACAGTAATAATAAATGTTTCTTGAGCACCAAATCAGCATGTTAGAATGATTTCTGAAGACTGAAAATTCAGCTTTGCCATCACACCCAGGTGAAAATGCGTACTATTAAATGCATTAAAAATGTACTTGAGTGTATTTTTAGCACAATACAAATGTACTATAATGCATTTTTAATACATTTAATAGTGCGTCTTTTTCACCTGGGCAGGCATAATATTCGCAATATTACTGATTTACTATATTTTTAATCAAATAAATGCAGCCTTGGTGAGCAAATATTACCAACCCCAAACTTTTGAACGGTATAGTGTATATAATAAATATATATGATGCATTCCTGTTGACCCCCAAGAACCCCCTGTGTGTCCCCGGACTCTAATTTGAAACCGCTGTAATAGACTCTGTGCTCAAGTACATACAAGTACAGATAAGAGTTCCTGCATGACGGTTCTCTGTAAACAACATCAGTACAGCTCCTCACTATGTGCTTCCGCACATGAACTCTTCACATATCACCTATGTACCAGTGCTTCTCAACACAACATCCGACAAGGGGGCAACATGGGACAAACACTGGACATAAATTTAGAATCTCTGTTTTGTTTCCAGCCAATTAAAAAACAAGCTCAAAGAGGGCATCTCTGGGAGCACATCCTGCCCCTGGTGTGAGGAGGTGGAGCAAGAGGCTCTTCCCAGCATCTTCTCAGCGCTGGCCAGAGTGTGGCGAACAAGGCAGAGAGAGGGAGATGAAGGAAGATATGAGCTCCGTGTGACCAGACGGCGGGTTCCTTCCTTGCCAGCCTGAGAAACAGGAAGCCCATCTCGTTGTTCCTCCATTATTGTGACTAACAGGAAATGCAGAGGTCTTCAAGGAGGGGACGGGATGGGGCAGAAGTAGATGGTGGGGAAATTAAGGCTGCAAGTTAGTGTGCAGTAACTCAGCATCACCAGCAAGGACTCTTTTCCACAAACAAGGTGGTCGCTGACAGGCTTTGTAGACTTCACACTGTTGGAAGCTTTATTTGACAACGGTGCCGCCATAAACTAAACAGAAATTAAATATACAATATAAAGTAATTATCTAGAAATGATCACAAATGCAAACAGTGCATACAAACATCCAACACTAAGGGTCATACTTCAAATCATTATAGGGTATGGGGTTGCCCTCAGTGTAAAATCAGTGTACTATTCTTCTTACACAAGCTGTAATAGCTACATTCCCTTTACTGAAATTAATTTATACAAGACTTGGCCTCAATTCAAACATCATTTTATGTACATTCATGGTCATATCTTTTTCATTATACTGTGCGTGTCCAATTTTATAGGGTATTTAAAAAGCTGTAAAAAGTTACATTGAAATATAGAATCATTTAAGATATACAGTGGAAACACCTATAATGCATTAAAATAAAAACTGAATTAGTTCATTAATTGTTTTACATAACTTACAAACACTATAGAACATTGCAGAGTGTTATTCAAAACAGATGCTCCTCTTAAAATATTTTATTGCCTTTCAAAATGAGAGAGATTAACGTCTTTAAAATGAGTGAGGATTTTTAGTGCTCTACTGCCATCCAATGGCTACCAGTGTAACTGTCTACATTACAATCCACAGTGGACAAAGATTTTAATCTATAAAAATAATCCCTGATATCGTTCTCTAATTCTTTTATCTTCAAGTGCAGTCTGCGATTACCAAGAGATTTCTTGATCTTAGGTCTGTCAGCATTAGTAGGCCCACGAGGTTCTCAGGCAACTAGCAGGTGTGAAGTCAGCAGTTGAATTCATATGGGTTTCCTTTCCTGCTCCCCGTCTAGTTTTTTTTTTTTTTTTAAAACATGAGGCTAGGAGGGGAAATTCAGTGAGTGTGTTCTTTTGTTCAAACGCTCTAATGCCACATGTTACACTTCCTCAAACCAGATGAACTCTTGACTCATGGAATATTATTGAAAACAGCAGTAGATGCATTAGGTCGACCAGGAGTTGGAGGTTAATGATATACCGCTCAAATTCAGCAAGTGGGGGAACATTAGTATCTCAAATTGAAGGATGGAAGTTCCAGGTTGGCCTGTTTCGATTCAAGGTGCCGCACCGTAATGTCACATGGAGTTATTATGGGTCATGGGAACCAGGCGAAGGGAGAGTGTGGTGTTTATGTGACAGGGCTTCCTATTTGAGCGTGCCCTGCTCTCTGGAACCTTAATGGCTTCCCTTTTCCCAGGCTGAGCTGATAAGGCTGTGGGTTAGGGCTCACAGTGCACTTCATAAGAAGAAATATGCCAGTCTTTTCACATACAAATCACACACATTAAGTAGATTTAAGATCGAAGGGTAAAGGCTATGTTTAAAGTATTTTTACATGGCTCAGAGGAATTCAACATCAATTAAAAAAATGAAAAATGAATTCTGTCATTATTCAAACATGACGTATGCCGTTACATTTTTGTAGTGGAACAAAAAATGGAATTTAGAACCATCTTTACACAGATCTTTGCGTCCAAACAGCACCACCTCAGAGTGAAAAAATTAGCAAAAATATTCAATTAGTGGCTTAATAAGCCGTTCGTGGCTTTTCTCAGGTCAACAGCTCACTTGAGGGGAAGATTATCAGTGAATAATGGCTTCAGAAGACTCTATTATAACTATACAGTAACATACTAGCCATGTGGACTAATGCTTTTATTGTCCCTTTTGGAGCTTGACACATACGTCTCTATAAACTGTCACGGATAACATCCCAGCAAGTAATTTTGCGTTTAAAAGACGTCTAATAGCCATCCAAACACAGCCCTGATGTCTAGGCTAAAACAAGGCAAAATTTGGGCTGTCAGTGAAAATTTAATAGATGTCTAACCATAGCCCAAGAATAGACTAGTCATCTAGAACATGAAAATGTCAAAGAAATGAAACCAAACACCTTGTAATCATTGTTGACTTTGCTTACATGATGGAATATCATACATCTCAAGTTATTTTTGGCAAAAACGACATGTAACCAAATTCAAGGTTACTTTGGCTAGAAGTGGGTTACTCATAGCTGGACTATATCGGGTCTATAGTGAACCGAGACGGTGAAATGACGGCTACTGCTTGGTATAGTACATATAAGTATATGTATGCGCATAATTATTTAGTATATTAATAATTTATAGAGATTCCACATTTTGTGCCTCATGTATGCATAAAAAATGTATTTTAATATATAGAACACATAAATTTATGTTACTAGCTGACACATTCTTGCTGAATCTGCGCAACTGATAAAGAAAATATGAAGCTGATAAAGATTGAATTATACAGCAGAGTGCTAAAGACAGTTTAAACATTTAAAAGGTTTATTAAGATATACTGTACAGTATATAAAGTCTATTGTGAGGTATTAGTCAAATAGATGAGGATGTGCCCTAACAAAACATCAGCGCTAAATTCAGATCAGGTCTCTACCTTGAACACTATAGGTGAATCGGTCGATCTCTACAGTGAAACCGTTCAAAAATTGCTTAATATATAAAGACTTGATTTGAGCAGCTTAAAATGCTAAAAAAATGATAGTTTTCGTCATATTTGATGAAATTGAGAAATGTAAATCATTTTACTCCACCAGGTGGTGCTCAGTCTTCATCTTCCTGTGTTGTGTGCATTTCAATTTACATAATGTGACCCACCAGGGGACAAAACTGTTTGCATTCACATAAAATGTCATTTTAGAAATATATAAAATAAATCTGAATTGCAAGCATGATGCAAATCACATTATGTAACTGCTTGACTGATGTTCACGTTAACATTGGCTATTTAAAGAGTCGTTTCAATGCCTTATTGTATGTATTCTGCACCAAGATACAATGATCTATTATAGAGATTTAAGTACATACAATCCAGGAAGGAAATCTCACTATATGCTTTTAGTCTAATTGAATACTCTCCCAGGAATTCAGTCCATTTAAGTGAGCAATCCTAAATTCAATAGCCGAGGAAAGAAAGAAGGCTTCTGGGTAATTTCCCCAGTGGATGGGCAACTGAAGGTCAAGCCCTTTGCTTCTTTTTTATTAAAAGTACTTTGTCTCTCTGCTGTTTGCAAAAGTATCACAAACAAACCAGCAAAATCTGATTTCCAAGATAATGATCCCAATTTCAAATGTCCTCTCATACTCTCCAGAACTGCAAGGTGATTGTGAAGCTACAGTAGTGTGAAACCGTTTTGGAAAATCACTTGCTGTGAGATTCTGCCATTGCTTACTCAAAAAATGTAAGAGCTGTTCTGCTACTCTCTGAGGGCAACAAAAACTCAATCACATCTGAGCTCAGATGGATTTCATATCAGTTCAGAAGAGAAAATTGTAATCGATGTCTAGTTTTACTACCTTTCTAAACTTCTTGAACAGGCCACACAGTAAAGCCATACTGGCACTCTGGAAAGATCCAAAACTGCACACCAGACTGTTCTTATCGTGATTTTACTTCCATGCACTGGCTGCTGGCAGTACCTGCAGGGTTTCATCCAAAGCCAAAGAATTAGCATAAATGACATGCTGCTACACTGGCATCTGTTAATGAAATGGTGATGTGTACAACTATCCACACCAATTAGATGCTAATTGTGAAGGTAATAGATGGACAGAGGCAGACTGATGCCTGCGTGATGTAAACTAAAAATTTTTTTACAGGTATATTTCTTGCCCTGCCGTCCTCCACTGGATCT
This sequence comes from Coreius guichenoti, assembly GCA_039654105.1. Classification (NCBI taxonomy): domain Eukaryota; kingdom Metazoa; phylum Chordata; class Actinopteri; order Cypriniformes; family Gobionidae; genus Coreius; species Coreius guichenoti. Next base: position 22,278,255 of record CM077185.1, on the reverse strand, counting down.
GATTCAGTCCTCATCAACTGAGACAATGCTACTGATTTTGAACCGGATGATCGTCTAATCACATAACCTATAATTGTAATCACAAAAAATTTGTATACAGGAAAATGAAGATACTTAATAAATAGATGGAATTCATCATATATGTAATTTTCATCCAGCCGTGAATATAGTTAACTGAAGAATAAAAAACAGTTAGCTCACATCAGCATCTGCATCCTTGGTAAGTAATGATAATAATGCTATTGAGCCGCCATGAATTTCTGTGCAGTTATGGTCATTACTGGCATTACAATGTTAACAAACTTAAAAAGGTTAGCCAGTGCAGGGTCTGCTAATTGATGCAGAAGTTTTTAATGAGGAGCACTGAGAAATGGACAGTAAATGTCAGGTATAAGTGCTCCACCCCTTGCAGGGGGAAATGTCAAGGATCTGACGTAGAGAGCGCGGGTACACCATTGCTGTCATGGTAGTCCACTTGTGGGTTAATTTCCTACTGGATAATTGCCGCAGCCTTCTAGTTAACACTGTTTTTTTTGACTGAATATTATTATTACAAAGGTCAACCTTACTGGTAAAGTAACTAGCATAACACATACCCAGTTTAGAACACTGGAAAGAAAGGGGAATGATTTATGTAAGCAAAACTTTACTTTAGAAAGACACATGGAGTCCCTAGTGAAAAAATACTATACCAAAATGTATTTAAAATACACTTATTTCATAATAAGTATACTACAAATCCATTTTCTTATTTACTGACATATCGCTTGAGACTTACTGATATAAATATTGTAATTAAACTTCCTTTGGAGACTTCTTTATTGTACAATGCACATTTAATGTTTTAATATCACTATTAGTAAGGATAGTATCATCACTGTATGATATCAGTCTTTAAATGCAAGATATTTAAAGTGTATCTAAAGTATACTTGCAATAGTTCCATTTTAGCACAATCAAATATACTTCAATATATCTTTAGTTGGCCTTCAGCACTACTTCCAGATAACTAAAGTGCATTAAGTACAAAATTAGTTGTTCCATTTTAGCAGACTTTAAGTATATCAATTTAGTATGCCAAACTGCAGGGTATTTATATTAAGTACATACATATGTAAATGTATTTATACTTAGCATAAAACACATATATTTAAAATACATTTTGGTATATTTAGTTTTCACTAGGGGTGGCCTGTTAGTCTACATAAAACACATTGTTCCATATTGATACAACAGATCATTCAAACATGCATTAACCTGATATCATTCTGAACCCAACTTATAATCCTATTTAATAGAGGCTATAAAATAAAATAAAACTAAATAATAAGCCAAAAGCCTATAAGTATTAAAAATTGTTACAGTACACATGCAGATTTACATGCAGTAAATTACTGAATTTTTCTACTGAAATAAATGTATCATGGTTTCCACAAAAATATTAAGCAGCACAACTGTTTTCAACATTGATAATAAGAATTTTTTTTTTTTTTTTTCAAAATCAGCATATTAGAATGATTCTGAAGGATCATGTGACACTGAAGACTAGAGTAGTGGCTGATGAAATTTTAGCTTTGGCATCGCAGGAATAAATTACATTTTAAAATATATTCAAATAGAAAAGAGTTACATTCTCCTCATTTATCGTTTTCATTTATATTTCTCCCTGGTCCTTTTTTCCAACAGATTGTCAATGGTTTTGTATTGGCAGTGCCTTTAATGTCCAAATGAGGGCACTGACAATCAGTAATTGTTCTTTGTTCTTGTGGCTGCTTTGTACTCTTGTTGAGAAAGTTTTTGACTCCTCAGCTTCAATTCTGAGAGGAACCGACAGCCGATTTAGTTTAGAAAGAATTTTAATGCTTATTCCGTCCCTAATTATGAAGACATGCTTGTTCATAAAGGAAATCAATTAACTGAATTACATAGTTTAAAAAAGGGCATATAATGAATGCAGAAAAACATGTGTTAGTGTGTTTTTCCTCACATGAAGATCAATCATAACAGAGACTTTAAGTTTCTAGTAGCGCTGAAAGGGAAGAGGTTCCATTGGCTGCTGCGACCAAATCTGAAAGATTATTTTCCTCTCCACCCGAGTCACAGAGATCCTGAGCTTATAAATCAAAAATGACCAAAATGGTCTATACAGTACTTGAAGGACAAAGTGCTGTTTTTATTTTCCTCTCTTTTGGATGCTTATGTAAGCAACATAAATGTATTTATTTGTGCCTCCTGTTTTACTGGCAAGCACAACAAACAGCAAATGAATCATTTTCACACAGAACCACAGCCCTGTTCATCGCTTATTCTCTCTTGCAGTGAACCAGGAACATCAGGGCCATTTTGAAGATGGATTGGCACTGGTTTTGATGAGCTCTCACAGACATGGAAGTGATTTTACAACAGAGAAGCGGCAATATGATCTAGGGGGCTTTGATGCCATGTGGAATGTCATATGGTGATTAATAAATTTAAGCGACAGAAACGTCTTCCCACCAATAGAGGCTGGGGGTGTCTGCGGGATAAAGTCAGCCAATGAGGCCTGTAAGGTGGAGAACTCGCAGCTCAAAACAGGCCCAAAAATAGAAGCATGTCCAACAGAGCTGAGTGTTTATACCACACTGCAGAATACATTTTTCATGTGCACCCGAACTGCTTGACTCCCTCATCACCATCATGAGCAACATTATTAGCATCCGGCCACTGTTTTCACTTTCCTTCAAGGAAAAGAGATGTTCTTTTGCCACTCTATAAAAAGGGGAAAAGTTTAACCCCGGGGTGGTTTAGGAGTCAATTCCAAAATACTGCTGGATTACTTGGACAAATTAGGCCTAAATTATCATGTTGAAACTGTTCCTGGAGTCTGCTGATTAGTGTAATTTTTGTGTATTATATAGTTGCTTTGGATATTTTTTTCTGATGAAAAACTAATTAAAATTTTAATGAGGCATCTTGAGAAAAGCTTCCTGCCAAACAATTATAAAATCAACTGATTGTTGATAAACACTATACATTTTTTATACATTCTCTCATGTAATTACAACCTTTTAAAAATAATTATAGAACGATATAGTGTACAAATACCAGCTGGAATGATGAAAACAAAAACGTTGAAAAGTTCATCGAAACTTATAAGAGTTATAAGAATATTACGCAAGTTAAAAGAGATGTAGGAGAAAAAATCAGGATTTGAGAAAAAGCCTTTTTTGGTCTAGGTATTTTAAGCAACATGTAGGCTCTCAGTGGGTTTTAAGGAAACTCATTTGGCTAATTAGCTTTATGCTTAGTGGTTCTGAGCATATGTGCTTTGATAAGCACACACACACACACTAAATCTTCTCTCAATTCTCACTTATTTAAATTCAGAGTGTTCATGTGAGTGTGTGCCAAATACAGTAGGGAGAAAAAGAGAGCAAAGTGATGGGCAGAGAGAATGAGAGAAAGATCAGGCAAGGAAGTCTGAACTTTTGTCAAAACCAAATACCTCTTTAAGTGTTAACTGTACAGGTAATGGATGTCAGGAAGAAACATTCCGAGAAGTGCTCTGCACAAGGCTATGAACTTTATATTTAAAAAGCTTTAGTTGAGCCCTGATAACTCCTGATAACACATTTATTTGTAAGACTCTTAACACATCCTCACTTCTCTTTTGAGCACTTAACTATTGAAGCGAGGAACAAACAGCAAATTATTTTCAAGGACACCATATTCATTTTTCATAAATTAAACCCTTTTACACTGATAGCATTACGCACAACTCGTAACTTCATGCAGCATGAACCCTGCAAAAACCGAATAAATGTTGTCTTGCAATTTGAGACCTTGAGTCAGTGCTCAGAGTATAGGCTCCTTGTGTCACTTTCTGCACATTATGTCTTCAAAAAGTACATGCTGAATGTCACAAACTGATGTGAATTTTCATTTTAAAAAGATAGAAATATGTAGGAGCTTCGACATGTAGCACAATTGGGCTTTGGGTAACCCTTTCCCAGTCTCGACATCTCTTCTCCATTTTCTTTCTACATTAGCATATCTGTATTGCACACATCATGTAAACATTCACAGTGCAGGGTGAAAAAAGTATGTGAACCCTTGCATATAACAATTGTTTGACCATTTGCACATTCCAGTAAATGTAGATTAGACCTGCACAACAGTCAAGAGGATTTCGTATAATTCGTCTTTATAGAACTTCAGTTTGAGTTCAGACTTCAGTCTGTAGTATTCTAGAGATGTCTGGTTTCCTGCCAACGTTGAGGTCAGGACTCTAACTGGGCCACTGCAGAAGTCAATTCTATTGTTGATTTACTCTTGTGCTTTAGGTCACTGTCCTGTGGCACCTAATCCATACTGTTACACCCATAGGCTACTATTAAATGTGTTCTTAAGTGTAAAATGTGGGTTCTTCAGCACGGTTTCCAATGAAAAAAAAGAAAGTGACTGTAATGAACAGTGCGTTATTGTGAGAATACAAGGTCAAAGAATTGTAACAGTTTTACAATATAGAAAAATTAACACTGCAACTGTTAATGTTTGTAACACCAAGTTTGCTTGGATAATAAATGTTTAAAATACTAAGAAAACCAAAGGTGATCTAAAAGTGCCTATTCTTTACTGTGAAACCAGACTGTAATGGTGGCTGTTTCAGAGGAACAAGAGTAGGATCCATATGCAGCAAACATTTATTCAAACAAACATAATAAAAGTAAATCCAGGCAAAACTGATAAATCCAGACACGATCAAAGAAAGCAAACAAAACTGACAACAAGCGCACACACACGTAACATCCATAGAAGGACAAGACCTGACCAAGAACACAGGGGTTTAAATACACAGGGGCAAACTAGCTTAACAAGTTAACAAGACACACCTGGGGAGACTAATCAACATGAAAAACTACAAAGAACTACAAAACATGGCACAAGACAGGAAATAACAAAAGTCCTCACTCAAGACAGGGGAACACAGGCTAGGATCATGACAGAGCCCCCTCCCTAAGGAGCGGATTCCAAACGCTCCTCAAAAACAGATATAAGTCCAGGAGGGAGGTGGAGCAGAGGTGGAACTGGGGGAGGGATGGAGGGCCAAGCAGCCAGGGCGAAGCCGGCAGCTCATAGGTGACCTTATCAGGGTACCTATAGCCCCCCCAAAAAATTTCTTGGGCGGAGCTATGGGGTTATGGGCTGGAGCCATCACTGGACTTGGGTCAGGGGCTGGAGTCCCCTCTGGTCGTTGGTCGGGAGACAGAGTCCACTCTGGATGCTGGTCGGGAGACAGAGTCCCCCCTGGACTGCGGACAGGAGACAGAGTCCCCCCTGGACTGCGGACAGGAGACAGAGCCCCCCCTGGACTGCGGACAGGAGACAGAGCCCCCCCTGGACTGCGGACAGGAGACAGAGCCCCCCCTGGACTGCGGACGGGAGAAAAAGTCCTCTCTGGACTGCGGACGGGCTCAGGCATGGCGGCCATCTTGGCAGAGGGCTCTGGCATGGCGGCCATCTTGGCAGAGGGCTCTGGCGTGGATACTGCGGGAGCACAGCATTCATCCTCTGCGACTCCCACAGTAAATGTAGAGCCGCTTACCCAAAGGGCATAATCCAGGAACTCACTCAGGGACCCTCGAGGACCATCATGGATGAGTTTGGTTTGTTGAGTCAGTGGCAAAAAAAATCCATCAAAGCAAAGTCCGGGAGGTCAGTGATGTTGGCAATGTTCAGAAAGTCTCTGATGTGGTCTTCTAGTGAGTGAGTTCCTTGGCGTAGACAGACGAGAAATACTGCTGGATCCATGTTTGGTCAGGTCTTCTGTAATGGTAGCTGTTTCAGAGGAACGAGAGTAGGATCCATATGCAGCAAACATTTATTCAAACAAACATAATAAAAGTAAATCCAGGCAAAACTGATAAATCCAGACACGATCAAAGAAAGCAAACAAACAAAACTGACAACAAGCGCGCAAACGTAACATCCATAGAAGGACAAGACCTGACCAAGAAAACACGAAACACAGGGGTTTAAATACACAGGGGCAAACTACCTTAACAAGTTAACAAGACACACCTGGGGAGACTAATCAACATGAAAAACTACAAAGAACTACAAAACATGGCACAAGACAGGAAATAACAAAACTCACTCAAGACAGGGGAACATAGGCTAGGATCATGACACAGACACATTTTATACAGTATATGGCTTATAATAAACTGCAACTTAGAAACAGTTACAAAAAAAAAAAAAAAAATGTTAAAAAATAATTCTCCCAAACAGAAAATCTTTAATTCAGATTTAGTGCCAATGTTCAAATGAAAGTAATCTAAGACTTGATAATAATTGGTTTAAAAACTCAAGATAAGTGTATTTAAGATACTGTACGTTCAAATCTCACCTCACAATTAATGGACACAAAGTATCAGCACTGATCATTAAGAATTAAAAAAAGCTTCCTATACCACAGTCTAAAGCTATTCAAAGTCCCTGAAGTCATCAAAAAGTTGTTTTACTGCACATTCTGGGGGTGGAAAGGGCTGCAGGTTGCAAAGCATTTGTTCTAGCCCAAGGAACTGAAATGTGAAAAATGAGCTGCTTATTATTTTTGCCTATATCCTTGCAGATTATTGATAACATAAGCAATATCAGACAAGCAAGAGTTATGTTGTTCTGAATTTCAGATCTTGCTGATGGTCTGATATTCACAATTGTGAGTGTTAGGCCTACATTCCTTACAACATTTCAATAAACATAAATTTAGTGAGTAACTTACCTTTTAGACATAGTATTGTCAGTTACTTTGACTATTATTGGCTCCATCAATGACTACGTTTATATGTGCACCAATAATGCGATTATTTCTAATAATCAGAGTAAGGACTAAATTGTAGTAAGGTGTTTACATGACACGAGCAGAACTCTTCACTCCAGTTTACAAACAATTTACATTATTCTGTTTATTCGCCAATAAGTATGATTATACCACACTCAGATAGGCATACAGTATGCATGTTACCGGCTATTGTTTTAATCTACTCGCATCAAATTCTAAATAAAATTTTTATGGACGTACTGGATATTATTTGGTGCCGTGATGAACACTGCAATGCCTTAATCACATTAGTTTGTCGAAGTATTGCGTTTACATGAGGTAAAGTATAATCGCAATATTGCCAAAATCCCATTAAAATCGCATTATGAGGGTGCATGTAAACGTACTGAATGTAAACAGTTCCAAACTAAGCCAGAGCAGAATCAGCTGAAGCATCTTAGAGCACACAGTGGTGTTTTCTTCCTGAATGAATCATTGTTTTTTAACGACTCAATTGGATGAATTATTCAATGACTCACTCATAAAGATGAATTCGGAATTGCATACAAGCGCACTACTCTTACTATTAGTAAATGCTTCTCAGAATTCAGCAAATCACTTGTTTCACTCCAGAGTTGGATGAATGAATCATTCATTAACTCACTCATATGACTTCTTGTTTTGCTTCTAAATGAATCTGTTTATGAACACATCGCTAGAATAAATCATTCAATCATTGACTCACTGAAAAAGACAGTCACTTGTCTCCACCTATATTGATGTAACATTCAGAAAGAATTACTGAAAAATCCTTACCACTAATGCAAAGACTGACATCTGTCTGAAACATGCAAACATAGACTAGCGAAGTGATACAAACAGTACAAGTGCTCTTGGAACACCAATTACATTCGAGGAACACTAACTGTTGTATAAAAATGAAGAATTCCCATTGGAGCCATGAGACTGGAATTTCAGTATGGTCTAACCTCTCATCTCATAGTTCTCTTCATATGCTTTTTTGGGCATCTCCCTTTGGATGGGCACTTTGGACATGGCCTTGTCAACCCCCAGGCAGGCCCAAATGTTATGTTGGCGTTTCTAAAGACACCAGCTCTATTGTGTCCGTTTTAATGAGCTGCCTCATCACATTCATGCAAGGGTTCTTCAAGGCTTTGCTGGCTAATTTCCCAGGGGTTGAAATGAAATCTTACACTTGGAACTCTAAAACGAGGAGACAGTCATGTCTGGAGGATATATAATATTATACAAGACACTATTTCATCTGATAATTTAGAAGTTCACACAGAGATTTAGGAGAATAATACCTTCTAAATGAACATCTGAAGAGCCACAGGACTTGATTCAAACCTTCAAAAAGCATCATGTCCTACTTTACAAAGCTCCAACTGGCTCCCTTTCACACACTGCAACCAGCAACTCCAGATGGAGCTCGCTATTTAGAAGATCCCAAGGTTTCCAAAGCCTGGTGGAGAGGAATAACACGAGGTCGGAATACCTAAGAGACCTTCCATACAGGCCTTCCGTCATCATGCAGACAGCAGGGGGGAATGGGAACCGTTGTCTGACCTTTCATAGCACGTATTCTATTAAGGATGCATTCTGAGTCACAGCCAGTCGAGTCTCTGAAAAACAACTGAGTCTCATATTGGAACAGAATGATGTGTTCCCTTAGTTTCATGCTTGATATTACAGGAAGCTGCACTGCACACCAATACATTTCCTTGAAACATTGAAGATGAAATGGGCAACATGATATCAGAGCATTTACTGTAGAAAAACACAATGTTGAAAGAATGGGACTCACAATTACCATACTTGACTATCACAGCGGGGAGTTCGACCCAGACCTCCTGCGGCAAAACAACTGTGGTATCTAACCATAGCCAATGCCCTGCATGTGATGAATCAATAATCCATTAAAATATAATATCTCTGTGTAATTGGATTTAGGAGCTTATGTTTTTGCTTTTTTCTAAGCAAAATGCACTCAGGCTCAAATGTAAATAGGGTCCTGCTACATCGAAGACCCTTTGTCTAAATGTAGACCTTGAGAAACATTATATGGAGCTGACACAAACAAAGAAAACAGAAACCCTTAGGGATGCTTCCAGCTTGTCTTATGAGGACGTATCAGCAGTGGGCAGAGTCCAGTTTATAAAATCATCGGGGGTAGTGATATCAGCCTTCCTGTTCACCTCAGCATTGTACAGGGGTAAACTTTTGTATTATTACCATATAGATTGGCTGTCTGTCTGTGTCATTTCCATTTTGATGGAGGCTGAGCAGGGATGACATTATAGAGTGTAATATACCATTTCATGATGGGTAGGTGGAGTGAGTGTGGAAAAAGGGGCTTTGGGTGCTGTGGTTCATATTTTTGTCAGGAAAGTAAAGGCAGAATATCTAGAAACTCCACTGAGGAACCTCAAACATCAATTGCTAGACTCATGGCTGGTGTTTTAGATGCCTAGTGCATGATAAGTGAAGTGTACATGACAACATTTTAGTTTAAATAATTCAAAGAAATTGCATTAGTTTAAATAATTCAAAGAAATTGCACTTTAGTCTCATTTGTCAATGGGCATTTCATGTTTTCTTCATACAGTGGGGAGAACAAGTATTTGATACACTGCCGATTTTGCAGGTTTTCCTACTTACAAAGCATGTAGAAGTCTGTAATTTTTATCATAGGTACACTTAAACTGTGAGAGACGGAATCTAAAACAAAAATCCAGAAAATCACATTGTATGATTTTTAAATAATTAATTTGCATTTTATTGCATGACATAAGTATTTGATTACCTACCAACCAGTAAGAATTCCGGCTCTCACAGACCTGTTAGTTTTTCTTTAAGAAGCCCTCCTGTTCTCCACTCATTACCTGTATTAACTGCACCTGTTTGAACTCGTTACCTGTATAAAAGACACCTGTCCACACACTCAATCAAACAGACTCCAACCTCTCCACAATGGCCAAGACCAGAGAGCTGTGTAAGGACATCAGGGATAAAATTGTAGACCTGCACAAGGCTGGGATGGGCTACAGGACAATAGGCAAGCAGCTTGGTGAGAAGGCAACAACTGTTGGCGCAATTATTAGAAAATGGAAGAAGTTCAAGATAACGGTCAATCTCCCTCAGTCTGGGGCACCATGCAAGATCTCACCTCGTGGGGCATCAATGATCATGAGGAAGGTGAGGGATCAGCCCAGAACTACACGGCAGGACCTGGTCAATGAGCTGAAGCGAGCTGGGACCACAGTCTCAAAGAAAACCATTAGTAACACACTACACCGTCATGGATTAAAATCCTGCAGCGCACGCAAGGTCCCCCTGCTCAAGCCAGCGCATGTCCAGGCCCATCTGAAGTTTGCCAATGACCATCTGGATGATCCAGAGGAGGAATGGGAGAAGGTCATGTGGTCTGATGAGACAAAAATAGAGCTTTTTGGTCTAAACTCCACTCGCCGTGTTTGGAGGAAGAAGGATGAGTACAACCCCAAGAACACCATCCCAATCGTGAAGCATGGAGGTGGAAACATCATTCTTTGGGGATGCTTTCTGCAAAGGGGACAGGACGACTGCACCGTATTGAGGGGAGGATGGATGGGGCCATGTATCGCGATATCTTGGCCAACAACCTCCTTCCCTCAGTAAGAGCATTGAAGATGGGTCGTGGCTGGGTCTTCCAGCATGACAACGACCCGGAACACACAGCCAGGGAAACTAAGGAGTGGCTCCGTAAGAAGGATCTCAAGGTCCTGGAGTGGCCTAGCCAGTCTCCAGACCTGAACCCAATAGAAAATCTTTGGAGGGAGCTGAAAGTCCGTATTGCCCAGCGACAGCCCCGAAACCTGAAGGATCTGGAGAAGGTCTGTATGGAGGAGTGGGCAAAAATCCCTGCTGCAGTGTGTGCAAACCTGGTCAAGAACTACAGGAAACGTATGATCTCTGTAATTGCAAACAAAGGTTTCTGTACCAAATATTAAGTTCTGCTTTTCTGATGTATCAAATACTTATGTCATGCAATAAAATGCAAATTAATTACTTAAAAATCATACAATGTGATTTTCTGGATTTTTGTTTTAGATTCCATCTCTCACAGTTGAAGTGTACCTATGATAAAAATTACAGACTTCTACATGCTTTGTAAGTGGGCAAACCTGCAAAATCAGCAGTGTATCAAATACTTGTTCTCCCCACTGTATATGTTTTATATAGTTATCAAATAAAATATGTCTTATGGCAGATAACCAATAAATTGCCAATATTAAAATGTTATTCTGTTTTTTTGTTATTCTGTTTGAATTTAGGCATCACATCAATATATTGTAATCTACAACATGAAAATATCCAATAACTATTAGAGCCTTGTTATTTAGCATAAATATACATATAAATGCATATAAAGGATTTTTAATGGAAATTAATCAAAGCAAAGACCCATTAAATTGAATGAACATTAATGAACATTAAATCATGAAAATTCACAGGAATACATTTCAATAATAAAATATGTTATGTTATTATATATATATATATATATATATTAATAAGTTATTTTAAATTGTAATAATATTTCACAATATTACAGTGCTTACTGTATTTTTAATAAAATTCATGCAGCTTTGGTGAGCATGAGAGACTTTTTTTCTTTCAAAAACATTTAAAAAAAATCATACCATCCCTAAACTTTTGAACAGTAAGTGTATGTGTGTATATATGTCCATTTGAAGCATTTATTGTCTTGTTGTCTCATCCTTTTTAATTAGCTACCAATGAAAACTTTGGTCAGCAACAGTAAATGCTGGCATGCGGGTTTTACTTCAGGAAGTTCAATGATTAACTATTTTCTCTCATCAGGGCAAATGGATCAAATTGTTCGGTTCACTGACAGTTATCGGTTGCACTCCCTCACTCTTCTCAGATCCTGTTTTGCTAAACCCATTAGGAATAATTGGCCATAGCTCTTACAGACGGCCCTAACAAGCCTTTTTTTCTAGACTTCTTTTACTTACATTTACTGAGACACAGAGGCTGTACTAAAGGCTAAATTAATTTGAGCATTTTTTTTTTTTAAGTAAAACTTCTTGACTGAAACCACAAAGGCTTTTGGCTCAAAGGCTCATTGAATTCACATATCCTTCAAATTGGCATGCACAGAGGGCTCTTACTGCAAGGTACAGCAAGTCCATTGTGCCCAGGGACACTCCGCTCTGACTTCGGGCTTTTGGAGCTCTCCAGTAATCTGCAGGATTATACAAGCAGGAGCTGAAGGCTTCAATCTATGCCATTTTCCATCAGAAAACCCAAGACATTTCTGTCCACAAAAAAAAAAAAAAAAATTCTTTTCAAGGTTGCAAAACCTTGGTGTACAGAACCAGAGCAAGAGGGGGATTGATTGTAGATTCTGATTGTTCTCAGGATCCTGAAGTTTGACAGGGAGACAATACCATTTAGAAGGTGATAAACATATTAGTAAATTTGCTCTTTGCTGTTCGGTCTGTTCATCAACTAGAAAGCCTTAATGGTTGTTAAAAGCACAATACACAGAGTTGTTTTGTGACCTCAAAGGGGCAGGCCGTAACCTTGATGAAGCCCATAACCTAAAAGGAATTCAAGCTGGTGGTGATGGGAAGCAAACAAAACAACACCTCTGAAAGCAACAACAATCAGTGCGAAAAGCCTTAGTATCTGAATGACCTTTAACTTTATGAACTCCACCTGGTTTGACAGCTGTTCATTTTATTTACTCCCATTACGCATGTTGATCATAAATTTTAAATAAGACCATCAAACTTGTGGTGTTTCATCTTTGACATCCAACGTTGCAGCATGATGTAACAACACTGACTTTCACTGTTTGAATCACTCCAGTTGTCTATATTTGTGTGTTCCAGACAGACTGTCAGTCTGAGCATTAGCGGTTGCCAGGGGCATCACTACAGATTCATGAATAAGCCATACTCCCCCAGAATTTTTTAAAGCCCCTAAAATATCTTTTCAATCATGCATTTTTAGAGTAACAAAGAGGTGAAAATGTGGGTCTCCATCTGTTTGTTTGGTGGGTTTAGATGTCAACGTTTACACTTATTCAAAGTCAAGGTTGGCTAAACGTACCTCATATAGTTTCATTAGCCTACATTTGTCTCAAATCGTTGTTAAAGAGAAATATAATATAGATCACCCTTTCTCTTCATCGATACCTCTTTATTCTTTATTTGTTCAAAACAGAATTATTCAGGAATGAATTGCCTATTGCCATGTGTTGCTCAGTTTTGCAGTGGTTCTGTTCTGGCTTTGTTTGGAAGTACTATTTCTATCGGTGGAGCAAAAACAGTCCAAGTAACCAGCAATATTGTGTCTAAGTTACTTATGTATTAACTCCTTGTTTATTAAACTGTTGTATAAAAGCAAAATCACACAATGATGCTGCCTCCTTTTTACTTGAATAACTTGCTAGTTCTAATGTGATGTGAGATGATATACAATATGTCCAGAACACACGTGATTTTTCTTTAGTATATAAATCATAGAATAATATTGTGTATGTATCTAATTAATTGGGATTCTTCTATTTAAAGTCACCGTGAAATAAAAATTGCAGTGTTTACTATAAATGATTTATCTGTTATCATATTTTTTTTTATGTGCCCTATAAAATGTTTAATCAAAAACATTAAAGTAAGCATCAAAATGGAAAAATCTTATTTTTTATGGAATATAGCAGTGTTTATTATAAATTATTTATCCGTGCACAAAAACATTAACTTCCCCTCCCCTTTGCAACAGCATCTCTTCTCTGATGACTTTTTTCTGGTGCGAGGGTGAGACAATAACCTCTCCCCTCCAGCAACCTGTCACTCACATGAGATCACAGCAATAGCATACACCGATCAGGCATAAGATTATGACCACTGACAGGTGAAGTGAATAACAATGATTATCTCTTCATCACGGCACCTGTTAGTGGGTGGGATATATTAGGCAGCAAGTGAACATTTTGTCCTCAAAGTTGATGTGTTAGAAGCAGGAAAAATGGGCAAGCGTATGGATTTGAGCGAGTTTGACAAGGGCCAAATCGTGATGGATGGACGACTGGGTCAGAGCATCTCCAAAACTGAAGCTCTCGTGGGGTGTTCCCGGTCTGCAGTGGTCAGTATCTATCAAAAGTGGTCCAAGCAAGGAACAGTGGTGAACCACTGTGGCTCATTGATGCACGTGGGGAGCGAAGGCTGGCCCATGTGGTCCGATCAAACAGACGAGCTACTATAGCTCAAATTGCTTAAGAAGTTAATGCTGGCTCTGACAGAAAGGTGTCAGAATACACAATTTGTAGTTTGTTGCGTATGGGGCTGCATAGCCGCAGACCAGTCAGGGTGGTCAGCATGGGCCAACAGTGGGCACGTGAGAACTGGATCACGGAGCAACATTTTACATCACGTGGATGGCTGGGTGCATGTGCGTCGCTTACCTGAGGAACACATGGCACCAGGATGCACTATGGGAGGAAGGCAAGCCAGCGGAGGCAGTGTGATGCTTTGGGCAATGTTCTGCTGGGAAGCCTTGGGTCCTGCCATCTATGTGGATGTTACTTTGACACGTACCACCTACCTAAGCATTGCAGACCAGGGATGTTTTGGCAGCAAAAAGGGGACCAACACAATATTAGGACATAGGTCATGTTAAGCCTGATCGGTGTATGTCAACGATTTAATGATCCAATCAATTCACAATAAACAAAATCAAGTCCTGCCTTCCATTTTAACTCATTCGAAAAGCTGCTTTAATCGAATATACTTCACAGTAGAGAACAAAAGACGATAGCAATTTCCAACATTTACATAGAGTATTTGATTATTTATAAAGTAATTTTTAATAATGCCACTTTTTTTCCAAAAAAAGAAAAGAAAAAAAGCTACAGTCATCACCTGCATCGCTCCTGAACACTGAAAGCATCTCAAGGGGCCTGCAAGGGATCAGTACACAATCCCTCTACTTGAGATGATTACAGAGACAGGTAATAAAGCCCGGCCATTAGAGAGGATGCTCTGTTTACTCTGTGCAAATCAATTATCCACTATTTATTTGCAGCCAGGATTGCTGTGAAAATCCCTTCGCAAGTGACACAAAGAATTGTCAAACTCGTGCTTGGTCAGGCACACCTATGGGTTTCTTACTCACCGTCATCCCTCACTTTACCTTCCCATTCTGTTGATTGGAGGCTGGTAAACAAATGATATCACTTGCAGACTGCCACTTGCAATTTATCAAAAAAAAATTGAGGTCTGTCGGCTTGTACGCTGAATGTATTTGTAAAGCACAAGGTGAAGGAGCCTGTTGTGCAGGTGATGCCTAACCCGAATGTGTCAGATAGCACATCTGTTCATACTAATTAGTACCTGAAGTTATGAATACATGCCTATTTACAATATTGTAGCCTGCCTTTCATAGCAGAGCTTGAATTTTGCTTATCTTAAAATAATCGTCTGAGGATGATTCTATAGGCGAGGCTCTTTAGATGTGCTGAAAAAGGACTATCCATGCAGCAACTTGTAGGGAAACGAGCATTTATAAAGTGACTGAATTCAAATAAAGCAAAACTTTTTTCACATTTATATAAATTCACACTCTTTTGGAACTGTACTGTAATCTGCACAATTCAATTCATCATTTGGGTGATGAATTGATCAATTTGTCTGCAGTATTGCTGATTCAGACGTTGCAGTTTATGGTAAATGATCCAACAAGTTGATTTATTAGTTAAATGACAAGAATCTAATATTGTGTTTTTTTTCTTTGCTTATGTTGCATCCTTGGAATTAATAACGTCACAGCGTCTATCTCTTTTTTTAATTTAACTTTTAACGAAGTCCTTGGCTCTTTTTCTCTTTCCAGCAGTAGTACGTATACGCATTCAAATGCACATGCCTATAGACTAAACACGTAATACCCATGTGCATGCTGTCAACGTTTTTGAAGTTTACACGGAGATGATAACGGTATCGTTTTCAAAACCTGTTTTTAAAAGAAAAAAACTTGCACTTTGAAACCTATTTCAAAGTCTGCGTTGTCAGGCCACCAAAACACTGTTGTCATGTAAATGTCGGTGTCGAGCAAGCGGCCCCTAATAACTAATGATTTTTACAACGGAAATAAATAAATCAAAAACTTACTTAAGCTGGACAATGACTTTCTTCTAGAGCTGCTGTACAGCCAAAACAATCTTTGTTGCATTAATTTCCTATTATCACTGTAAAGCTGCTTTGAAACAATCTGTTTTGTAAAAGCGCTATACACTATATTGCTAAAAGTTTTGGGTTTTCAGGTGTTCCAATCACTTCCATGGCCATAGGTGTATAAAATCAAGCACCTAGGCATGCAGACTGCTTCTACAAACATTTGTTAAAGAATGGGTTGCTCTCAGGAGCTCAGTGAATTCAAGCGTGGTACCGTGATAGATTGCCATCTGTGCAATAAGTCCATTCGTGAAATTTCCTCACTACTAAATATTCCACGGTCAACTGTCAGTGGTATTATAACAAAGTGGAAGCAATTGGGAACAACAGCAACTCAGCCACAAAGTGGTAGGCCACGTAAAATCACAGAGCGGGGTCAGTGCATGCTGAGGCGCACAGTGCGCAGAAGTCGCCAACTTTCTGCAGAGTCAATAGCTACAGACCTCCAAACTTCGTGTGGCCTTCAGATTAGCTCAAGGACAGTCCGTAGAGAGCTTCATGGAATGGGTTTCCATGACCGAGCAGCTGCATCCAAGCCTTACATCACCAAGTGCAATGCAAAGCGTCGGATGCAGTGGTGTAAAGCACGCCGCCACTGGACTCTAGAGCAGTGGAGTCGTGTTCTCTGGAGTGACGAATCACGCTTCTCTGTCTGGCAATCCAATGGACGAGTCTGGGTTTAGCGGTTGCCAGGAGAACGGTACTTGCCTGACTGCATTGTGCCAAGTGTAAAGTTTGGTGGAGGGGGCATTATGGTGTGGGGTTGTTTTTCAGGGGTTGGGCTTGGCCCCTTAGTTCCAGTGAAAGGAACTCTTAATGCTTCAGCATACCAAGACATTTTGGACAATTTCATGCTCCCAACTTTGTGGGAACAGTTTGGGGATTTTCCTGTTTTCCTGTTCCAACATGACTGCGCACCAGTGCACAAAGCAAGGTCCATAAAGACATGGAAGAGCAAGTTTGGTGTGGAGGAACTTCACTGGCCTGCACAGAGTCCTGATCTCAACCCGATAGAACACCTTTGAGATGAATTAGAGCGGAGACTGTGAGCTAGTGCCTGACCTCACAAATGCGCTTCTAGAAGAATGGTCAAAAATTAAAATGCATTCCAGCCCTTATAAAAATACATGTAATAATTTTAAATCCTTTATGAGCACATTTTACTAAAAATCACTGTAAAGCTTGCCAAAGTTAGCTACTGTACAGTAACTAAACGATGCAAGGCTTTGCAGAAGTTTAATTTAAAATATATTAATATATATATTAAAAATAATAATAAATTATTAAATATTCATTAAATATCAATACTGTAATAATATTAAATATTAATAAAATAAATTATCTAATATTTTAAGTATAAAAATATGAATCAAATTATGTATTTGTGTTATTTAGATGTTTTAAAATTCAAACACTGACTACAGTCTGGCTTCTGCTGTACTGTTTTCATTTAGTCCCCTCCCCCATTGCGGTTAAGCAGTGGGTTGCCAGCTAATGCATAATATGGTTGCATACATTACCTGGTAGGCATCATCTGCACACCTCACATTTAACAAAACAAAAACCCTGAAAGTTTTCCCGTATACAATTCGCATCACGACTGTCTCTGCCTACACCAGTGCAAAAACACACATGCGTCTGTTCTTAACAGCGTCTTCACTATTCTGTGAGATGCTCAACAGATCTAGATGATGCACAGAGAAGAGGATGAAAAATTATGTCATTGGTAACTGCCTGAGGGAGGTAGAGCTTATCGGATTGAATCAGGAGGAGCAGTGGTTAGTGGCCTCCATTCGAGTGTGGAGTGGTGGAGGCAGATAAAGCGTGACGGCCTCTACTCTTCCAGATTATCTTCACAGTGAGGAGAACTCCTCAACTACCCACTATCACACAGGGAGCCCTTTATCTCCTTTAAGTCATTTATTTTGGAGATGAAATCTAAGCATCTGGCAGTACCAACACCATGTAAGTGTAAGAAGAGATGAAAGAGACAGAGGAGGGCAGAATTAATGCATGGAAGTCAGAGTTTTTTTTGGCCAGGTGCAGTGTCTGGATGAAAACAGGAACGGAGGAGGAAGTGATAAATTATTATTATTTTTTTTTGACAGAGATGGCAACATATGCAAACACCTCAAGGTTTTGAGATGTATTATCTTGGGCATGGCGGAGCATCTGGTATTTACACCCTTTGTTGGCATTCCATAAGTGTAAAAAAAGAAAAAAAGTAAACAGTGTAAACAAAGCTAGCTATTGCAGCTTTCCGGTGTAGACACGGTATTATAAATTTTCTCCTATATTTAAATTTTTGTGTATTTTTAATCTTTTAATTTTTTTAATTTTTTTTTCCATTAACATAGTAAATGATGCGTATAGTCACAAATTCATAGACTCCTCTCTCAAAAAAATGTAATATCTCATCTGACCATTTGTGATCACCTGAAAGGACCTGTTTACATCAGGCGCATCATTTATAAAACTTTCTGTATATTTCATCCTAAATATGCTAGATTTTGCGTACACACAAAAGTTTTCAGATTTATAAAACCATGCGTACGCCAGAACCTGCACAAAATTCTCTTTATAAAACCCAGTCAGAGGAAGATTGTGCGTACATGTGTCTCCACCCCGTCTCCTCCCCAAAATAACCATATATGGAGCTTACAACGCTTAATTTTACTATGCATATCATATCATATGCATATTCATCCACGTGATAACATGTTCAACAGTACAAGACATTAGGAAAATATGAGATACGGATATGCCGTTACATTACATTGCTAAAAATCATTCAGTAGCCTATCATTGCCTTGTTTTTGAATAAATACATCAAAATAGTATAAAATACGCTTCAGAGAAAGTTTTTCCTCAGTCTTTTCCACTGGCCAAATTTTTTTTAATTGCTTTATATTTTTAATGGAAAAAGATAGGCCTTATTGCGCATTATTGATCATTATTTGCGCGAAAATGTGCGCTATTATCATGCTTGGCTATTATCATACGCCATCCTCGCAATCCTAGCAATAGCAATCCTCGCTGTAGTTAAAACATTTAATTGCTTAACTCCATTAATGAGAATGGCATATTTAATCTAAATGTGTATATCAGATGTAAAACTGTTTAAAATATTCTTTTATTTATTTAAACTGTCATTGTGAACATGCACTGTATTTATGATTAGGACTCATAATGAGGATTTAAAGTGGTTTTCCTGCCGTCAGTCCCTCAGCTCACCATCGGTGTTGCCAAACTGCTCTGTCTCCAAAATGTCCGTACGCATGGGTCAGAGTTTGCGTACAGGTGTGCAAATTTTCATGTCGTTTGTTTTTTATAAATCCCAACTTTTGCGTTGGAAGGCATACGCCTCTTTCAGGGCTTGTTTTGTGCGTATACGCAGCGGTTATAAATGAGGCCCCAGGTCACTTCATGCATTATTACTGCTCAGATAGCTATCCGATTTTTAAAAATGGTTCCATTTACACTTGGCCACATAAATGTGTCTCCGCAAAAGGAATATATATACAATCTTTAATTCCTGTGCTGTATGCAAATTTAACAGAGTTCACCTCAATGAAAGCAACAGATATGAGCTGCATTTCATCAGCTAATTTCAAGTTCAAAGACCACAATAGGAGAGAAAGCAGCATCAGCACTGGTAAGATAATTTAGCCTTACTACTTTTAATAAAGACGAATGTTTGTTGAGCTTGAGGATGCGATGCCAAACTTTCAGTTTCATTTGTGGCAGTTTGACGGCCTCTGCTCTTCCAGATTATCTTCACAGTGAGGAGAACTCCTCAACTACCCACTATCTTGCTTGCTGAAGAGATACTCAGCTGCTCATCTGTGATTAGTAGAGCAAGCTGCTCATCTGCGACGGGCCATATCTGTGGCGATGCGTGTTGCAGTAGCCCTGTCATATCTGGCTACCGGTAGCCAGTATAACATGCTCTCACACGTTTCTTTTTTTACCATTTTGGGAGGAGTAAAATCCATTTACACTTGTCCAGTTTCGTTTGGAATGCGTCTCAAACCACCTCCTGAAGTGGTTTGAGTGATCAGATTTAAATCCGTCTCGAAAGCATTACGGGGGGCATTTACACCTGGGGTCTCATTTATAAAACTTTCCATAGATTTCATCCTAAAAGTGTACGTACGCACAAACGCTAGATTTTGCGTACACACAAAAGTTTTCAGATTTATAAAACAATGCGTACGCCAGAACCTGCACAAAAATCCCTTTATAAATCCCAGTCAGCAGAAGATTGTGCGTACGTGCATCTCCACCCCGTCTCCTCCCCGAAATCACCTTACATGGAGCTTACAACGCCTAGTTTTACTATGCATAACCTCATCTGCATATAATTTTCATGCATATTCCCATCCACATGACACCATGTTTAACACTGTCAAAGGTACAAGACATTTAAAAATATTAGATACGGACTATAAATGCCCTTTTTGCCTTACACAGTACATTGCTGAAAATCATCCTTTTTCCTTTATCCTTTTCCTTTATCCTTTTTGTTTTAGAATAAATATAGGCTATCAAAATATCCATATAAACAAAACTGTATAAAATACTTTTCAGATAAAGTTTTTAGAATAGAGTTGTTTCATTCATTTCCACGGGCCAAATGTTAGGCTATTTTAATTCAAATCAAATCAAATTCATGCAGTTTTGCTGGTAATGTGAACATATCTTTTAGGATGTATAGGCTATTTTTAATGGAAACAGGCCTATTTATTGCAGTGTAAATTCAATTGTCTGACTCGGCGCATCACTGACAAAGTATTTTAAAAAGGAAACGTGCAAATCTTACCGTTTTCTTCAAGTTGTATCTTTCAAATACAGTGGTATTTTTTATAATTTTGTGAAGATGTCTTTACACAAAATCAACACCTCTGTGCAGCTGCGGTTGTACAGTAAGCTATTATCATTGGACCTATTCAAACCGGGCAATGGACCGTTCGACCACCGAATCCTGCAGTGTCTGTAATATCGAAGTAAGTGTGCATCACTGATCATCATTCTCGCTAAAAATATTTTGTCATAACATGAGATCTGCAGTTTAGTTTAAAGAGGAATTATTGGAATTAGCCTATATTTAATCCTTAAATAAAAATTTAAGACAGTCATTAAAACAGTGTGTCACAGGAAAAGTGATCAAAAGTTGCACTTCCACATGTCTATCTAAATTCATATAATTTTTGTTTAACTTCTGAGTAATGACTTTATGTCATTTCAGTGCATATCTCCGTTAATGAAACTGGAACATTAATGTAAATGTGTATATCAAAATGAAAACAGAGTTTAAAATTGTTCTTACTTCATTTCTTTCTAAAAGAGTTTGTACGCATGGGTCAGAGTTTGCGTGCAGGTGCGCAAATTTTTCCGTCAAGTTTGTTTTTTATAAATCACAACTTATGTGTCGGAAGTGGCGTACGCCTCTTTCAGGGCCTGTTTTGTGCGTACGCAACAGTCATAAATGAGACCCCTGGTCTTTTCACGACTGGATAGCTATCCAATCAGAGAAAACGCACGAGGTGACCAGGTGTAAACAGGCCTAAACAGATGTTACTACCAGATGTAAACAAATCTAGGTCACAATGTTGTTGTCTTGTGATAACCTGGATGTATCTATGACAAATCCATGTGAGGGAATGGGTTCTTCTGTTGAAAAACTCTTCTGTGCTCTTCTGTGCTTCTTTAAAAAAAAAAAGCAGCACTACCTGTTTGAATAATGTATCATGCATGATCTTGTGCGCCCATGCTTTAAAACAACATTTCTAAAACAGAACTAATATGAGAGTCAAATGAGCCTTTAGATAGTTTAGCTATAGTTTGCAAAGCATTCTTTGTTAAAATGGCTTTGTCATTCTCAACAGCTTGATTTCACGAAGCAGACAGCAAGCGATCCGCTTCAGCATTTGAATACTGTTTGCATGAGCAGGCTAGTCAAAACACAAAGCAAATCATCTCAGCCAGCATTAGTTTCAGACAAGTTTCATTCATGCCTTCAAAACACTGCAGACTCCATAGCGAGAGAATATAAGCAGTTTCTAATGCCGTGCTGACAAACGGCCGGTAATACTGAGCACAAATGAATTTAAAGGGGCCCCTGTTGTACAATGTAAAAGCAATATATGGTTCGTTCAAAGCTTAAGCCGCACCATTACATTTGTGCTATATCGCTCTGTACAGAACACAGCCGACATGGAAAACAGCGCCAGAACGCACCAGCGACAAAGGCAAAGGTGTTTTTAATGACAGGTGGGCAGAAATCCCAGCGTGGGAGTTTAGTTTAGCGTGTGAAGGAGGGTTTGTGCAGCTCCAGGCTCTGACGCTTATTCTGCAAAGGCCTTGTTCCCCTACCCAATTTAGCTGGCTCGCCTGTCAGAACGCTTTAAATAAACAGCTCCGACAGCTCCCACGGAAATAACCCTGATGTCCTGCCAGACTATTGTGCTTCTGCGCACTCCCTTTTTGCTTCCCAAAGGACACAATTTGTGTTCTGCGCATTATAAGTGTGTATGTGTGTATGAGGAAACGAAGCAGTCGATTTATAGGGTCGCACAATCAACCCGATCTCCTCTCACAAATGGAACAGATCTCATAAGCGTTACTGCTGCAAGGGCTTGTGGGAACACGGAATGTTATTGAGGCGGTCACATTGTACGTTTCTCAGGGTGACTGAGGAAAACAAACAGATATTGATCTTGAAAGTGAAGGTGTGACACAGAGAGGCTTCTGTTACAGATTGAGGTTGTGTTGTGATATTGAGTTTAATTTGAGTGTAATCTGGGTTGCAGGGGATTTATTATGTGTATTTTTATTTGCATTCATTATTAATTAATCATTTTGGCAAGTATCTTGTTAAATATACAGCCATATGCATGCTCAAAAAAAACCCTCAGTACTGTATTTTGTCTTATTTTCCAGTGAACATATCTAAATATGCAAAACAATTTATGAATACCAAAATTCATAAATTGCATAAAATATATAGGGCCAGATTTACTAACAGCTTGCACCAGCGCAAACCCTCTTTTGGTCTAAAACTATTGTCAGGATTTACTAAAGACACGCAGTGAAAAAAAAAACACTGAAAAGGCATGGACAGGGTTATTTTTGCGGCTGATCTTATGCATTTGTAGGAGTTTCCCTTTCAGATGCAAAATTTATGGGAGGAGAGTATTTAAATGAATCATGCAAGGTGATTTACTAAGGTTTGAGCTCGTCAATTTACTGGTATTTGCGCCATTATTTACCGCCCAAAAAAAGCATGTCTTAAACCAAATGTAATGCAACTGCTGTAAAAATGTTATATTTCAGAGCAAAAAATCACATTACCTTGCTGGTCTTTTTAAAAATTCCTGATGAAAACTACAACCTAAATCCTGTTAATGCGCTTTGGGTTAAGTTTATTTTTAATTGTCCGTTTCTCCAGTCTGCGGGAGAATCCAGCTGATATCTTCAGTCATAAACTCTTGGATTCAAAACATTGAGATTTAAGGTTTCTATCAAAACTTTTAATACATACCCTCTCATTGTGAAATGAGATAAGACAGGCGGAATGCTGAGATTTGAAGTTTTTCTAGCTTCTGTTTACCCACTGGGATCATTTTTGTACATATTAGTCAAAGGCCCCAGATAAAGCCCTGTTACTGATAAGCAGCTCTTTTTATTTGACCAGTTTGAAACTCTTTGTTGTCTAATTTATATTCTTGATAATGCTTTTTGCTGCTGCTTTGCGATTAAATTCTGTTGGCAGTGAATACACATAGTCAAAACAAAGTCAAGCCTGCTTCTATAATCTGCTTCTATAGTTAATAAACTACCCTCATATATTCTGTTCATATATTCATCCATATGGTACAGCCCAAACCTATGAAATCTAAAAACAAACAGCTATATCGACGACTGGCACAGTATCAAGATCTGAGAGTACTGACTATACATTGTTAGACTTTGCCGCAATTTTACAGTTACTTACCGCAAAAAAGCCCAGTAAAATACCATTTATATTATTTACGGTTAGCTACTGTAATATGCACTGCATTATGGGTATTTTAATGAAATTTACAGTAACTTACTGTATATGGGAATTTGCAGTATTTTACTGTTTCCGTAAAAGCAGTAGTGCTACTGTAAACGAAGAATACAGATATAGCCTATACACACATACACACAACACACACACACACACACACACACACACACACACACACACACACACACACACACACACACACACACACACACACACACACGTGGATAAAAAACGTGGATGGAAGGATGTAAAATGAGTTCTTTGTGGGAGAAAAAGTAATTTTTAGTATTTAGTATTTCCTCCTAGACCCTTTTCACATTTCCGGGTTTCTTAGAAGCGGGAGTTGTCATAGTTGGGTTAACTTTTATAGCGGTGAATGAAAGAATACATTAAATATATTTTTTGTGTGCCCATTTGCTCAAATAGCAAAAGAAAAAACTCCACAGTAGTGATTTCACAACTTTCAAAAAGAGGGAAAAAATAGAGTGAGATTGGTAACTGCAGTCAAAAGAGAGAAAGATGTTAATTTTACCGTCACTCTCATAGACGTATTAGAAACACCCTCACAGCAGCAGTAATTTGTTTTTTGTAATTTGATGCAAAAGTAATATAATACAAAGTATTAGTGCTATAAATGTACATACATTTTTTTTAAAAAATGAAAATACAAAAAACTTTGCAGGATTTACAATATTGATAAATATTGACCGTTAAAACGCGTCATCACAGTCTGTGAAAAGGGTCAGTCATTCTATTTTATTTATTATTTTTTTTAATGCCAGAGTAATAACAGTACAAGTGTGGTGATATAAATGTAATTTTTAAATGATTAAAAAATAAAAAATATAAACTTTGCTTACACCTCACGCAATTTAAATTGTTACTCGCGTGCAAAGCCCGCGCATTGTGTCGAGTGCGCGCATGACGGACGTCCCTGCTGAGAGGATCGCCAGACGCCAGCTGCGAGTTTTCCTGAGGTAAGTACTTTTTACTTAACAAATTTGTAACAAATTTCTTTGTTACTTTTAAAACGTAAACCAATATCAATTAAATGCTAAATGTATGAAGAAAGTAAATAATAAAATCGAATTGCTATTACTATGACAGTCTCGGGGAACTGTTCGTTTTCCTCAAGAACTGCCGCTTTCATAACCCATTAAATTTTCATACAATTGACTACCTGCCTTTTCCATTATATGTACCAAATCTAGTATTTACGCGAACAATGGTTTCCGTCTTTTTACGGCCAGTTATAGTTACATATTTTCGTCGACAGTTAAATGTGTGTGACGCCATTTGAAGTAGCGCGGTGTCTCAAAGGCTCTCTCTCTCTCTCTCTCTCTCTCTCTCTCTCTCTCTCTCTCTCTCTCTCTCTCGTAAATAGAACATTTACGCCAGTGTATACACCAGAGGATTAATATATATTCAAGTAAAATAATAATTAATTCAAGAATGAAAATGCATTCCTTATTTGTTATTTCTTATTTCATTGTGGCTTCTTATTTATTATCTTATTTCATATTAATTCATTTTTACATGTCATTGAAGGCTATATTCTCTTCTCTCTTTTTTCAGTGTTGATTGTCATTTGATTGTGTAAGTGATCAATCTAGCAGTCATCCTATATTCGTGATTTATCATGTTCATAACATTTAGTCATTAGTCAATAATCATTGATGAAAATTATGTTTCTTCTTTTTTTCTCTTTTGCCTGTGTCAACAGGAGCTAAGTAAGTTACACTCCAAAGAGCCACAGCACTGAGCATCTTTGGCTTTGTAAGTATATATTTTGACTAACATTATGTGATTAACGTCTTTTAATGCATAACATTTTATTATTTCAACAATACTTGTTGCCTACATTTCTGCCTACTATTTGTTATCTTGTTGTGATTGTTTTGTCTCATGTGGGATATGCCACTGCATAACATGACAAAGTAATTAAAAATGATTCATTGCATGCCCTTAAAAATATGTATACATTATTTTATATGCAGATCATATACAACCAGTGACCAGAAAACAAAGAGACTGAGGAATAGACGGAGAAACGGACAAAGCTGGTGTAAAGAATTGTCACTGGACTAGAACTAAAACCTGAACTAAAATCTAAGCATGCAAGTATGTACAGGTGCAAGTATTTAATTATTTGCAATTTCTGAGAGACTTTTATTTTTTTATTAACAGCCAACCTCGTCTCATGCTGCCTTCATGTGCTATCGGAAATTTCCTACTTCCCACTTCTGAAATTGTGATTACGAGCTCATCGCGTTCAGATTTTGACTTGAGGGGGCGTTCATGTCCAATTTTTTAACTAGGAAACTAGTATTTACAATAATTCCGATAGCACGTGAAGGCAGCATAAGATGTCAGTTGAGCAGGAGGTGACGTTTGCCTACCACACCACAGGTGATATGCTAGGTATGAGAAATAGTTGTTGAGAATTCTATTACATGCAACAATTTAGCTGAAAATGCCTTTGTTTTAGGGAGTAGTCAGATGTTTGCAACCCACTGGATGGTTAGCATTGAGGGGAAGGTCTTCTATGAAGCTAACCAGCTGCATGACTTTGCCAGTGCTTTCGCTGTCTTATGCTGGGTACACACGAAAAGATTTTTAAACTCTTATAAGAGTTTCAAAATGTGAGAGCCCACAAACATTACGATAAGAAATCATAGATTTAACCGTTTTTTGTATGGAGTTCTGCGACGTGACCAGGAAAGCACACCACACACGAACAGATTCCATTCACAAGTCCTGCCTGTGAACACGGGAAATCTCACAAAATATCTTGCATCTTAAACGTGACTTTAAAGTAAACAAACATGGCGGACGACCGGCAAGAAGAAATTGCGCTTATACAGTGGGGAGAACAAGTATTTGATACACTGCCGATTTTGCAGGTTTTCCTACTTACAAAGCATGTAGAGGTCTGTAATTTTTATCATAGGTACACTTCAACTGTGAGAGACGGAATCTAAAACAAAAATCCAGAAAATCACATTGTATGATTTTAAAATAAGTAATTTGCATTTTATTGCATGACATAAGTATTTGATCACCTACCAACCAGTAAGAATTCCGGCTCTCACAGACCTGTTAGTTTTTCTTAAAGAAGCCCTCCTGTTCTCCACTCATTACCTGTGTTAACTGCACCTGTTTGAACTCGTTACCTGTATAAAAGACACCTGTCCACACACTCAATCAAACAGACTCCAACCTCTCCACAATGGCCAAGACCAGAGAGCTGTGTAAGGACATCAGGGATAAAATTGTAGACCTGCACAAGGCTGGGATGGGCTACAGGACAATAGGCAAGCAGCTTGGTGAGAAGGCAACAACTGTTGCCGCAATTATTAGAAAATGGAAGAAGTTCAAGATGACGGTCAATCTCCCTCGGTCTGGGGCACCATGCAAGATCTCACCTCGTGGGGCATCAATGATCATGAGGAAGGTGAGGGATCATCCCAGAACTACACGGCAGGACCTGGTCAATGACCTGAAGAGAGCTGGGACCACAGTCTCAAAGAAAACCATTAGTAACACACTACGCCATCATGGATTAAAATCCTGCAGCGCACGCAAGGTCCCCCTGCTCAAGCCAGCGCATGTCCAGGCCCGTCTGAAGTTTGCAAATGACCATCTGGATGATCCAGAGGAGGAATGGGAGAAGGTCATGTGGTCTGATGAGACAAAAATAGAGCTTTTTGGTTTAAACTCCACTCGCCGTGTTTGGAGGAAGAAGAAGGATGAGTACAACCCCAAGAACACCATCCCAACCGTGAAGCATGGAGGTAGAAACATCATTCTTTGGGGATGCTTTTCTGCAAAGGGGACAGGACGACTGCACTGTATTGAGGGGAGGATGGATGGGGCCATGTATCGCGAGATCTTGGCCAACAACCTCCTTCCCTCAGTAAAAGCATTGAAGACAGGTCGTGGCTGGGTCTTCCAGCATGACAACGACCCGAAACACACAGCCAGGGCAACTAAGGAGTGGCTCCGTAAGAAGCATCTCAAGGTCCTGGAGTGGCCTAGCCAGTCTCCAGACCTGAACCCAATAGAAAATCTTTGGAGGGAGCTGAAAGTCCGTATTGCCCAGTGACAGCCCGAAACCTGAAGGATCTGGAGAAGGTCTGTATGGAAGAGTGGGCCAAAATCCCTGCTGCAGTGTGTGCAAACCTGGTCAAGAACTACAGGAAACGTATGATCTCTGTAATTGCAAACAAAGGTTTCTGTACCAAATATTAAGTTCTGCTTTTCTGATGTATCAAATACTTATGTCATGCAATAAAATGCAAATTAATTATTTAAAAATCATACAATGTGATTTTCTGGATTTTTGTTTTAGATTCCATCAATTTACAGACCTCTACATGCTTTGCAAAATCGATTTTCAATTTAACATCAATTTAATATGCTATTTAAAACAATAACATTTTACAGTATGTTTTTTTGTTACTGTTAGTTAATACATTCATACATAAACTAGCATCCATTAATGTTAGTTAATAAAAATACAACTGTTCATTGTTAGTTCATATAGTTAACTAATGTTAACAAATGAAAACTTATTGTAAAGTGTTACCAAAACAAATTATGATTAGACATAAAATATAAATCAAAATAGTTAAAGCAATTAACAGCACATTCATTGGCTAATCTACTACATAAACTGTCACGGTTGCGGGTGCAGAGATGAGAGGACTTAAAGCAGGAAGAAATCGTGGTTTTATTAATAATAAAATATAAACAAAAACAAACCAAACTACAACTTACAAAACACAAATTGCAGGAAAACATGAAAACGGGAAGCACATGACAGGTAACAGAAAACAACGATCCAGCACAGGACAGCAAACGCAAGGAGACTAAATAGGGAACAAACAAGGCAGGTAATGAGGGAGAACAGGTGGGGCAAATTAATTTAATAATCAGATAACAAGATGGGCGGGGTAGACAATAGACATGAGAGCACATGGCCCAAGGAACACGTGACAAGCCATGTGCTCACACCAAACATGACAAACACAAGCACATGGCCAGCAAAGACAAATACCAGCCATGTGCTCAAACAAAGACAAGACCAAACCGGGAGTGTCAGAGTTCTGTCGCAAAACCAAGAATAAGTTAAACAGAAGTGACAGAACCCTGACATAAACACTGTATATGGGTGATTCTATAATTGCAGGTACATTTGGTGTCCAAAGTCATTATTTTTTTCTGCTTTTTTTCAAATGGTTATATTTTTAATTATTTTAATAAATTGTTACTCGTTGGTCATGGATCACAAGATGTTACAGGCCATAACAATATAATATTTTCTGTAAAAAGTGTCTCATATAGCTGAAAATCATGATTCCTGTTGTCCGAATTAGTCAGTGTATTTTTTCCATCATGTATCGTGTAATCAAATTTTTTATTTTACTTTCCTTTTGGTAATATATCATTTATTTTATTTATAAAAGCCTTAAATAGTCATTTTCCTAATTCTACAACATTAAATTGTTTAAAAATAACTTTTATCTTATAAAAATGTGTGTCCATGAATATCGTGTCAATTCTGTTACCGTACTATACTTTGCCTTTAAATTGGTGGAATTATCTCCCACAACTATGTAAGATACAGGAAATGATGTCACATAACATCTGAAGCACTGTGTGCTCTCTCTGAGAAAATATTTTAATCTAAAAAGATCTTACACCTAGAGTTATTTTGTAAAACGTCAAAATTGTTACCACAATATCAAAAGGAAAACAGAATTTATCACTGGTCACACAGTGGGTTGTTTAAAAGTCTTCTAATCATGATTTCATTAATACCATGTGCTCTTAGCATTTATGTTAGCAAGTGGAGTTTTTGGCTAAAAAGTTTAAAATGGTCAATTCTGTTACCGTCAAAGTCTGTTACCAAGGTAGAGTAACAATGTTGAAAGTATGTAACAGAATTGACAGTAACAGAGTTGACAAACAATACTATAAAGAAATATGTTTTTTTCGTTAAAAGTAAAAAAAAAAAGAGGAAGTAACGCGTTTGGCAAGCACTGAATTATTAAAACTGAATATGCTTTCAATAAGATACTGGAAAGAATTTCTGTTAGTGAACAGTTTTTTCCCTTAACTTTTTGAAATGCAAAATGTGTCTCCAGTTATAGAATCACTCATAAATAACATTTTCTTTCATCTTATGCAAAATCATTGATTTCACTCAAGTGCATAAATACAATTCAAGTTCATTTTGATGTCAGAGTTTGCCATTGTATTTTGTAGAATCAGATGTCTGTATTTCTTAAGGCCATGACAAAGGCATTTTTACCTGTTGGTAATAATTACATGCTAAAACTTTAGTGAATTATTGTCTGTATCAGAAAAGCACTTTAGCCAACAGAAGTGCATATTTTAATATTTGCCTTATAAGTTCAATTGAGACAGCTAGAAGTGGTCCCTGGGCCCTGTGCCTCTGTCAGGCAGCACCGAGATTGCTACATCATTTACTGACATAGCTTTGAGTGCTGTTCACCTGAAGCCAGATAGTCCATAGTAAAAGCAACCTTTTGAGAAGCAGATAACACATCTCATTGACAATGCATCACTAAAAGCAGAGGTTTCAGGTCAGACTCATTTGCTGGTGCAGCGTTGGCATTTACCTGCAGACTCTTCATGCCTGTCTGCTCTTTATCTAATGCAATTCTTAGCTGGACTAATCTCCTCAAAAAACGCTTAAGTGTCCTTGCTCCGTCTGAGTAAGTCTCGCTGAATCCTCTAGAGATGACAGTGATATGCCTTTCTGTGAGGAGGAGGAGGAGGAGGAAGAAGGCTGATATAACGTAAGCTCAAAAACAAACAGACTACCTTGTTTCTTACTTTCTCCAGCAGAATTGGGCTTTTTTTAATCTTGCTATGGTAACACTTGAGAATAATGGTCTGTTGTTAACAAGTACCTATGCAGGAAGTAATGCAGGACAAATAGGTAGTAACTTGATACTATTAACTAATATGGAAGCAAGATTAACTAATCAGTAAGTTATAGCAAATTTAGGACAAAGATAGTTCCTTATATTAGGTATTCGATAATTACTAAATGAGCATAGCCTCATTACGAATTACTTACTAACTATGACCTATTATAAAGAATTACCCGTAACACTTTAGAATAATGGTCCGTTGTGTTGCTGCAGGTTTAATTTTTTTCTACGGGTTTAAAGGGGTCATGAACTGGCTTTTAAAAAATGTTTATACTGTTGTCTGAGGTCAGCTTATGACTTTCGCGTGGTTTTTACATTCAAAAACATCATAATGAATAAGTAAGCTATTTTCTACCCTGGTTTTGAGCCTAGCTCTTGAAACACTCGGTTTTTATGGGTGTGTCACATTGAAGACTTGGAAGTAAACGCCCACTGCTATGATTCGATAACAGTTTTGCATATTATAATGAGCTTCGGCTCCCTTACACGTGAGGAATTGTTTTGAAAACTTCCAATGTGGAGAAACGGCAACCGGAATGATTCGCCCACGGGGCTCGCGAAATGTCTTTATCAAACAAACACAATGATTTATCTCTCATCCACCCGCAATTAATTGGAATGTTATTTTTTATTACTTGGCCCGCCCGATCGGTGGATATAACCGCAAACCGCATCACTAACACACAAACACAAGCACAAGCATCTGCAAAACTTCACTGTAGACAAATCAGCATGTTCAAAACTTTTTACGCGATTGTATTTTTCCTTCAAATTACCAGTCAAGAGAGTGAACAACGCACATCAAGAAAGGAATGTTATTTCACTATTTAAGATCGAGCCCTGGCCCATGCATGTTCTAGTCTGATCCCGAATCGCAGGACAATGAACCAACAACACCTCAAATACAAAGGATACTCCAGCCTGTGACAGCGTGGAAGTTATGTTTAGTTAGACACGTACACATAATCAGTATCAAACGATCTGTAACAATGCAATATTATCACATATAGAAAACATTTTTTACTCACATAAGTGTTGCATCATTCCTATCAGATCCAGAAGCCACAGCATCGTTTTTTAATCTCATCCTGTCTGCAAATCCAGTCTCTTGTTTACAAACGAATCCACGGTGAAATGAAGCGAACAAATGCAATGTCTTCCCCACATGAGCTGGAACTTCATTAAAAATAAAGTTCAACCATGCATTCCTAATATTGGAATCTAAAGGAAGCTTATGGCATGTTTGAAACATGCCATAAGATTTATTGCTTGGAAGTGCGATCCGGTTTAACTCCACGTAGGCCTATGTTATTTATCTTACATGTCATTACATGCACGAGTCGGTGGGCGGGGCTACAGAATTAGGCGTTCGTATTCTTCGGATAAGGCGGCGTTTCACTGAACTCTGACGTCACAGGTAAGCACATTCGCAGATTGATCGTTTGCTGAGCCAGCTGTCAATAAAAGCTTTTCTTTGACTAACAAGGAAGTTTTCAGCTCTGAAACTTACAGGATATTCTTATATTACCATGACCTTTTATATATCAAAAGCTCAAGGGAAAGTTGATTTCTCAATTCATGACCCCTTTAAGGTTTGACATATTGCATACATTCTATTTGACTGAAATGCTTGTATCAAAATATTTACTCTATTCAATTTATATTCTAACAACAATAACACTGTACAAGATGATGAGACAGAGTAAGGAGGGTTTTTTTGAAAACAGACTTTGTATATGATTACTACTGCACAGTGATATTCAATGTGAAATTGTGTGTAATGGATAACAGTGACTGTAAAATATGTATTTTAGGTATAGGCCAAGCTAACAGTGTGGTATTCTAAAAAACATATATATATACACTCACCTAAAGGATTATTAGGAACACCTGTTCAATTTCTCATTAATGCAATTATCTAATCAACCAATCACATGGCAGTTGCTTCAATGCATTTAGGGGTGTGGTCCTGGTCAAGACAATCTCCTGAACTCCAAACTGAATGTCAGAATGGGAAAGAAAGGTGATTTAAGCAATTTTGAGCGTGGCATGGTTGTTGGTGCCAGACGGGCCGGTCTGAGTATTTCACAATCTGCTCAGTTACTGGGATTTTCACGCACAACCATTTCTAGAGTTTACAAAGAATGGTGTGAAAAGGGAAAAACATCCAGTATGCGGCAGTCCTGTGGGCGAAAATGCCTTGTTGATGCTAGAGGTCAGAGGAGAATGGGCCGAATGATTCAAGCTGATAGAAGAGCAACTTTGACTGAAACAACCGAGGTATGCAGCAAAGCATTTGTGAAGCCACAACACGCACAACCTTGAGGCGGATGGGCTACAACAGCAGAAGACCCCACCGGGTACCACTCATCTCCACTACAAATAGGAAAAAGAGGCTACAATTTGCATGAGCTCACCAAAATTGGACAGTTGAAGACTGGAAAAATGTTGCCTGGTCTGATGAGTCTCGATTTCTGTTGAGACATTCAGATGGTAGAGTCAGAATTTGGCGTAAACAGAATGAGAACATGGATCCATCATGCCTTGTTACCACTGTGCAGGCTGGTGGTGGTGGTGTAATGGTGTGGGGGATGTTTTCTTGGCACACTTTAGGCCCCTTAGTGCCAATTGGGCATCGTTTAAATGCCACGGCCTACCTGAGCATTGTTTCTGACCACCATGTACCCATCCTCTGATGGCTACTTCCAGCAGGATAATGCACCATGTCACAAAGCTCGAATCATTTCAAATTGGTTTCTTGAACATGACAATGAGTTCACTGTACTAAAATGGCCCCCACAGTCACCAGATCTCAACCCAATAGAGCATCTTTGGGATGTGGTGGAACGGGAGCTTCGTGCCCTGGATGTGCATCCCACAAATCTCCATCAACTGCAAGATGCTATCCTATCAATATGGGCCAACATTTCTAAAGAATGCTTTCAGCACCTTGTTGAATCAATGCCACGTAGAATTAAGGCAGTTCTGAAGGCGAAAGAGGGTCAAACACAGTATTAGTATGGTGTTTCTAATAATCCTTTAGGTGAGTGTATGTTGTTGAATGGATTCTTAAACACCTCTGATTGGCCGAGAGCATTTGAAAGCAGGCGTCTATCAGCGGATATATTAGGGATCTGCTCATAGACGCCTGCTTTCAAATCAGATCAAATCACCTTTATTTATATAGCGCTTTTTACAATGCCAATTGTTTCAAAGCAGCTTCACAGTGGTAACAGGAAAATAATGCAACGGAATTTGATTCGGCTGTACAGCCGCTCTGGTGAAAACGGTGATGTCATCCAGCTCATTTCAATTATCATAGTGTCAATGCGGGCAGATCAGTAATATAGTTGAAATTTAAGTGTCCCCAACTGAGCAAGCCAAAAGCCAAAGGCAACGGTGGCAAGGAACCAAAACTCCTTCAGGGCCAGAATGGAGAAAAAAACCTTGGGAGAAACCAGGCTCAGTCGGGGTGCCAGTTCTCCTCTGGCCGACGAACAAATAGTGTATGATTATGATTCTGGCAACATTACAGGTCAGAAGTCATATTAGATCAATAGATATTCGTAGGATTATTCGAAAGATTGGAGTCGTCACGCCGGGGACGGGTTTAATGAGGATGTCGTGTCGATGCGGCATTTACAGGGGGGAGTTTAATTGACACGGTCTCTACAGACACTTCAGGGATGCATTCGTCATGTCCAGGCTAAGGTACACCATCTGGTCCGGATACGGCCCTGATCCGGCCGACTGCAGTAAACCTCGGGATAAACAGAGAGACTAACATTAGCGTAGATGCCATTCTTCTTATGATGTAACGAGTACATCAGGTGTTATGGGAAGTGTTCCCGGTTCTGGCTGACCTAGTTAATGCAGCCTAAAACAATCATTTAACTGATTTGAATAATATAAATTAAAAATGTTTTATGTGTATGCCATAGTAAAGAGATGTGTTTTTAGTCTAGATTTAAACTGACAGAGTGTGTCTGCTTCCCGAACAATGCTAGGAAGACTGTTCCAGAGTTTAGGTGCTAAATAAGAAAAGGATCGACCGCCTGCAGTTGATTTTGATATTCTAGGTATTATCAACTGGCCAGAATTTTGAGACCGCAATAGACGTGATGGAGTATAATGCGTTAAGAGCTTGCTCAAGTACTGGGGATCTAAACCATTTAGTGCTTTGTAAGTAATCAGCAAGATTTTAAAACGTATACAATGTTTAATAGGGAGCCAATGCAGTGTTGCCAGAACCGGGCTAATATGGTCATACTTCCTGGTTCTAGTAAGAACTCTACAAGCTGCAGTTTATTTATTAAGCGAGCAGGGCAACCACCCAGTAGAGCATTACAATAATCTAGCCTTGAGGTCATGAACGCATGAACTAACTGTTCAGCATTTTGCATTGAAAGCATGTGCCGTAATTTAGATATATTTTTAAGATGGTAGAATGCAGTTTTACAGATGCTAGAAACGTGGCTTTCAAATGAGAGATTGGTTTCAAAGAGCACACCCAGGTTCCTAACTGACGACGAGGACTTGACAGAGCAGCCATCGAGTGTTAGACAGTATTCTAGGTTACTACTTGTGGAGTTTTTTTGTCCAATGATTAAAAATTCATTTTTTTCTGAATTAAGTTGCAGGAAATTACTAGTCATCCAATTTTTTATATCAGCTATGCATTCCGTTAATCTTGTGAATTGGTAAGTTTTGTCAGGGCGTGAAGAAATATAGAGCTGAGTATCGTCAGCATAATGATGTCTGTTTACAACATGTTTTTGAAGCGTTGATCATTGTAGCCAATCACAGACATACAGTGGGGAAAACAAGTATTTGATACACTGCCGATTTTGCAGGTTTGCCCACTTACAAAGCATGTAGAAGTCTGTAATTTTTATCATAGGTACTCTTCAACTGTGCGTGACGGAATCTAAAACAAAAATCCAGAAAATCATATTGTATGATTTTTAAGTAATTAATTTGCATTTTATTGCATGACATAAGTATTTGATACATCAGAAAAGCAGAACTTAATATTTGGTACAGAAACCTTTGTTTGCAATTACAGAGATCATACGTTTCCTGTAGTTCTTGACCAGGTTTGCACACACTGCAGCAGGGATTTTGGCCCACTCCTCCATACAGACCTTCTCAAGATCCTTAAGGTTTCGGGGCTGTCGCTGGGCAATACGGACTTTCAGCTCCCTCCAAAGATTTTCTATTGGGTTCAGGTCTGGAGACTGGCTAGGCCACTCCAGGACCTTGAGATGCTTCTTACAGAGCCACTCCTTAGTTGCCCTGGCTGTGTGTTTCGGGTCATTGTCATGCTGGAAGACCCAGCCACGACCCATCTTCAATGCTCTTACTGAGGGAAGGAGGTTGTTGGCCAAGATCTCGCGATACATGGCCCCATCCATCCTCCCCTTAATACGGTGCAGTCGTCCTGTCCCCATTGCAGAAAAGCATCCCCAAAGAATGATGTTTCCACCTCCATGCTTCACGGTTGGGATGGTGTTCTTGGGGTTGTACTCATCCTTCTTCTTCCTCCAAACACGGCGAGTGGAGTTTAGACCAAAAAGCTCTATTTTTGTCTCATCAGACCACATGACCTTCTCCCATTCCTCCTCTGGATCATCCAGATGGTCATTGGCAAACTTCAGATGGGCCTGGACATGCACTGGCTTGAGCAGGGGGACCTTGCATGCGCTGCAGGATTTTAATCCATGACGGCGTAGTGTGTTACTAATGGTTTTCTTTGAGACTGTGGTCCCAGCTCTCTTCAGGTCATTGACCAGGTCCTGCCGTGTAGTTCTGGGCTGATCCCTCACCTTCCTCATGATCATTGATGCCCCACGAGGTGAGATCTTGCATGGTGCCCCAGACCGAGGGAGATTGACCGTCATCTTGAACTTCTTCCATTTTCTAATAATTGCGCCAACAGTTGTTGCCTTCTCACCAAGCTGCTTGCCTATTGTCCTGTAGCCCATCCCAGCCTTGTGCAGGTCTACAATTTTATCCCTGATGTCCTTACACAGCTCTCTGGTCTTGGCCATTGTGGAGAGGTTGGAGTCTGTTTGATTGAGTGTGTGGACAGGTGTCTTTTAGACAGGTAACGAGTTCAAACAGGTGCAGTTAATACAGGTAATGAGTGGAGAACAGGAGGGCTTCTTAAAGAAAAACTTTAAGAAGCCCTCCTACTGTCTCTCACAGTTGAAGTGTACCTATGATAAAAATTACAGACTTCTACATACTTTGTAAGTAGGAAAACCTGCAAAATCGGCAGTGTATCAAATACTTG
This sequence comes from Coreius guichenoti, assembly GCA_039654105.1. Taxonomy (NCBI): domain Eukaryota; kingdom Metazoa; phylum Chordata; class Actinopteri; order Cypriniformes; family Gobionidae; genus Coreius; species Coreius guichenoti. The sequence goes on along the minus strand of CM077185.1, from coordinate 22,240,877 downwards.
TTCTCCCCACTGTATATGATGAGTGCGTGAACACAACGGCCAATCAGAGGTGTTTAAGAATCTGTTCAAAAGTGCTCAAAATGATAGAGGGAAATGCTGGTATTGTCACATTTTTAAAAAAAAATTGCACACTTCAGAATCTCGTCGGAAGAAGTAGGTCATCCGGGTACTTTTTGCCTACTCTTTTACGAGTACTGTGAATTCGGACATGCTTCTTTTGTCAAATACTGTTTTTCGCCTTCTATATAGTAGGCAAGTATGCAATTTTGGATGCAGCCAATGAAACTAAACAGACTTAAACATAACCCTGACATCACTTGTTGAAGTCACAAGTTAAAATAACAAAGTCAAATACAAGTTCTTGTTGTTGTAGCACGTTTCTCATGTGTGACATGTTTGACTCCAGATACTCATTATTCTACTCAATGCAGAGTTTAGTGTATGTCAGGAAAATAGAAGACAAAGACAGACATGAACACATTGAACAGCAGAGTCAAGATGACCCCATAGTTTTGCATGCTGGTGAGACAATGTTGTACCTTATGTTTACTATATTTATATTAAATGTATATCCTAAAAGAGGTCATATAACATCTCAAGATGAATCATCACCATTAAAAACACAACCATAATATAATCACATCATTTATGCCTCATCAGTTCCCTGAGGTTCTTATTGTCTTTCTCATTTCTGTTTTGGTCTTGTGAAAATGTCATCAAAAAGGGCCTGAGGAAAAGTGTCATGCCTAATTATTTCACACAACAGACATACAGCTGAGATAATATTGTCACATTTTTTGACAGCTCATATACACCCTATGTGGGTTGGAACACTTGGAATGAGATTACACACAGAATCAGGTTAGCATATTTGTGCCTTCCTTTAAAGGTATGCATTAGGATTCATCTGGTAGGAATTTACGTTATGTTGTGTTTGAAATGCTATGTATGTGTGACATGGCCATGTTCATAACCTTGTATTTTCAACATATTCAGTTGCCATGGGGAGTCTATTGATTGGAGCAAGGCTCTGTTGCTGAATGCTGAGAGGTGTCATTTAAGCCAATAATGTGAAGGACTGTCAGTCTACAATGACAAAGAGATAGTAGTGCTTTGCTGTTGTCTACATCCTATTGAAAGGCTATAAGCTTCAGCACTGGTGCAGATCCTTTTCCATCTGTAAGTAAAAGTTGAATGGATCCTCAACCCCTTTGGTTGTTATCAAGATCGTTCTAAGCAGCATTATTGATAAACAGTGTTCCCTTTCAGTCGGTCACGTTCGACGTACGTCGGACGTCACCGACGAATTGGGATCACTTCTGGGAGCCCCTATCAGCTTCGAGTGTATAGAGAACAGGCCAATGGCCATTGGCGTGCGAGATTTGCATCTCGCGCTCCGCCCCGCATCGCGGGTATAAAGCGGATGCCACGCACATTTGTCATTCACTTCGGAGCCGAACGGCGTTGAGGAAGATAGACTGTTCCTGCCTATCAAGCAGAGAGAGAGAAAGAGAACGAGAGAGAGAGAGAGATCGATCGAAGGTGCTGGTGAAAAGGCACACTACAGCGCGACCGCATGCTCACTTCCTGGTTTGGAAAAACTGCTGTTTCCACAGCATTTCCTGTTGGTTCGGTGAGGGCGTTCCATACAGTGAGAGCAGACACAGGCTGCACTATCCCCTGTGATTCTGCCGTGGTTGTCCCTGGGTGCTTCAGCACTATTAAAAGAGCGGTTTCCTCTAAAAGAGCAACACGGGTGTGACACTGCGTCTTTTTCAAGATGTCATTCCACCCGTGCGTTTCTGGATGCGGTTGTTCCCTGTCGCCAGCTGACGGTCACAATCGTTGTCTCATGTGCCTGGGCATTCAGCACGCTGAGGCAGCTTTTGTGGATAGTTCATGTTCCCACTGCGGGAACATGACTATCTCGGCGCTTAGGTCGAGACTCGCCTACCTTCGGGAGGGTGGAGTCCCCTTTCCTATGCCTCGATCTAGTGCTATTCCTGCGCAGCAGAATAGACCTACTTCGACGAATAGCCAGGGTGACCTGAGGATCATGTTTAGGACAAACCCGCCGAGCCAGCCTCCGCGGGCCCTTATTCCCTCTGAAGCGCCGCAGCCGGTAGAGCTTCCGGAGGAAACCGCTGGCCCCTCCCATGGGCATCCAGTGGTGACCTTCGGGGCTCCAGCAGACGAACAGATGTCGATCGCTGCATCGGAGGGTGAGTTCCAGTCCTCGGAGGATGAAGACTCGGCTGCGCTGCCTCCCTCTGGGAGAGTCGAAAAGGTGTGTCCCGAGCCTTCTAGGTTGGATGACTGGTTTCTCGGGGCGGGTCGCGCTGGTTCTCAGCGTCCCGCCCCAGTGCCTTTCTTCCCGGAGGTGCATGAGGAGCTCACGAAGTCGTGGACGGCACCTTTTTCTGCCAGAAACCGGCCGAGTGGCTCCTCCCTCCTCACTACCCTCGACGGCGGGCCAGCCAAGGGGTACGTGGGAATCCCGCCGGTAGAACGGGCTGTCGCAATGCAACTGTGTCCGGCGTCCGCTTCCAACTGGCGCGGTGACCCGCGCCACCCCTCCAAGGCCTGTAAGTTCTCTTCCAGTCTGACTGGAAAGGCTTACAAGGCCTGTGGGCAGGCTGCTTCCGCTCTGCATGCCATGGCGTTGCTCCAGGTGCACCAGGCAGGTGCACGATGTCCACGCTCGTGGTCCAGGAGCGACACCTCTGGCTCAACCTGGCCGACATTAGAGGGAGGCCGATAAATATTGGTTCCTGGACTCCCTCATCTCCTCGGCCGGGTTGTTCGGCGATGCGGTCGAGAGCTTTGCCCAGCAGTTCTTGGCCACCCAGAAGCAGACGGAGGCCATCAAGCACATCCTGCCCCGGCGGTCAGCTGCTGCCTCCACCCAGCCGCCGGTCGCAGCGCCTCCGCCTGCTCCCGCCAAAGCCCAGCAGCAGCCTACACCAGGGCGTCGGCATGGAGCCGGCCGTGGGAAGGACGTCCAGCCCGCTCAGGTCGCTGCCAAGCCAGGTGGCAAGCGCCGTCGTAAGAGACCCTGAGACGGGCCGCCCAGAGATGGAGGGAACTGCTCTTCAGGAGGTGGTAGCAGCACCACTCCTTCTCCCGGAGGAGGGCCGGGAGAGAATCCTTGGTTTTCATTTAATTTCTGTTTCCGCCGCTGACCTTCATGCCAGCAGTAACCAAATTTTCACCAAAAGAGCAGTTTCCAAAATCTCTGGGTGCCAAGAGAGCACGCTTGGCGGTGTACGACGCTCCGATGCCTTGTCACCCTCCGGCGCCTCTCCAGTCGCCAGCAGGGGGTGCTGGCTGTGCTCAGGACGCACACGAGAGGCCTCCTCACACCCGGGCGCCCCCTCAGCGGAAGCAGGTAAGTGTTGCACTGCACACTCAGACCCCACTTCCCCTGAACTTGGGGCATTCACTTCACCTCCTTGTCGAAAGAGAACGCCCCCGTGCTCCGGGCGGAGATCGCAGTCCTACTGGCGAAGGACGCGATAGAGCCGGTCCCTCCAGCCGATATGAAGACGGGCTTCTACAGGGACTTCCTACGCTTTGCGTTCGAGGGACGGGCATATCAGTACAGAGTCCTACCCTTCGGGCTGTCCCTGTCGCCCCGTGTCTTCACGAAAGTCGCGGAGTTGGATGAGAGAGCGTGGTGTTCGCATCCTCAACTACCTCGACGACTGGCTGATCCTGGCTCAGTCGCGGGCGCAGTTGTGCGAACACAGGGACATGGTGCTCAGTCACCTCAGCCTGTTGGGACTTCGGGTCAACTGGGAAAAGAGCAAACTCTGCCCCGTGCAGAGGATCTCTTTTCTCGGTATGGAGCTGGACTCGGTCAATCTGACAGCGCAACTCACAGAGGAGCGCGTCCAGTCGGTGTTGAACTGCTTGAATTCGTTCAAATGCAGGACAGCGGTACCACTGAAACATTTTCAGAGGCTCCTGGGGCATATGGCATCCGCAGCCGCGGTGACGCCGCTCGGATTGCTTCATATGAGGCCGCTTCAACACTGGCTACACGACCGAGTCCCGAGATGGGCGTGGCAGAGCGGCTCGTTCCGTGTCTCAGTAACACCGAAGTGCCGCCAAACCTTCAGTCCGTGGTCGGACCCTTCGTTTCTACGGGCAGGAGTTCCCCTAGAACAAGTGTCCAGGCATGCTGTTGTCTCCACGGATGCCTTATCCACCGGCTGGGGGGCCACGTACAACGGGCTTGCAGTTTCGGGTCTGTGGACGGGGCCTCAACTGCAATGGCATATCAATTGCCTCGAGTTGTTAGCAGTTCGTCTTGCGCTGGGCCGCCTCAAAGGGCCGTTACGAGGCAAGCACGTTCTGGTCCATACGGACAACACTGCGGCCGTTGCGTACATCAACAAACAGGGTGGTCTGCGCTCCTGCCGCATGTCACAACACGCCCGCCATCTCCTCCTCTGGAGTCAGAAGCATCTGAGGTCGCTTCGTGCCACTCACATTCCGGGCCTGCTCAATCGTGCAGCCGATGAGCTCTCACGACAGCAAGTGCTCCCGGGAGAGTGGAGACTCCATCCCCAGGTGGTCCAGCTGATCTGGAGTCGCTTCGGGACCGCACAGGTAGACCTGTTTGCCGCCCCGGACACGTCTCACTGCCAGTTGTTCTATTCCCTGACCGGGGGGACCCTCGGATCGGATGCGCTGGCACACAGCTGGCCCCGGGGCCTACGCAAATATGCGTTTCCCCCAGTGAGCCTTCTTGCGCAGACACTGTGCAAGGCCAGGGAGGACGAGGAGCAGGTCTTGTTAGTTGCGCCGTACTAGCCCAACTGGACCTGGCTCCCGGAACTAGTGCTCCTCGCGACAGCACCTCCTTGGCCCATTCCTCTGAGGAAGGACCTCCTGACTCAAGAGACAGGGCACCCTATGGCACCCGCGTCCGGACCTCTGGAAACTCCATGTCTGGTCCCTGGTCCCTGTGGTGGACACCATCACTTCCGCCAGAGCCCCCTCTACAAGGCGCCTCTATGCGTTGGAGTGGAACCTGTTCGTCGAGTGGTGTTCTTCTCGACGAGAAGACCCCCGAAGATGTTCGATCAGTTCTGTGCTTTCCTTCCTGCAAGAAGGGTTGGAGCGAAGGCTGTCTCCCTCCACCCTCAAAGTGTATGTTGCCGCTATCGCCGCAAATCACGACACGGTTGATGGTAAGTCCTTAGGGAAGCACGATCTGGTCGTCGGGTTCCTGAGGGGGGCGAGGAGATTAAATCCGCTTCGCCCTCACTCTATACCCTCTTGGGACTTATCTCTGGTGCTAACCGCACTGCAGAGGGCTCCCTTTGAACCTTTGCAGTCAGCAGAGTTAAAAATCCTGTCTTGGAAGACAGTACTCCTGACTGCATTGGCTTCCATCAAGAGGGTAGGGGACCTGCAGGCATTTTCAGTCGACGAATCGTGCCTGGAATTCGGGGCGGGTAACTCTCATGTAATCCTGAGACCCCGGCCCGGATATGTGCCCAAGGTTCCCACCACTCCCTTTCGAGACCAGGTGGTAAACCTGCAAGCGCTGCCTTCGGAGGAGGCAGACCCAGCCCTGGCTTTTCTCTGTCCCGTTCGCGCTCTGCGGACTTGCGTGGACAGAACGCAAAGCTTCAGGACCTCAGAACAGCTCTTCATCTGTTACGGAGGCCAGCAGAAGGGAAAGGCTGTCTCCAAGCAGAGGATGGCTCACTGGATAGTGGATGCCATCGCCTTGGCATATGAAACCCAAGGCGTGCCTTGCCCGCTCGGGTTGAAGGCCCACTCCACTAGGAGTGTGGCCTCTTCCTGGGCGCTGGCGCATGGCGCCTCGCTGACAGATATATGTAGAGCTGCGGGCTGGGCGACACCTAACACGTTCGCTAGATTCTATAGCCTCCGTGTAGAGCCGGTTTCTTCCCGTGTGCTCGCTCCAAATAACCAGTAACACCGAAGTGCCCGTTCTAGTGTCGGCTTGCTGCGCCATTCCCCTCCTCATGGATCGGATATGTGCGCTGATATGCTCCAGTCGAGTTCCCCAGAACGGCGAACCCTGTTGAGTCCTCCGCAACACTCGGCAGTCAGACGTGGCGGAGCATCCGACGCCAGGTCTAACACTCGTATTCTTCCACGGTACGGCTCCCTACGGCGAGCCCGTGTCTTTCCCTTGGCAGAGCTCGCTCTGCCGTCTCTGTGCGGTGTAGTCTCCCGCCGGCATTGGCCCGGGGCCACCCCTGGGACTTCCGTATGTTGTACTGCCCACGGCCAGTCCATACGTCTATATTCCACATGATACCTCCCTATGGGTAGCATGTGGCTTCCGCAGCGGCCCCCCTGGGCACGCTTTCCCAGCGTTATCCAATACTCTGCTGAGTGGGTCTTGCGGAACAGCAGCAGTGACTCTCCCTGCGTGAGTTCCCCGCCCCGAACAGACAGGGGTCTGAGGGGCTTTCGCTGGGCGCTGGAAGTGGTAGTAACTGTGGCGTTTTCCATAGGGATCCCAATTCGTCATCTCGCACGCCAATGGCCATTGGCCTGTTCTCTATACACTCGAAGCTGATAGGGGCTCCCAGAAGTGATCCCAATTCGTCGGTGACGTCCGATGTATGTCTCCGTTCCCTCCTTCAGGGAACGAGGGTTACATGCGTAACCGAGACGTTTTTCATGCTCTACCCATTGTTTCTAAAAAAACAATCGAATCAATATCACGACTACAAAGTTGAAGCAGGCCAAAGAAGAAAACCTTTTCATGGCAGAACAGAAAAGCCTGCATTAGCCGCACATCCTGGTTTGAAGATATTTCAAAGTTCTGGCAATTTGCTTTGAGTTCAAATGAATCTCAAGGGAAAATAAATGTTACAAAATGTAACAAGATTATTTTGAGGCCAGCGTTGAATTTTCTTCTAAATATCATCTAGACCATTACAGATGTCTTAGTTCTTCCCCGCAGACCAAAGAAATGGCATACGCTTCAGTGAACACTAAGACCTGAACCCTGCAGAGCTGTAGGGAGGAACTTCTCTAATTCATTCAACTCCATTAGAGGCTCATCTCATTTATCCTGGTGACTGGTCCTGCTACGCCAGAGCGCAAAGTTATCTCTCCATTTATTTCCATTAAAGTGCTTTGAAGGATGAGATGCATGTTCATAGAGGGCAAATGTGCTTACAAAGTATGAAATTTACGCAGTTCAATTCCAGTTTTAGGACAATGGTACAGATGTTTGGGGATAAAAGTTCAAAATAAATTCTGAATTGAATTGAACTTCATACTTTATTAATGCTTTTGCTAGTTTTACTATGCAACTATACAGGTTGGCATAGCTAATTAGAACATAAATCCTTGAACTAGGCCAGCACAGATCTCATTATGAACAAAGGTTTCATTGCTTGTCTTTATTTATTCCATCGTTTGAAGTGCTGATTACATTAATGTCATCTACAGTATGACTGATTTTGATTTATTCCCAGCAAATTTTCATAATGAAGAAGAAAATAGACAACTCTGATGTCCGAGGTAAGCACAACTATAACAATATCTTTGAGTAATAGGGCCACCGCATCAACCTGCTTATGAAGCCTTGGTTATGTCAAGGATTATAAAAGCGTTTAGCACAGATGGCAAATATAAACCCAGAGGAAACCATTTCCTCATATTCACTTGTATTTGTTTTTGTGTAATGTATGGCACATGCCCAAATAAACCAGACTGGGGAATGTTTAAAGAGAAAGCTGAGAGAAATAATGTTTAATTTATTATCCCAATGTTTTAATAAAGATCTACTTTTAAAAAAAACCTAGTGAATGTTACATGCAGTCATATTCAGCATCAAAAGGCAAAAGAGAATTAAACAATTTAAGACTTAATGGAAATTTAATATCTTTTAACTTTAATGTTCCCCTGGTAGACTTCTTAATTTGGAGCATTAAATTAATTCAATAAAAGCTAAAGAATTAGACAAGTTAAAAAAGAAGAGGAAGGTTTAGACCAGCAGTTTTTTGGTTGCAACAGAGTGTGAGAATGCGGGTGAGTTCTTAAATTAAATTAGATTAAAAACTTTGTTAGTAGACATAACCTGTATTTACCATATTTCTCACAGTGGTGTTTCAAACAAGAATACACCACGACCTGTGTCCGGACAAATGACTCTTATGAACTGTTATTTTAATGAATCACTTAAAACACGAGTGTTTACTGAATTGAATCACAGAATGACCTCACTGAATCTATCAGAGCAGCAACTGAATCAACAAATCAACATATGACTCACATACTGAACTACAAGTTTCATGTTAATCATCATTATTTCAATTTAACCAATAGACTGTTCTTATTTCACCAATAATACATATATTCTCTTTATCTGTGTACCTCACAGTCATGTCTTTGTTCATAATTATACACTTTATATCTTACCATAAACCATATGCTAATGCATTATATTGAATATAGCCAATTAAATACTATGATAACAACAACAACAAAAATAATTAAAATAAAACAGAACAAAAGCATTTACCTCTGTAGGTGTTATTATGAATATATAAACAAAATATATTAAAAAGTTAGGGGACCCCTGGTCTAAATCAACATTTCTGTTTAAGTTTTTGTTTACAAAATACGTTGTCTAAATATTATATAAAAATTCCTTGACCTGCTTGGTTCATTTTGATGGACAGTTGGTCATTTATACTTCAAAAGGCAATTTGCTGTGAAAATAACTTGAGGCAATTTCAGCTGAACCCAGACAGAAATTTAATCTGCGCTGTCATTGTTCTCTAATAAATCAATGAAAAGTGAAAAGCTTGTATAAATGCACTAAAGACACTAAAGACTTTAAACTTTTGGAGGCATTTATGCCTATAAAGACTTTTTTGTCAAACCTACAGTAATTAAAGAATACTTTCTCTGTGAACCAATTAAGACATTTGCTTGCAAATATGTTTCTGTCAGTGTAGATATGTGAGATGCTGAGAGTTGAACACTGGGGTTGTTTATTATCTGTAAACAAGCAATTATTCTGCCTCTGCTGTGAAGAAGTGACTTGGCCTTGTGTTGGCCTGTGTCACAAGATATCGAATACAAAGTAAATTCATTTCTGTTTGTCAGCGAATAGAAAACCAGATGTAGTGCCAATCCTGGACAGTCCTAGTGATTAGCACGAAAAAAGCAATTATTTGTGGATTAGAATGCTCCATTTTACAGTGCTGAAATTAATTAACGACTGCACACCTCTGTTCATCTGTATGCACGAACAGCTGTGAGCTCATATTGGTAATGAGAATCTGAACTATAAAAGACACACCTTTCCATCTATCTTTGTCTCTACCTGTCTGTTATTTCCTTTCCCCATCATTGTCAAAAATAAGGTCACTGTCACCAACAAAATCACTGTCAATGTCATCGACAGTGTCAGTGGCACTCATCATTGAATGTCTGTTTATTTTTTTAACACATTTTGTTTGCTAGTAGCCCATAAAAAAACGTGTTTACTAACAGGACTGTACTGCGAGACAATTTCAGTATTTTTATGCTTAAACAACCACATACATGCGCTTTGTCCACAATCCACATGCAGTATCAAGGACAGCTTATCAGACCACACAAATATAATTAAACAGCCTAGTAGACAATTAACATTTAACAAAAAATTGGCTTATACGGGCAAAGTAGGATTTACTGTAAATCCATGTAAGTAATAACGGATCAGTTATTGGCCGCTGTTTTTTAATTTATCAGTATCTGTCAATATTAAATATAATATATACACAGATCAGGCATAACATTATGACCACTGACAGGTGAAGTGAATAACACTGATTATCTCTTCATCACGGCTGTAGCAAATTAGCTCAAAATGGAAATATGTATAATTAATTATAACGAATTATAATTAATTATAAATATTTGGATTCGTTTTAGAATTGACTGTAGCAGAATTAATATTACAATTGTTTAATCAGTTCGTCCAACGAACAGACAGCATAATCAGTTATCAACTCTAGGAAATAATTGATCTTCCTGGCCAAGAAAGAATAACCTTTTCCTACTGTATAAAGTACTAGCAGGGTAATAGCATGTAGCTAGATCAAGACGTTTAAGCAACTTTGATTTTGTGAGCGGCAAACACAGAGGCAATAAAGTGTGGATATAATGGTTTAATAAACGATACTATGGGTAGGCTACACACACAACTAAACTAAGCAAAGATTATATACAAAATAAAGAAAGTGAAGAAAAGTACAGGAAGAGAGAGAAGAGAATGGCAAGAGTACAATCAGTTAACCACAACCTACGAGAAACATCAAAGAATCAAGTTCACCTTAAAAGGGGCCCAATGACTTAGAAACGCATCTAAAGGTTGCGAACGGGTACTTGCATTGACTTCGGTTGCTGAACAAGTCGAGATGCAGTAGAATCCAGAGTTTCTTGATGTTTTCATTAGGAGTGCGCTGAAGCGTTCGTTGGGTTTTTCTGGATGGTCCACATTGATTCCCACGAAGTTAACTTGAAGATAGTTGCCGGAAGGAGGAAATGTGGTGTCTCAAAAGAGACTGAGCAAAGATGTGCCTAATCAGGGAACTCTTAAAGGCCCTATCAGTACACACCCATTTGGTGAGGTGACCAATCAAAGATGACCAAGAGAAAGTCTTTGTTCTATCTTATCCCTATTTGCATGTTTATGGTGACATGGAGAAAAGAGGTTTCTTTTGATACCAAGCAAGATGGGGATTTGAAGACATTAAAGCAATGATACATCATCTTTGGATATCAGCATTTGAAGTTGCACTAACATAACTAAAGAATCATAACTAGGCTAATATAAAATAAGGACATGCATAAAATGCAGGAGATATATACAGTTGGGACAGATTGATTGTGAGTAAAAATGTCAATGTCCTTGTGTATTGGAATTTGTCTCTAGTCTTTGACCAAATGGCTAGTGCCGTCTGGTCTCCTGTGCTGTCCTTGAGGGTTCCAGACATCGTCTCTGCTAAGGTCATTCAGGAGAGCCGAGGCAAAAACGTCGTTTGAAGAGAGATGGTTTGCGACTCTTTGGGCCGGGCCGATGATCAAGTTTGACCAATGGGAAACGGGGAAGGTTTTTATGGTGCCTAGAACATTTTGATCATGCCCATTCGTTACACGGCACCTGTTAGTGGGTGGGATATATTAGGCAGCAAGCGAACATTTTGTCCTCAGAGTTGATGTATTAGAAGCAGGAAACAAGCGTAAGGATTTGAGCGAGTTTGACAAGGGCCAAATTGTGATGGCTAGACGACTGTGTCAGAGCATCTCCAAAACTGCAGCTCTTGTGGGGTGTTCCCGGTCAATGAGTTTGAGGGGTTGACTTGGCCTCCAAATTCCCCAGATCTCAATCCAATCAAGCATCTGTGTGATGTGCCGAACAAACAAGTCCGATCCATGAAGCCCCCACCTTGCAACTTACAGGACTTAAAGGATCTGCTGCTAACATCTTGGTGCCAGATACCACAGCACACTTTCAGGGGTCTAGTGGAGTCCATGCCTCGACGAGTCAGGGCTGTTTTGGCAGCAAAAGGGGGACCAACACAATATTAGGAAGGTGGTCATAATGTTATGCCTGATCGGTGTATAAATATCAGCTGAATATTTAATTGTGCTTGCTCTAACCTCTATTTTTTTACACTTATTAGACTGCCTCTTCTGTCATCTAATGCTCACTTAAAGTAAATCTTTATGAAACACTCATAACACTGTTAAATAATCCTTAGCAAACCTCAAAATTTTATTACAGTTTTTACTTTATTGTCAGAATAATTAATATCCATTTTCTATACTGTACATTATAATGTTGTGATGCCTAAATTCACTTTACGGTTTATTTTAGTTTTCAGTGTTTTATTTAGACAAAATAGTATAGAATAATCGCTGATTTATCGACCAGAATTTTATCCAATAAGTTTGCTTAAAATGATATGTAAGATATTACCAGTTCAAACTCAGACAATCCTGCAAATGCCTGCTACTAATTTTTATCAACTAATTATCAACTGTTAGTTGGCACCAAACATTAATATTTACATGTTGTTACAATGCTGTGCTAGCCAGCTAGCAAGAAACTAAACCATCACGGTCATTCACCCCATGAATATTCAAACATTATTTACGTATATAGCATATGGTCATTACTCATTTCCTCATTTTAAACAACTTTAGACTTGGCTCAACTCTTTTTCATCTTGATGTGAATCTTGACTCAAAGCTCAGGAGACAGGACAGGATGGAACAGAAAACAGCAGGAACTCCAGAGAATAATGACACACATTAATAGCGGGTTGGAGAAGACTGATGGAAATGTTTTGAAATGTGACACAGTTGAAAGTCACTCAGAGCTGTCTGTGCGATTCTCTCTCCGAAGGTTTGTGTCAACTCCGAGAGCGCTTCCAAAGACGTATGCCATTGGCTCAAAACCATTAGCACTTCCTGTTGTTTGTCTGTACCCAACCTTTATTAAGATTTCATCGTTTTGCAAGCCAAATAATGAATTATTTACTATATTCCTCCATCATGCTTTACAGTAGACAGGTGAAAATATGTGAAAATCTCTTTTTACTATATATTTTTCGTGGTGCAGGCAGGTTCCTTATCAGAAAAACAAGCTCTAGTATGACGAACGACAACCGTGGGCTCTTTATCATCACACTGGAATGAGACAGTCTACTAGTCATTAGCAAGGTAATTTCCTATGAAACTGTGAAAATGTGTCCAAGATGGTGATAGCATGATAGTATTACTAAAACACATTCTTTTGTGCACACAAATAAAAAACAATATTATACATAGCTTATATGCTCTTTATGCTCCTCTGTCTCGTTCTCTCTCTCAACTCATAATTCAAAGAACCTTTATTAGCATAATAAACAGGGCTTTGCCATGCCAAAGCATTAATACACCACACACATCCTATAGTACAAACATACATAGGTATCAGTCTCTCTCCCAGTTTGTCTCCCTACTGTCTCTTAAGAAATAAGAGCTCTGGTATGTTTCTTGTCTAGGACTCTGGGTTCAGATACCTGTGATTCAGAGGGCAGGATAGTGTCGGTAGTGTGGGGGTGGGTTGAGAGAAGCTGTCAGAAGCCGGATGATACATCATTACAGAAATCTGTAAAATGTACGTCAGGTATGACTGTAGGGCATGATCAGCTTTAACAGAGACAGCTAGCTGTATGATCCTGCTTCAGGCTAACAACAGCACAAATAAATCAACCAAACATACACATTAGTGATTTACAGCTAATACTGCACGGTTTTTATACCTTAATGAAGGGTTTTCAAAAAATTTTATGTCAAGGACCCCAAAAATAGGATTCCATTGCTGGTGAAACAGCACAACTCATTTTGTAATGAGCTTTTTTAATATGGGCAAAGTAGGATCTAAATCAATGCAAGTTACCTGTTAGTTGCAACATAGGCTCATTGAAAAAACATGCATTTACCTACATTTTTGCAAAACCCAAAAATGTACAGTACCTATACGTACAACTCACTTCTTGTTACTTTTCACACAAATTTTGATTACAGGGCAGTTTATCAATTAATACAGACTTTTTTCCGAGCAGTTCCTTGCATAATACTATGTTATGACCTCGAAAAATATTTTACAACTTGTAACCAGCTCCATATGTATGGCTTTTCTGATGTAATAAACTCCGCTACAGTATTGCGATGTAGAGTGCTTGCACTGTAAAAAATGTACCCTAGAATTTACAGGAATTTACTGGCAAAAAAGTTGCCAATAAAATCCTGTAAAAATGTTGTTAATTGCTGTAAAATTTATTACAATTTACAGTTAATTGTTGTATGTGAAATACAGTAATTTGTAGCTTTTTTACAGTAACACTGAATTAAACTTGTAGTTTATTTTACAGCAATATTTTGTAATTTCACTGAAGTACAGTATTTACCTGGTAACTAAAGCTGCCAATAAAATCATGTAAATATCCCCAAAATTCCAAGATGCTGTTGTAATAGTTTAACATTGAAAATGCTGAAAAGAATAATTTTAACAGTAAACTATAATATACTGATTTAAAGCATTAGGATGAACACTATTTGAATATATTTACAAATTAATAAAAACCAAGTCACGGGTGTGGCAAGTAAATATTTATTAAAACTGGCAGCAAGGCATTGCAAGGCATTAAAATGCCTTATACATTCGATTATACATTAAATGAAATAAATATAAGAATAAATTTCTAAAGAACTTACCAGAAATTATGAATAATGTCTCTGATCTTCAATCGTTCTCGCGCTGCTCCAGTCAACTGGATTTCAAATTTGAACGAAGCCTGCGCAATCCCATAATGCCACACCACAATAAGTTATTGTGAAAACGCATAAGCTACAGTAACAACACCTCATTCTTGTAAATTAATTACAGTTGACATGGAAATATACTGTTAACAACTATAAAACATAGTTTGACCCATAATGCATTGCGAACTACAGCTACATCTTGTAAAATGCTTAAACAGTAATATTCTGTAAAATGTTGTTATAAAAACTACAGCAATTTGTTACAGTGTGGGTAAAAGTCCCATAAAACATGAGTCACGACACTTGATAAAAGACATCAAAGACTTGTAGAAGCAGGCAAAAATGGCATGGTTGCTTCAGTAAATGCATTTTTTATCTCACATTTGTATTTGTTAACTCTCAGTTAGGTTTAGGGGAGGGTTTAGAGCAGCAGGTACATTATTTTCAAATGCAACATAGCATTAAAATTTTAGCGCAACTCACTGGACATTTCATTACCGTACTGCCACGATGCGTACAGCTACCAACATAAATAAATGTTACGCCATTCACGGTCTTCTGTTTTGGGAAACATTGACACTTACTGGACATTTCCCTTTGTAAGTGCCACGAAATGTGTAACAAGCAACATAATATAATTTTGCAGAAATGTCACCACAGACATGTTTTCGAGCCTTGGTTCAAACAAACACTTGAGTTTGCTGTTGATGTGCCAAATCCTGTGCAAATTACCCTGTCAACCTATTTTATCAACTAATTACTGTTAGCTGGCACCAAAACGTTAATGTTTACTTGTTGTTAAAGAGTTGTGTTAGCTTGCTAGGAAGAAATTTCACAAATAAACTGACAGCCATTCACTCCATGTACATTATTTATATAGCATATGGTCATTACTCATTTGCTCATCTTAATCAACTTGAGACTTGGCTCAACTCCTTTTCATCTTTATGTGAAATGTAACTCAAAAGCTCCAAATGACACTCATTAATTGTGGGTTGATGAAGACTGATGGTGGTGTCAAATGAATTGAAAAGCAACACTCAACAAGAAAGGATTTGTGACAATATTTTACTCTTATGAAATCATGATTTCACTATGACAAACTCCCTTCCTAAAACAAAGCCATTTAAACAGAAAGATCTAGTAAGGATGATAGTATAAAGACAATTATGTTGTTTAAAAATGAATTAGTTTCATAATTTTATCGTACTACAACCAACATACTGTATATAAATTTCTGTATGTAAATAAATTTGATCTGGAAACACTTTTTATTAAGTTGACAATGTATATTTTTCTAAAGTATTTTTAGACATATAAGATATTAATATAAGATACAATATACACCAATCAAGCATAACATTATGACTAGGTGAAGTGAATAACACTGATTATCTCTTCATCACGGCACCTGTTAGTGGGTGGGATATAGTAGGCAGCAAGTGAACATTTTGTCCTCAAAGTTGATATGTTAGAACCAGGAAAAATGGGCAAGCATAAGGATTTGAGCGAGTTTGACAAGGGCCAAATTGTGATGGCTAGACGACTGGGTCAGAGCATCTCCAAAACTGCAGCTCTTGTGGGGTGTTCCCGGTCTGCAGTGGTCAGTATCTATCAAAAGTGGTCCAAGGAAGGAACAGTGGTGAACCGGCGACAGGGTCACGGGCTCATTGATGCACGTGGGGAGCGAAGGGTGGCCCGTGTGGTCCGATCAAACAGACGAGCTACTATAGCTCAAATTGCTCAAGAAGTTAATGCTGGTTCTGATAGAAAGGTGTCAGAATACACAGTGCATTGCAGTTTGTTCCGTATGGGGCTGCATAGCTGCAGATCAGTCAGGGTGCCCATGCTGACCCCTGTCCACCGTCGAAAGCACCAACAGTGGGCATGTGAGCATCAGAACTGGACCACGGAGCAATGGAAGAAGGTGGTCTGGTCTGATAAATCACGTTTTCTTTTACATCATGTGGATGGCTGGGTGCGTGTGCGTCGCTTACCTGGGAAACACATGGCACCAGGATGCACTATGGGAAGAAGGCAAGCCGGCGGAGGCAGTGTATTGCAATGTTCTGCTGGGAAACCTTGGGTCCTGCCATCCATGTGGATGTTACTTTGACACATACCACCTACCTATGCATTGTTACAGACCACGTACACCCTTTCATGGAAACGGTATTCCCTGGTGGCTGTGGTCTCTTTCAGCAAAATAATGCGCCCTGACACAAAGCAAAAATGGTTCAGGAATGGTCTGAGGAGCACAACAATGAGTTTGAGGTGTTGACTCCAAATTCCCCAAATCTCAATCCAATCGAGCATCTGTGGGATGTGCTGAACAAACAAGTCCGATCCATGGAGGCCCCACCTCGCAACTTAAAGGATCTGCTACTAACATCTTGGTGCTATATACCACAGCACACCTTCAGGGGTCTAGTGGAGTCCATGCCTCAACGGGTCAGGGCTGTTTTGACAGCAAAAGGGGGACCAACACAATATTAGGAAGGTGGTCATAATGTTATGCCTGATCGGTGTATATTAGACAGACATTTTCAGCTCAAATTTGTAAAGCATTTTTCATAATCTTTTTAGTCTTTAAAGGGATAGTTCACCAAAAAATGAAAATTAGCCATGATTTACTCACCCTCAAGTCATCCTATGTGTATATGACATTCTTCTTTCAGACGAATACAATCGGATTTATATTAAAAAATGTCCTGGCTCTTCCAAGCTTTATAATGGCAGTGAATGGCTGTTTCTGTTTTGAAGTCCATAAAAGTTCACGAGAGTTTTGTTTTGCTCTATCCTCTGCGGTTCCGCGTTCATCACCAGAACTTATGCTACGCCTGCATCCTACATCATACGCTGGAACGCCAGTCACTCGTGAACGTGCGTATGACAGTTAGCGGAAGTTAGAGATTACAGTTTGTAAAGTTTTAAATATGGATATTTTTCTAACACAAACGCATCGCATCGCTTCAGAAGGACTTTATTAACCCCCCGGAGTCGTGTGGATTACTTTTATGATGGATAGATGCACTTTTATGGACTTCAAAACAGAAACTGCAATTCACTGCCATTATAAAGCTTAGAAGAGCTACACCTAGGATGGCTTGAGGGTGAGTAAATCATGGGCTAATTTTCATTTTTGGGTGAACTATCTCTTTAATCTTTTTCGTTTTTTCCCTCTGCGGACTCCCTAGTGCCTCCTTGTGGACCCCTGGGATGCAGAGTTTAAAATTGCATTGATATCATAATTGCATTTTGATGAATGAAAAAACAACAAAAAACATATTGATACAAGGATAAACGTATCGATGCAATATTAAGATACATATATATACTGTATGATTGCAGCTTAATTCTAATAGTATATAAGCATAAGCGGATATCGCAAAATACATAGTGTTAAGTCTATTCTAAACTCATAAAGTGAAGAAAATTCATTAGCATTCATTCAGGAATCATCAAATCACCCTGGAGAGTCACACTGGGTCTTTTTTTTTTTTATCACACATGCTTCTTATCAGTAAAAAATGTAAGCAATTTAGCACTAGCAGTCATCCGAACGTGACAGGTAGTTTGAATGCGATAAGTGGAGAAAGGAAGCATTTTTTGGCAGCATTTCTTTCTGGAACCTGCTGCTTCTACAGGACTGAGTCGATAACGGCTGCACAGCTCATCCCACTGTAGCATCAGTTATCCACTATCTGTGAGAGCTGAATATATGAGAATTCACCCACCAAAAAAAAAAAAAAAAAAATCTATTTAGTTTTCTTGCAACTAAATTGACTAAATTGAGTTGCAACATCATGTCAAGCATGACCGATTCCATCAAGGAAATTCATTCCCTTTTAAATTGTACACTCTAGTTTGCAATAATAAACAACACTAACCACTAATGTAAGCTATTCTATTCATTCAGTTCACATCCGTTTTTCTTCTGTACTTAATCAGTGTGTTATATTGTAAATGCCTATTGTTGATCCTCGTTGCATTGATGCGCATTTTTTCTCTTACTCAATTCTATACATTAGGAAATGCAAAATTAGTTCATTAAAATGCAAAATTGTCTTTCCTCAAGGTGAATGTGTTGAAATAGTGACAGTCTATAAAGTAGTGTGCTGAGCTAATCACAAACTTAATTACCTTATTTCACCTGATTTTAAGAAAATGGACGGACACAGCATTTTTGTTAACAATCTAAATTGTTAGTCTCGGAATGACATCTTTCCATCTGAGAAAGATTCAAAGAACAGGCTGCTTGGCTATATCTGGAAAGTGACTCATCTGCAGTACTTTCAATCACTCTCGCCTCAAATCCTGAAAGCAACAGATCAATTTACACCTTTCAAGGCAAAGCACAGAGTACTGGGAGTAATAAGAGCTCCCAGAAGTCCAATGTGTAGTAGAATTAAAAGTACTGAAAAAAAAAAAATAATAAAGATTTGTTGAATTCTGGATATTATATATGTTTGAAAGCTCTGCTATCCAGCATATCCATTATTCTAATCTTAAACACCATAGCTTATATATTTCGCTTTCTCAGATATATTTCTCTTGCCCTCATTCTCTGAATATTTGTCGTATGATTTCACAGGAGCAACAGTCATTCTGCGTGTCATTGAGCGCATCAAACTGTGTGAAATCAGATAATGTCCATCCCTGCTCTGCTGACACGGAGCCCACTGCCTGCTGAGACTCAGCAAGGTCAATTAGCCATGCTGATTCTTCAACAGCCGGCACAAACACAGATTATCAGTAATGGAGTTTCTCACCAGAGTCTGTTTGCATTGCACTGACCAGCAGGGTAACCGGTTGCATGTTGGTTTTGTTTGCCGCTTCCTTACTATTTCTTTCACTCATTCTTTCTCTTACAGTATATGGAGAGAAAATGTGGGGATAGTGAAGAGATTTAGATTTGTATGGGTGTGCTAGATAAATGAGTTTTATTATTAAAGATTAGCAAGATTTTAGATGAGTTTTATAATTACAGCTGGAGTTACATAAGTATGCAATATAGCATATTTTTCCAATAAATCAGCTAACACATTGCATACATGGAGATGAGAAATAAATTTGCAGTCTCATTTCTTGAAGCATCACAATATTTTTTGTTATTGCAAATAATCTGACCTCAGGTCTTTCTGTGTTTCATTCATAAGCATGAGTTGTTTGCCAAACCAGCAAGCAGCTACCAAGGAATGCTTGAACAACGTTAAGCTATGAAAACAATCATCAATATCTCACTGCAATGAGAAACACTCCTTTATACAGTAATTGTGAATCAATACAAGAAAAATAACAATTGACCCTATATCTTACACTTTAAAATGTTATCCTTACTGGGAAACTAATGTAATTGTTGATTGTGAAAATGTAAACTATATTACCGCACAGCTCTATATAAAGTTGGATACATTAGTATATCCAACTTTATCCACATATTCACAATATATTTACATAAAGCGATATATATACATATATATATATATATATATAGCAAATCTCAACTGCTTGATTGTTTATATTATTGCAAAATGTAAACAGCTCAAATCTGCTAAATGTGACTAAGGCCTGATGATATTAAGGTATAAAAAACATTAACATCATGATTTTCTGTAAAGCTGCTTTGAAACAATGTGTATTTTCTTCAACTAAAAAAATTAAATAATCATTTTGACCAACTGCTGTATTTAAAGAGCACATAACACATAGTTTCTGCCAATCTCATGTTAATCTTGAGTACCTATAGAGTACTATTACTGCATCCTTCATATCTCCGAAGAGTCTTTAGTTTTATCATATTTATAAAAGACAGATACGCTGTACCGATTCTTTCCGAAAACACCGAGCTCTTGCAGGCGTGCAGTGGGCGGAGCTAAAGAGTCATGAGCACACACACACACACACACACACACACACACACACAATACATTATCACATTATCCCTGGATAACTTTCGATTCACTATACGTTGTTTACATTATATGCACTTACGCGCCGATTGCCAACAAAACAGACATTTGATGCAGTTTCACTCACCGCCAGCGGTTTCGACTCGTGACCGGGAACAAACAAACACACTTGCAGAACTCTGTTGCTGCTCCGGAAAAACAAACTGCATCCACTGTTCCCTTAACGCTGGGTTATTTGGGAAGCTTGAAAAGGTTATCTTTCCCTCACTACCAAAAACACACTTCTTTAGTGACATTATTGATTTCGTGGTCTAAAAACAAAATTACAGCGCTGCCGCCGGCTTCTGTAACCCGAATGAAGCTCGTTGATGGACGTGCACTCGCTTTGGTTGATGTGCGCACGTGCTCATCCGGGAGAAGTGCCCATACAAGCAATTCCACCCTTTATGACATAATACTTCCGAAAATTTCTGAAACTTGTTTGAATCCTGAAGGAGTGTATTTGGCACAGAAATACTCCGTCATACGTCCAACTCGTTTTTTGAAATTTTGGCCATGTTTAGCATGAGAATCCAACTCTTTAACAGTGTAAATAAGTCAGAATGCATAAATAACATTAGACCCCCCCCCCCCCTTAAAGTGAAAAATGATGGTCAAAAAAGGAAATAACTCTAAATAACTTAAACACATTAGAATTTAAATTGAACAGTATCACTCCTGAATTAAATTATCACTTTCATTTACTGTAAAAATGTACCAGCACACTCATGTAATGTTGTGAATAATGACAAAATTGATATCAATCAAAAGATAGTTGACTGCATGGATGTGAGTGCCTATTTTTTACAATATAGTTTTTCTCCCAAACATTCACAATGTTATCTTTTTTATACAGACCAATATGGACTAAGTGACCTTGTAAGGCACAGAGCCTCCGCATATAAAATGTTGAAGAGAATAAGAAGCAAGATTTTTATACCCTTGAGAAAAAAGTGCAAGGTAATACCACCATTTGTGATTTCCCATTATTGATAAAGCATCAATTCCACACCCATCGTGCATCGTTTCCTTTTCATTGTTGCACTCGCACTAAAATCTCCCTGTGTTTGTCAGTGAGTGAAAAAGAAAGAAATTGGCTAATGCATTTATTTTTTCCAGCCAAAATGAAACACACATAATGACTTCCGAAGTACAAACCTCCCAGGAGGACTTGTGAAAGGTCGTTTCACAGTTTTAAAGTTGAGTTTCACATCTCAAAAATGAGAGCGCAATCAGGACATTTTTAGAAACCCACCGTAGCAAACACTTTGCAAAACATCACGTGGGAAGCTTGGGAAAAGGAGGATAAGACATTCTAAAAACTGGCAGAGAGAAAAAGAGTGGAAGAAAGTCAAGAGATAACACGAGAGCAATGTCATACGAAGGAGGCAAGAATTTCCGTGCCTGAAATGAATATTCATGCTTCTCACCCTTCAATGGGACTTCAACATCATAGACTTCCCATTCCTGCTTCCTTTAGCTCTTTCGAGCTGATAAGCGTCTCCCAACTCTAGCCCGTCCCCACGGTTGCTACGGAGATTCCCAGTCTCTCCTGAACACTAATCCGCTGCTTCCAGAGGATGCTGGGGGGCCTGAGCCCCCACTCTCGCTTCAAGCTTCCTGATCCAAGCTCTAATTCCGCGTGTAATTTCATTAAAGTGAAGCGCATCTGCTTACCCCAGGAGAGACTGTTCTGAAAATGATTTGGGGCTCTTACATGTCTATCGCTCCTGTGATATGCACACAAACACTGAATTATATTGTCATGCAAAACACCTGGCCTACTTGGTATAAAAAACAAAAGCCATTCTTTCTTCTGTTGCAAAAATCGTGTAGGTAAAAATGGCACTGAGCAGGTTCAATGCCCTCTTCACACTGCAGTGCTCGGTTTGTATTGACTTTTGACTCTAACTGAGCGTCTCCTGCATCACTACCCATGAAGACTGAGGTGAGGGGGCTACAGACCCAATGTAGAGCTTCCACATCTGATTGCTTCACAGGAAGCAATGTCTCAACCCACACAACAAAACTACCAGAGAGGTCTCCCACACTTACTCGGTCTGTAACCATGACGACTGCCTGTACCATCATTGTGTAAATCTATTTTTTTTTTCTTAAGAGCTTTTGATTTTCAAACTGCGCATCATGAAAATGAGAGCTGATGAGGAGAGGATGTGCTCTTGTGCTGTATCATTGAGGCTAAGTGTCCACTTGCATTGTGCTAAACAGTGTGAAGCCTACCGAGGCAGCATTATAAGGGAGCATACGTAGTGTACTCCAGGAAGAATGTAATCCCAGAATTCATTATGACTAAAAAAAAAAATCCAACATTTATACATATCATGTCAAGGAAAAGGTTGATATATATAATTATGTATATACACACACACACACACACACACACACACACACACACACACACACACACACACACACACCAATATTTGTGTGTGCTATGCTTTTTTATGGGTATTATGCAGCATTCATGCCATGCCGTAATTACTAGATGACAACGTCCTACAAAAACTCTATAAGTTGTTATTATGCATATTTATTAATAAATATCGGAATTATGCATAATCAATAATATTAACAGCAAAATGAATTTGTGTTAATTGGAGTAATCAATAGACAAAACCACAACATAACAAGTAATGCAAATATCACATTAATAAACTTATAGTTTATTTAGCAGGACATTAGATAGTTACTTAGCTCTGTGCTAGCTACATTAAACAGCAGTGTATGTCTTTATTTATTTATCTTTGATTATTTCTTTGATAACTTTCCAAGAAATGGAATTATTAAACAGAAATATTATGAAGAAAAAAAAAATTGCTTAAATACAAAGTTCTGTCATGAAACTCTAGATGGCGCAGGCTGATAGGTCCTTAACCCAATCTGCTTGCAATCACATCATTCTCTATAAGGCGCAGCTGATTGGTTCCCGCTGTATCAGTAGCCAATGAGCTTGCTGCTCAACATTTAAATACCTGCCTATCGTTTGCTGTAGCAGTTGTAGCGCACTTTCAGAAACCCTCCACCTTCCCCAGCTCCACCTGTATAGATCTGCTATGAGGTGCTTGTACAAATGCAGCATATCTTACTTGCTCACAGCAGCATGTCATGTATGGATTGGCAGTGACAAGTTCTGTACTTGCACTGCAGCAGCAGCAGCAGCAGCAATAACCAACAGCAGCAACAACTTAGCAGATCTATTACGCCAAGACCAAACACAATAACAATTACCATGCCAAACTCTCCAAGAGTTGTCATGACAGAACTACATTTTACTGCTGATGTCGCTGCCATTTTGACTGTTGATGTATTAGCGGTCAGTGGGAGTTCTCCAAAAATTCTGAGTTCAAATTGTAATTAAGAGTTCTATGAAGATGTGGAAGCTTTTTACAAGTCAGAATCTTGTAATTACAATGATTCTGACATGGTGTAAATGCACTGTTAATGTAGCAACATGCTAACATGAAACTCTATTTAAATGAATTGTCAGTTGAGTCTCCTTTGCGGAATGCTATTTGTGTGGCATGTAAACTTACTGCCTATGTAGAGTGTTCCAAGTCTGTCACTTACTAAGACTGTTAAGATTATGCATATGCAGGCAGTAGGTAGTGAGGCAGCTCAATAGGTTAGTTACTCCAAAGAATTCCATAGCAAACATTAAGATTTAGCCAAAATATCCAAATGTGCAAACACTAATCCCATACTGCTAGCAAGTTTCTGACAAGAGAAGATATGCCTAATTCATAATCATATACGAGTAATTAAAAAAGGGTTCCTTTTGAAAACCAGTAGTTGAAAGAAAATTACACTTTTTTTTTTATTCTTGACATTTCCTCAAGATACACAGTTAACAGCAAACATTTTGTTCCCTTGATGCTACAGTAGATAAATGATAGATATCTCAGAGGACCAGAAAGCTGCAACAGTGTAAAGTAATTGTCAAGGCAAATAACTGAAGTCAGTGCTTGCAGGCGAAGTTCATTAATTAATTTTCTCTTAGGAAATGGACTCTCTGTGTACTTTCTCTCAGGGGTCTTTTACAGAAGACTCCATTCAACACATTACCATCTAGACTCTAGCACTAATGGTGGTTTATTGCCTCAATCTTGAAAGTGAGACAACTAAAATCATAAAATGGGACTGACATGACTTTGTTAATATGCTTGATAGCTCTTGTCTAATCTAATCATTGATGATATAAATAATGCCTCACTGAATGTGCCACATGGTGATTTAGTGTGTAGCGAAAGACTACTTCATAGAAACTTTCTCTCTAGAGACACTTCAGTGTGTGCTTTATGAAGAGCTTTAATACCCCATCAAATGTGCTGACACAGTGTGTAGTAAAAGACTCTAGAGACTCTGAAGTGCATTGTATATAGCTGAAATTCAGGATAGCTCTCATTAGGGCTGAGTTCAAATGCTCCTGAAATTTATGGAGTAAAAAGTCATGCTGAGATAAATGTGCAGTTTGTCTGTACAAAATACAGCACAGCCTAATAATTCTACAAGCAGTGCAACAGCTGTTTTTTTCACGCTTCACAGCTGCATGGTTTACTTTAGACTGAGCTTAAGCTACCCACCTAAACTCCATTCCCACAGGTTTTGTTGTCTATGTTAAGGAAAGCTTTTCCAGCAACATGAATTTATATGTATATGGTTTACATGACATAACTGACACATAGCCCAGATCTGTCCTTGGCTGAATAATAATGAGATGCTTCAAATACATGTATAACTGGCAGGTAGTTGGAAGCTCAAAGGGTTTCAAAATAAACTGCTTGTACTGTAGTTCCACTGGTTCCTGCACTGCAGTAATTTGTTATCTGAAACAAGGTTACTTTCAAATCCCCCAATAATTATCTAGCAAGTACTGTCAGTCAAATCCTTCCCTGTAGAGATGCATAACAGTCTGCCTGTGCTGATTAATTTGAAAGTTTTTTCTCTTTCTTCCGTTTTGTACTATGTAGAAGTAAAAGTTATTTACTACTTGTACTGCCACAATAACAATACATTTTCAAGTATGATATCTGAATTTTACTCTAAAACATTTTATATTTTCATTTAAAAACCAAATAATTTCTCATTATTTCAAACAAAAGAAACAGACACACATTCCGAGAGACCAAATTCGTTAGTTAATCATTCTTTTTAGCCAATGTTTCTCGATGAATCTGTTGAATTTGTTGATTTGATTCATTTTCAGATTGGGTGCTTTCAAATGCAGCTGTTCTAGAGTCAACAACTTCAAATTATTCTTGTGAACAACTAAGTGAACTGGTCATGTCTGATCTGAAACCGTTGTATGATCCTCTGAGCCCGAGCGTGCAGAGGATTTGACTGACAGCACAAAATGTAAATTACCAATGCTGAATTTTAGTATTGTTCATAGTAATTGAAAATCATATTAAGGTTACACATCACTGTATGTACAGTAGTTCATTAACTAAATCAGCCTTAAAAGGGCGAGCCATTTAAAGGGTTAGTTCACCCAAAAATGAAAATTCTGTCATTAATTCCTCACCTCATGTCGTTCCAAACCCGTAAGACCTTCGTTCATCTTCGGAACACAAATTAAGATATTTTTGACGAAATCCGAGAGCTCTCTGACCCCTCCATAGACAGCTGTTTAATTAACACTTTCAAGGTCCAGAAAGGTAGTAAAGACATTGTTAAAATTGTCCATGTGACTACAGTGGTTAAATCTTAATTTTATGAAGCAACGAGAATACTTTTTGTGCGCAAAAAACAAACAAAATATGACTCACATGAACAGCATCGGCCAGTGGTAAGCCGGCGTTCTGGAAGCGCTGCATTGTTTACGTTACGTCAACAGTGTAAGAGTCTGACACAGGCTAGAAGAAATTGTTGAATAAAATCGTTATTTTGTTCGTTTTTTGCACACAAAAAGTATACTCAAAATTGTTTGAGATGGTGACTGAGTTTTGAAAGTAATTCTACAAGTAAAGCTGCCTTGAGGGTATACATATCTCTTTTTTGGAAAAACAAAGCATTAAATTATGGATTAGATTAGATACAGCATACACTTTGATCAATAGATTCAATCAACCTCAAACGAAATCCCATAAAGTGTGAAATACCATTTGCATATTTAACATGGTTTCAAATAATTTCTCAAATCCAAACATATTTTCTTGCCAGAAGTGTGATATTTATTGCAGATTGTGTATATGTGAATTCAGAAATGTCCAGTTGTGGAAACTTGTGGAGGTTTTTACGGTCTACTTGAATCAATCCATTAGTAAAAAAAAAATTGAATTAAATAGGACGAGGGATAATGACTAATGATGTTATCTAGACACTGGCTACTTTGAGTATTTAATAGTTTGCCTGCTTCTGTAAACCTTGGATGACCTCACCTTACTTTGCTATTTGGTGATTGTCAAAAACACTAAGTAGTTAGAAAATGACTTCCTCTTATCAGTGTGATCACACCAAATGTCTCTCTGTGACTGAGGCCTCAGCCTGTCTCTAAAGGGGTGGTCTGCAGCAGTCTATGACAGCCTTGGCAGATAACAGTGTTTTCTTTACGGTTTCCTTCAAACAAAAGTGTGCCATGATTTAACCAACTAGCCGTGTCTCAGCAGACTTAGGAGAGATAAGATCATTCAGTGTTTAAATAGTTACGAAGATGGTCAGAGAAAGGAAGTTTTAGGAGTTGATAATGCTCTCTTCATTGGTTCTCTGAAGATCTTATTTAGTGTGTTAAATGACAGTGCAGAGATTCTGTACTAACCACCAAACTCACTCCTGACACTGAGAGAAAATTGCTGAATTTGGAACCGCATACTAGTATACTACTCTTCCTATATCTTTCTATGGAGGAAAAGTAAGAGTAGTATGCTAGTATGCAGTTCAGATCTCAGCAAATGTGTCACACACACATAATACATCTCTTCAACTCGAGATACCAACATTTATACACATATGAGGATTTGTACAAACTCATCTTATGTGGGTGTACTTTAACTATGGACGCTTTTGACCTTGTGGAAAATAAACATCCTTAAAATACACTCTCACAATTTCAATTAGTCTAATTACATTTTGTTATTTTTTTCTGAGTGTTTATTTTTCTGAAAAAACAAAAGTCATTGCCACCACACCTCAAATTATGGACTGTGTTGATAGCCTTCTTCGGTGGAAATGACATTTTTGTAATAAATTACTCCTTTCTCTTGCTATGGCTAATTTCATAGCTATCACTTTATGTACCCTAAATATACACAATTAAAAACATATTTATAAATCTATTATCTTAGACATGCCCTATCCCCTCTTTGCTTTTAAACCCTATCTTAAAACACATTTATTCTCCCTGACTTTTAACATTCCCTAACCAGTTATTTTGGTCTTTTATACAAACCCGATTCCAACAAAGTTGGGACACTGTACAGATTGTGAATAAAAACAGAATGCAATGATGTGGAAGTTTCAAATTTCAATATTTTATTCAGAATACAACATAGATGACATATCAAATGTTTAAACTGAGAAAATGTATCATTTTAAGGGAATAATAAGTTGATTTTAAATTTCATGGCATCAACACATCTCAAAAAAGTTGGGACAAGGCCATGTTTACCACTGTGTGGCATCCCCTCTTTTTATAACAGTCTGCAAACGTTTGGGGACTGAGGAGACAAGTTGCTCAAGTTTAGGAATAGGAATGTTGTCCCATTCTTGTCTAATACAGGCTTCTAGTTGCTCAACTGTCTTAGGTCTTCTTTGTCGCATCTTCCTCTTTATGATGTGCCAAATGTTTTCTATGGGTGAAAGATCTGGACTGCAGGCTGGCCATTTCAGTACCCGGATCCTTCTTCTACGCAGCCATGATGTTGTAATTGATGCAGTATGTGGTCTGGCACTGTCATGTTGGAAAATGCAAGGTCTTCCCTGAAAGAGACGACGTCTGGATGGGAGCATATGTTGTTCTAGAACTTGGATATACCTTTCAGCATTGATGGTGCCTTTCCAGATGTGTAAGCTGCCCATGCCACACGCACTCATGCAACCCCATACCATCAGAGATGCAGGCTTCTGAACTGAGCGCTGATGACAACTTGGGTTGTCCTTGTCCTTTTTTAGTCCGGATGACATGGTGTCCCAGTTTTCCAAAGAGAACTTCAAATTTTGATTCGTCTGACCACAGAACAGTTTTCCACTTTGCCACAGTCCATTTTAAATGAGCCTTGGCCCAGAGAAAACGCCTGCGCTTCTGGATCATGTTTAGATATGGCTTCTTTTTTGACCTATAGAGTTTTAGCCGGCAGTGGCGAATGGCACGGTGGATTGTGTTCACCGACAATGTTTTCTGGAAGTATTCCTGAGCCCATGTTGTGATTTCCATTACAGTAGCATTCCTGTATGTGATGCCGTGCCGTCTAAGGGCCCGAAGATCACAGGCATCCAGTATGCTTTTCCGGCCTTGACCCTTACGCACAGAGATTGTTCCAGATTCTCTGAATCTTTGGATGATATTATGCACTGTAGATGATGATAACTTCAAACTCTTTGCAATTTTTCTCTGAGAAACTCCTTTCTGATATTGCTCCACTATTTTTCGCCACAGCATTTGGGGAATTGGTGATCCTCTGCCCATCTTGACTTCTGAGAAACACTGTCACTCTGAGAGGCTCTTTTTATACCCAGTCATGTTGCCAATTGACCTAATAAGTTGCAAATTGGTCCTCCAGCTGTTCCTTATATGTAAATTTAACTTTTCCGGCTACCTTATTGCTACCTGTCCCAACTTTTTTGGAATGTGTAGCTCTCATGAAATCCAAAATGAGCCAATATTTGGCATGACATTTCAAAATGTCTCACTTTCAACATTTGATATGTTATCTATATTCTATTGTGAATAAAATATAAGTTTATGAGATTTGTAAATTATTGCATTCCTTTTTTATTCACAATCTGTACAGTGTCCCAACTTTTTTGGAATCGGGTTTGTATATAGATGATTGTCTCCCACCACACATCACATCAATATTTAAATCAGTTTTAATATTGAAGCCTGGGTCTGGGACAAAGATAAAGCAATGAAATCAAAAATAAAAGTAGCAAATAAATGAAGACATGGAAAAAAAGTTTCAATTTTGAAAAAAAGTTTTAACAGAAATCAACCACTGGGACCAAAAAGAGCTTGTAGCTGAAGAAACACATTTATGAGCTCATTTCTGCAGTATGTACTTCAAGTATGAAGAGACCCAACAGGAACATGACAATAGTGAAGGTAAACATCTCAAATTTAATCTTCATGACTTTCAAAAAGATAAGAGCACTGTCAAAAAAAAACAAAAGTGTTTACTGCCTCTGAATAATCAGTCACATCATTGCTCGAATGCAAATATACTGCCAGTCTGAATACAATTTTAATCCTGTTACTTTACCCAAAGCACAAAGAATATTAAAAACGACAATTCACTACCCCACTCCCCCTCCCATTTTTCACCCCAAAGAGTTATTGATATCCATTAACAAGCATTTTTTGCTCTTTATTGATCCAAATAACTCAAAACGTCTTTCATGTGGTGACACTGATTATTCGTAATTTAGGGAACTAATCATTTATTGTTGTTAAAACCCAATCACCAAGTGCCATTATTTCCGTTGGCCAGAGACAATTTATAGCAATCCTCATGAATAGAAAAGCTATGCAAGCAGCCCATGCATTTCCTTATGTGTTGTGTTTTACATTTAAATAGACTTTTCAGCGCTCAATGACCTTGTTAAGTCACCGTACGGAGCATGAAAGGACGGCTTCATATTGTACCTCAGCGGTCAATGTCTTAAATCATGACGGAAGGTGATAAAAAGGGGATGAGGGTGAAACCAAGACAGGATTATGAGTACTGTATCTGAAGTTCTCACTGTGCTCACTGACCAAACCACTGGAGTATGATGTTAGAATTTCAAGTCACGTTAGTTAGAGCACTTTGATCCTTTCCTGGCCACATGACCAAGACAGATTTTCGAAAACACTCAATCTTTGAGAGCTCTAGAAAAGCAACTGTAATACTTTAATTCTACATTTTAGATGATTTGGGTATCTCTGGGCACCAGTAAAGGACATGACAGATACTCTCGAGAGGAAAGGTATCCCTCACATTTGAAATTGAATTACTGGGAATTTCACACTCCTGCTCATGGGAGGTTTTTTTATTTCCACCCCACAGGCAAGAAGCTCAGACAGTTAGAAAATTATACAGACACACATGGGCTGCACACAAGCGGCAGATGGACTTTTAGTGTCACTTCAAGCCTGTGGCTGTTTTTGGCAACATAGCAAAATCCTGATCAATCGGATTTCTTTATTCCCTTCGCTAATTAGGCATTGTACTTTAGCATTACTGCGGTCCAACAACCTATGCTTGAGGGCAAAACCAAGGAGATATATGATATGATATACCTGAAGAGAGTTCCATTAGCATTCACATTCATCTCAATAGCAGTTTCTCGACTGGCACAGAACCCTCAGGAAATGTGCGTTTTGAATGCCATCTTTGCTCAAGGGCGTTCAGTTCTGCTGCCAGTTTATTTCTGAGCCAGTCACCTGAGCCATAAATGTCATTCATGTTTTTATAGTTGGTAAACCACATATGATGCTTGATCAAATGATCATTTGCTGTGGAAACTATACATCTCATTTCATTAAAGAGATAGTTGACCCCAAATTTTTTTTTTTTGGAGAACTATCCATTCAATTCAGGGTGAACGAGTGCTTGCTGTTGTTGTTGTAGATTCTGCTGACATGTTTAAACTAAGGTGCCTGCAATGAAAAACACAGCTTAAACATACAATCTCTTTGGTTATCACTTTGGTTCTACAGTATGTGTATTATAAATTGAAGCCTATTATCAAACAATAGCTCATGGGCAAGAAAATGAAAAGATAAAAAGATATTAAAAATGAAAGCATTTAATCTATATGTTAATGCAGACTATATGTGGATATCCAAAAAATCCTACAATCTAAACATCTGCCTGAACGACTTTCAAGAGCAATAGTGCTGACAATGCGGCACAGTATTCTAGTCATTTTGGACCTCAGAACAGCCAATAAGCAATACACACCTAATTCTGCATGGGAGTTTTCCTCCCAATCTGTATATTGACAACTTTGAGAAGTAAGGCTGAATAGATGGGAAATTGAAATATATAAAATATGAATACTGTGGAAAAATGCATTTTTTCTTGAGCACATTTTTGATTTTAAGTGAACAACCCAGGCACCCTGAAATCATCATTATAAAAATGACTTTTCAGCAGACAAGCGGATGCATTTACAGCATTAGTCGCACCTGTCTGCTCTGGGAGGACTTTTACATTCAGTTGGCCTTCCTGAGCTCATCTGAATTAGAGTCTCCCCTCCTGAGAAGCTCTGGGAGCAGCTTTTAATTATACCCTGTCATTCAATGTGATGAGACTTGCACAGGTACAGCCCCACAGGTGGTACTGAAGCACAGAACGGTCACACCTGCCAGTTATAACACATCCAAACTCTAGAAAACCATAGCATGGGTGTAAAATGCATCTACATGCCACTAACACTCAGCAGATGTTGAGTGTTGATGCACTATTCAGAGGGTAACGGGATACAACAGCTCATGACCTAACACTTGTTTACTCATGATTTGCTGAGATCGTTTTGTTGCAGATGGTGAGAAAAAAAGAACAAGGACATCTCATCTTACTGAGAATGCTTTTCTCTATTGAGAAGAAGTGACACTGAAAAATAAAATGAAAGCAATTATCGCCTCATAAATAATAAATAAATACATTTAGTCTACAAATTACATTTTAAATGCAACATTTATGCTGCATTTTTACAAAGCATTTACAAATTGCTTTTAAAATTCAGATGAAAGTTCATTGGCTGTTACCACATGTGAATGGTCCAATTTTAACTCAGTTGACAAATGGATAAAAAAAAGCATTTGGCAAAAGGATATGCAAAAAAAGAAAAGAAAAAAGCCAGATGACAAATAGATTAAGGAAATTAACTGGCAAAGGTTTTTGCTACAAAGCTATGCAATATTAGGTTATAGTTACATTTAACTGTCATTTTAAGCATAATCATTTGTCAATTGGAAAAGTGACTTATTTTTTATATGTAACTATATTTTAAAATATGAATTAAATAAGCAGTTTGTCACAATTTAAAGAGTCCAAAGACGAAGATGAGTCACAAGTTCCAATCCAAAGGTATTTAATAAAAGAATAAACGCAGGGCAATCCAACACAACGTAACATGAACTGAGGAAACACAGGAACTTAAGTAGACAATGATAATGAACTAAAAGACCAACAGGTGTGATGATCAAATGAAATGCCATGGTAACTGATAATAGCGGGAAAAGTGAACAGTGTAGTTTGACAACAGGAAATAATGAAAAGCAAACTAAAAGCCAGAAAATGAAACTAAACGAACAAATGACTAAATATGTGACATATGCTCAACCAGGTAGCACCCCTACGGTGGCGTTGCCGGAGGGAGGAGCCATGGTGGTGAGACCCGACGGCGCCATGGGGACGAACTGAGGTGACGGCGACATTGGAGGTGGAGCCCACGGCAAAGACAGAGAGCCGATGGAGAGAGCGACGGAGCCGCAGCGATTACCCCCTGAGATGGAAGCAGGGATCCGGAGGGTTGAGGTGGAGGTGGAGGTGGAGGTGGAGCTGGAGCGACCGAGGGCGGAGGTGGAGCCTGAGGAGGGCAGAACTTGCTGGAGCTGTAGGGGTGGTGTAGGGGTGGAGGGCCGGAGAGTAGCGGATGGCCCGCAGGTGATGTCCGACCCAGGTGGAGTCGATGGTCCGAGGGAGCTCAGTGAGCGAAATGGTAACTGATTTGAGCAGGAAAAGTGAACAAAGACAACAGGAAATAATGAAAAGCAAACTAAAAATCCATGAAAATGAAACTAAATGAACAAATGACTAAATATGTGACAGTTTATTTATCCATTTGAAAAGTTATTTATTATCACTAATATCACTAAATTTATTATTTTTTATCACTAAATTGACTTTTAATTAGCACTCCCAGTGCACCTTTATCTATGGTTGATTTGAACTGTTACCTCCTTTAGAAATAAACACAAAAATAAACTAGAATACTTCACATCCACATGATGTTTAAAAGGAAAAGGTTACTCATCTATTTTCAGAAAACTTGTCAAATGTCTTGCCAAACTCAAATGGAGCAATTCAGTGAAGTGTGAATATACTTTGGCAAATAGGTCAGAAACTGCTTGTGACTGTCAGTTGTTAAATGCATTGCTCTAAAAAGGTGGAATGCCATTATGATGTTAATATCCATTGTGCCATGAGCATCCTCTTTAACGCCACATGGCTCATCTCAGTAGCAGTTCCCAAGATGCACTTGACTCTATTTAATCTCTCACAGACAGAAGTAGGACACCTCTGGCATACATTAACCCTTAAACACATACTTTGGGTCTATAGTGACCCGGAATGTCATTCACCACCCTCCCCCTCATTCAATTTTTAAAGTTAGACATCGACCTTCTTAGTACTCCTCAATCTATTCATTATAAACAATATAACAAGAAAAAAATATAAAAGAATGTCTGTTTTCTAATAATTTTTTGTAAAAAGCGTATATGCAATAGTGTAGGTATATTTTTTTTCCTGTGCAACAATAATTGAATCTTTGATGACTAATAAGTGCAATTCACCTTTATTCCTTAAGGTCGCAATGTCTGATACACAATGATGATGTGATGTTTCACTCATAATTACCGCAGGCATAAAACAAAAGAATACACAAGTATCATTGAATATGATTGTGAATATGAGCCAGATGCTGAATGTACTGGGTAAATGAGCTCTAACGATGACAATGATAATGGTAAAAAGTATCTGCTCAAATTTAACCCCTTTCAATTTCCAAAAGGTAATGAAATATGCTTTATTTTATCTATTTGAAATTGTTATTAAAATATAATGGAGTGTTAGATATCCATGTTAGATATAGACCCGGTTTGCTAAAGACCCGAAACATTCATGCATTTAAGGGTTAAACCAATGGGTGTCATTCACTCATTTGCTTAAAAAATGCATAAATAAAAACTTTTTCATGATTCATCAAAAAGTTTGTCCTAAAAAATGAAGATAACACTTTATTTCGATAGTCCAATTTAGATATTCTACTAACTATACAGTAAGTAACTTTCCAACTACATGTCAATTAACTCTCATTAGAATATTAGTAAACTGTTAGGTTAGGGTTAGGGTTAGTAGAATAAATTGACATGTACTTGCAAAGTTACTTATAGTCAGTAGAATGTCTGTTGGGGGACCATCAAAATAAAGTGTTAGCAGACAGTCTACTAATACTTTAATGACTATTAGTTGACATGTAATTGCAAAGTTACTTATAGTTAGTAGAATGACTAAAGTTGACATTGGAATAATGTGTTACCAAAGTTAATTGCAAAATCAATTGCAAAAGCCACATATCACATCACATTAGTGAACATTATTAAGAAAATGATTAGTAAATAACAGTAATGTTTTGATTTAATTAAACCTACATAAGTGTGCAAATCAAATAAGATAGAATGCTACACATCTAAAATGTAAGAGCTATTACACCCAACTGCTGAATTTTAGCACTCTTTGCAATATTCTTTGTATTGTTTCCATCATTTGACAGTGATGATGAGAGAATTTTTTATAAAACAGAAGTGGGATGCTTCGCAAAACCTGCTGAAATTAACATACCATTGTTGCTAATGTCAGAGCACTCAATCAGCGTAAGTACTGTTGCACATGTCGTGGGTGCTGAATGCTTTTGGTGCTGTTAATTATTCAGTTTTATTATAGCTATAAGCTATAATAGAGGATAATTTTGTTTCGTGCAGGTGCGGCAGCCCTTAAAACTAGCCCAAAATTTCAGTGCCATTACAAGCATATCTATTTTGTCTCATCAGAAGAGATACACCGTTCAGGCATAACATTATGACCACTGACAGGTGAAGTGAATAAAACTGATTATGTCTTCATCACGACACCTGATAGTGGGTGGGATATATTAGGCAGCAAGTGAACATTTTCCCTCAGTGGTCAGTATCTATCAAAAGTGGTCCAAGGAAGGAACAGTGGTGAACCGGCGACAGGGTCATGGGCGGCCAAGGCTCATTGATGCACGTGAGGAGCGAAGGCTGGCCCATGTGGTCCGATCAAACAGATGAGCTACTGTAGCTCAAATTGCTCAAGAAGTTAATGCTGGTTCTGATAGAAAGGTGTCAGAATACACAGTGCATCGCAGTTTGTTGCGTATGGGGCTGCATAGCCGCAGACCAGTCAGAGGGCCCATGCTGACCCCTGTCCACCGCTGAAAGCGCCAACAGTGGGCACGTGAGCATCAGAACTGGACCACGGAGCAATGGAAGAAGATGGCCAGGTGCGTGTGCATCACTTACCTGGGGAACATATGGTACCAGGATGCACTATGGGAAGAAGGCAAGCAACTTACAGGACTTAAAGGATCTGCTGCTAACATCTTGGTGCCAGCTACCACAGCACACCTTCAGGGGTCTAGTGGAGTCCATGCCTCGACAGGTCAGGGCCGTTTTGGCAGCAAAATAACACAATATTAGGAAGGTGGTCATAATGTTATGGCTGATCGGTGTATGGTGCCTGATGCAATTACAAACACATAATTAGATATCCTAACATGATGGATTTCACAGCTTGCATTGAGACCCATGCTGACTAATGTGAGCAGACACAGACAATTCCTCTTCATTAATTTTTTCCTTCGTCCTTTACAACCGTAACCCCGGAGTGGGATTTGTATGACATTGTGACCTCCTCCTGCTATTTGTATCCTCCTCATTACACCATAACGTCTTCATCAGGTTCTGATGGCACAGCACAGATGCAGTGCTTTAGTGGACGAGGCTGTAGAACACAAGTCCCTGAAGCAGGTGGAGCATTGGCAGCTACACCTTCTCCAAGCATAGAAAGCAATTAGTTGTGTGAAACAATCAGGACTGACCAAATACTCAAGTGCTAAACAACACTAAGCACTTGTCCAGAGCCAGATTTCCCAGTTTGCCTTTGGTAATTGAAGTAAAACGTGTAGTCCAAACTAGAGTTATCTTTATTTTGTGAGAAAAATCCCTGTAGCTTCACACAGTCAAAGTTAAGGTCATAGGTTCAATTCCCAGGGAATGCATGAACAGACATTTAAAACTGAAGAATGGGCTCACTTTCAATTCATGTGTGAATCTGAATTGAATTTGCCCACCTTGCAGGAAGTTGAATAAATAGACTTGTTCGGTGTCGTGTCATAGCTGGTGGTGTGGCGTGGAGTGGCATGGCGTGGCGCGGAGTCGGCGTGGGGGAAAACAATCCATTCCCCCACACTGGAAATGCATGGTGTTAACCCAGTATAGCCTACGTAGAATCACTTCTGCCGCTTGACAGAGCAAGATGTATAGAAAAACTGAGCCGTATTGGGTCGGAGTGTCTATATAGTATCTGTGACTGGACAAACGACCCAACGGAATGGCCAGACAGAGGTATCTTTTTCTAGTCAAAATGCATGCTGCTCCCCCAAATATTACACAACATGCCTACTTCATAAATCACCTAGTCTTTCAATGAAGACGTTTATTCAGTGTTACTGAATTTAATGGATTTAATGTATGTATTACATACATTTAACGTTTTAAAATGATCATAAAACTTGTCTTGTGCTATGAAATTTATATTTTTCTAAATATGCTGTGTGTAATGCAAAAGGCGTTTGTTTATGTATTAGTTTGTTTGGGCTAGAATATAAACATGAAATGCGCAGAGTCTAATGTCAAACGTTAATTTACTGTAGTACCACGTTTATCAAACATTTGTCAAAAGCCTAAAATCCCGTTATATGATGAGCTGTTAGGCATCAATGACACGGGTTTAGATAAAGTTTAGACATCCGTCAGTTTTCTGTTGTCATGCATGCATGTAGCTTTATCTGTTTATTTATTCGTTTTTCTTGTTAGTACAACCATGCACGTATGAATTCCTAGTTCAGCATTTACATTTTACAAAGCAAATTTGGAGTTGACATGTCAGCGTAATCATACACTATTTGTTCGTCGGCCAGAGGAGAACTGGCACCCCGACTGAGCCTGGTTTCTCCCAAGGTTTTTTTCTCCATTCTGGCCCTGAACGAGTTTTGGTTCCTTGCCACCGTCGCCTTTGGCTTTTGGCTTGCTCAGTTGGGGACACTTAAATTTCAACTATATTACTGATCTGCCCGCATTGACACTATATGATAATTGAAATGAGCTGGATGACATCACCGTTTTCACCAGAGCGGCTGTACAGCCGAATCAAATTCTGTTGCATTATTTTCCTGTTACCACTGTGAAGCTGCTTTGAAACAATTGGCATTGTAATAAGCGCTATATAAATAAAGGTGATTTGATTTTGATTTGAGTGTCACAATACTATTCTCAAATTACTAACAATAGCAAAGTTTATATAATAGCAAAGACCGTCTTCATTAAAAGACCGGATTTATGAAGTAGGCTATTATGTTGTGTAATATTTGGGGAAGCAGCATGCATTTTGACGAGAAAATGTCAGTCAAGTGTCGTACATGTAATGTGACTATATCAGCTTGTAAGCTTGAAGAACATGAGCCCAGCCCTTCCCATAATAAAATAAAGAAGACTTTTGAATGTTTTGCACATCAATAACCTCACGCATTCTGTCGTCGTGAAAAACTGCTTTAACGATAAATTGACTGCTTTTTGACACAGTTCGAGTCCCGTGACAAGTATGATTATATTGGCGTTTTTGTTAAACTTTTGCCATTGCAATTAATGAAATCTCTTATTTTTTCATCTTTACAATAATACCAGCATCATGTAGTGCAAATGTTTAATTGTAATGGACGTATTGCACAGGCTTTCAGAATTGACAAACGGCTCCGTCTGTTTAATCGGCAGTATAAAACTTTTTTTTTTTTTTTTTTACTTGTTAGAGGTGCAGAACACCACACAGCAACTTTTCGGCATTGCACCAAGCAAAAATCAATCGTAATCATTACAAAAAGTAAGGATAAGCATCTAACAAGGTCTACGCGCGTTCATTCGAATACCTTGTTTTCCCCCACGGCATAAACAGATATGACGTTTTTGTGGGCGTTCCCAATAATGCCGACTAAGTCTATGCGATGCACTAAATACAAAATCTATGTATACGAGTTTCTCAGTTCAATAGAAATGTACAAGGCATTCTCAATTGTAGTAATAAAATGTATACCTTTTTATTTTTAACATTTTAATTGAATTTGAGGTCAATTTTTAATTTGAAATACATTCCCGGCACAGAGCTGCATTACTGTAATTTCAGTAATATCAAAAAGAACCAGTATGAGGAATCAGTCATGAATAATCAACCATAAAACAGAGACATGGGCATTATAAATGTGGTATTGTCTACTACTGTTCTCTTTCCTGAACATTGAGATGAGTTCAGACAGATCCAAATGGGATTCCTTAAGGTTTTCTTGTTGTGCGCAGAAGAAACCGTTTGCTATTTTTGTTCCTGAGATGACCACAATCCAGAATTTTTGTGCTGGGAAAAACTATTTACATACTGATTACATTTTAAATCTAAGCAACTGCCACAACAAGTGCAGACCGTCCCTCCACACTGTCTTGTCTCTGCTCACAAATGTTTATTTGTGGTTTCTCTTTGCCAGATGGTTCACTTCACTGCTTTTCTAAATATGCATTTACCCGTCTCTTTTATGTTCCCTTTTCTTTTCACTAACACTGTGGGAATGTAGACAAAGAAACATGCTCTTCTTTTTTTTCTTTTCAAGTGTACTGATGGATTGGTTTTTAAATTGTTTACTTTCTCACAATATGCACTAGGTTAAGGTCAGTTTTTTCTATTATAAAAACTTGAAACCTTTACAACCCGCCTGCATTAAACAGGAAAACGTCTCGGTTACGTATGTAACCCTCGTTCACTGAAGGAGGGAACGGAGACGTACGTTGGACGTAACCGACTGAAAGGGAACTAAACTAAATAGCAACAACAGTAGCATCAGCTTTGACAGTAAAATAGCAATGACATTGCACTAGAAATTTGATGCTGTTAAACAATTTTTTAAATCATACCAGATAACTTTAGCAGCTCCAAAATTACAAAAAAAAAGAACTGAAACAAACAAAAAAAATTGTTAATTAAAACTATTAAAAACATTAAAATAAAGCTGAAATAAAACAACATGAATAATATATATATAATAAATATAAATATAATATATATATATATATATATATATATATAAGATATATGAATAAATGAAATGAAAATGTTGACTTGGCAACTAACTCAAAGTTGAAGCACTAAAATTACTAATTGGAAATAGGGATGTCACGAGTTGATCTCAAGGATTGGTATTGGGGCAAATTATGCATTTTTTTTAACTGATCCTTTATTTTACGTCAGCTGTCACGCAGGTGTTCTGCATTAGGTGGTGATATGCACCTTCAAGTGGGTTTGCCAACCGCCATTAAAAGAAAAAGAAGAAGCTCAAATGAGTGTGCGTGATGGACGAGAACCAGTGGGCCTGTCCAAATACCCACACTTGTGGTCTTGGCCACTTGAGAGCATGTGCATTCAAACCTCAAAAACTGAGACTTTTGAAAACGCTGCAGACCCCATTTTAGTTTGAAAACTCCGGGGTTGCGTTTCAGTGTAAATGGACCAAAATGGAAAAAATGATGGCGTGGCTGCACACATTACGCTACCGGAACACAACAATAACAGACCAGGGCTGCGTTTCCCAAAAGCACTGTACGCCTACATTAATCGTAAAAATACAATTGGTGGCTATTGTATTACAATGCTTTTGGGAAACGCAACCCAGAGCCATCTCTCTCAACGGCTCTGTAACATACCAGCCTCGACGACCGTGCAAACAATAACACGGAGACGGAACTACATGCTATGCTTGCGTTTTCACCGCCAACAGTTAACTTACTTCATAGGCGTGGTGTATGCTGGAAAGCGACACAGTAAACAACAAAGGAGGACATACAGCAAATCTTGTTCTTGCTTCTCGGCATGTGGCTGTTTATCACAAGACAAAAAAACATTGTGTTGCAACGGTATTGTGTTTCAACTGTATATTAAAAATGGTGCCTCTTGTGTTGTCATTCCCCTTGTAGCATGCGCAAGTGAAAATTCTTCTATCAACCAATCAACGTTCTGCAGTGAGTCTAGCTCCACCCTGTACGGACTACTGTGCTAGGTACCCCAACGGAAAGGTCCCAAAAAGGGGGTATGGTACGGTTCGGTATTTTGGTACCATTCACAACTTCAATCGACAATCGAAACGGAAATAATTGCGTACTGTACTGTACCGTACCGCACCATATCGGTGGAAACAAGCCATAAGTGCGTCCCATCAGGTAATCAAAAGTTCTACACAAACTTGTGGTCTTTATGCACAGTTGAACACTTGGACCAAATATGGGAAAAAAAGTCATTTAAGTAGACAAGTGGTCAAGTGCAAACAAGCCCGCAAGTGTGGGTTTTTGGAATGAGGTCTGTTTTAGCACGTCACACACACACATTCGAGCTTCCGTGTTTAGCATAGTTGATGCCCACTTTTGTACTGAATCACTCAAAAGTCATTTATTTACTATTTATTTTTATCTGCCATCAGACTATCTGAGACTTCATGCTTTCTAACCTTATCTCCACCCTATTTTCTTTTTGTTGCTATTATTCTGCTTACTGTACATAAAAAAACAAGAAGTTTATATGAGTAGACCAATATTCATAATTATGACCACACAGTCTTTTTACAATGTGTACCATTGTAACAGATCTACAAATGTTTTTAGACAGTGTGTGTGTGTGTATACTGTATATAGGCCTATAAATATAATTACTGTAGTAATTGTTATATTGGAATTACTCTGTAGTGATAGATGTTCCTTTTTTCTTTTCTTTTTTTTACATTTGAGCCCCTGAGAAACTCTCTGCACATCCCTGTATGCACTGGGTTGACTTTAATCATTTTAATGTACTTGAAGTGTGCACCAAGCAATAGGAAAATACAAGTATCGAATCAGGACTCAGTTTCGGCAGATACTCAATATTGAATGACTCAGATCAGATTAGGGCACAAAAAATCATCCCTAATTGAAATAAATAAATAAATAAGAACTAAAACAGAATTGCAACTGAAATGAATTTGAAAATATATATTTTTTAAATTTAAATAGTAATATTATAAGAAGTAATACATTTGGCAAAACCACATAACAAATTCACTAAAAATTAAAATAACACTGATCCTGGTTTACACACAACAAAAATAATAGTCATAGTAAATATTGCATTTACATTTGTCTGTGTAGATGTTACTGCACTGATGTGCAACTCACAGAATTTTTTTTTTTTTTTTTGTCAGGCCCATAGTGTGGCTTTAGAAGTGCCCAGAGGGTCATCAGCACTCATTCATCTGACTTATGGCTGTTTCCTCACAGGAGAAAGCTACAAGAACGCGGTTAAAGTGGGCCATTTGTATGTGCCAGACAGTGAGTTCATGCAGCCTAGTTCTTTTCACTGCGCTCAGTGGTCTGTAGCAGAGCCCCCTGGGAGCTATGTGTGGCTGCGGTGAGGAGCTGACACCAGCTGAAACGCTTGATAAACTGAGTGTGGCATCAAACCCAAACTTGAGGTATTACATGGGGTTGATAAATATATGGGTGCGGGGCACAGTCTCTCACCCTTTGTGCTATCAAAAGATCTTCTGTAGTTTTTCAAGTTGGCAAAGGCTTTGAACTTGTTCTAATGTGTTTTCTTTGGTCTGTGAATGGGGTCTGCTACAACGTACATGCATGGGAGTGTAAAGCTGGTTGTCTATCTGCAGACCAGCTATTGACATCTGTCAATCTGTCATTCTGCTAAGTGTAGGAAGAGTCACAGTACTACTTTTATGAAGTGAAATACAACATAGTATGTTATTAGTCGCTTTCACAGAAGAATATTGCTTGTTTGGTATAGAAATCATCCATGCATAATCTAGAACCACTGTGTTGCATCATGTCCCAGCATATCATAGCCATAACAAGGTGTTATTAGACTTTATACAGATCTAAAAATAGTTTAAAGACTAGCCTACATATTGGAAATGTACATTTTTAAAAAAACAAATAAATGTTGAAACACAATAAAAAAGAAAAATTCTGCACTATTTCTAGGGCACTATAATTGTAAGGTCCATCCGTTAGCCCAAAAACGGAATCTAACGGCTTGGTTGAAGGATTCTGCGTGTAAGCCTTTTCAGCATTTCTGTTAAATTCACTTAATTTATTAACATCTAATGAATAAAGTGATCTGACTCCAATTTTATGTGACTTCGTTCAATTTGTTACGTTCGTAATTTAACAGCTGATGATTCGTTGTGATTTAATTTGGATCGTTGATTTTTCTTAGTATCTCTTATTTTCAAATATTCGTTCATCAAGGGACCCGATATCGCACAGAAACAGACGCGTCGCGAGTCGCGCGTTCACGAACACAAACTGGCCAGTTCTGATATTAGTCAGAGGATTGCAGGGTGAATATTTTACCTTGAAGTGGTCGCACCTGCTTACTCAACAAAAAGTGTAATTTGATTAATAGACACGAGAGCTGCAACTTGCTAATACAGTAATAGTCAGAAATCGGATTATCCCGCATGCTGCGCTCCATGCTTCAGTCATGGGGTCCTCGGTTTGATCTATTCTGGCAAAAGATTTGCGGAAATAAAGGACTCCACATTGATCCATACTAGAATAATGATTTTCAGAATAATACAAGATAAATCAAGATTAACATTTATTTTGGCCAGACAGAATTTACATAAAAATAATTAAACACGAATCCATGGTACACAACTTTCAGCATAAAAATATAAAATACAATAACAAAGTAACATGAAAATAGTTTCAAAGAGTCATTATATCTGGCACTGTACATACAATGTGTGTGAGTGCCTCTCGGACACTGACACAGCACGGCATGGGGGCTCTGGCTACAGAATGTTCCCAAATGGCAGCTCTGCCACCCTTCCTTAAATACCCAGACCAGAACAAAAGGATTGTAAATATCTGCAACACAAACACCTGGTTTCGGGGGAGAGGATCAGATATCTTCTGAGACCACTCAAAAGGAGAACAGAATTCTCATAAGTTTCAATCTTTCTCATCCTACCAGTGACAGCAGTGAAGTTGAGACCATTTTACCAATCACACTGAGACCTTTAAAAAGATACCATACATGAAAGGGGAAAAACAACAGATTAACAAGATACATCATCTGTGGTATATTCTGTGACTTGAATCAGAGGGAAGGGAGTCGGTGAGGGAGAGGGGGAGAAGGTTTGGGCAGGCCGATGTCCTACACTCTTTCTGTGAGATCTTCTCTCCAGATTAGTGAGTTTTATTGTTCTATTGCAGGGGGTTGGATCTTCAGCTTTTCTCTTAGCAGTAAAACCGATTCTTACATAATCAAAACAAATTTGTGACATTGATCATGTGACTCTTTGTACTGACGGTCAGATGTTCTTGTTCTTGAACCACAAGATGCTCTTTGATTCATTCTCAATAACCATGTATGTATTTCATATCATATCATATCGTATGTATGATATCATATATGATAGACAGACAGACAAACAGATAAAGCACCTAAATAAGACAGAATAAGGAAGTTATAGACCAGAGACAGCAAAGTGTAAGTTGTAATCATTAGACAAGAAGTTAAAATCAGGATTTACATTTAGTAATTACCTATCTGCTCTGTGTCTGCACACTTATGGTGACAAAAATAGCTGGAGTCGCTAAAAAGGGCTGTGAAAAATCTATGAGAAGCAATTTAAGAATAATACTTGCAATGAAGCAGTCTTTTCTGGACTGTTGACAGCTTTTGACAGCATATGACAGGTGTATATGACATTCTTCTTTTAGGCGAATACAATCGGGGTTATATTAAAAAATGTCCTGGTTCTTCCAAGCATTATAATGGCAGGAAATGGTAGCCCAAAATTTGAAGCCCAAAAAAGTGCATC
The DNA here is from genome assembly GCA_039654105.1 of Coreius guichenoti. Taxonomy (NCBI): domain Eukaryota; kingdom Metazoa; phylum Chordata; class Actinopteri; order Cypriniformes; family Gobionidae; genus Coreius; species Coreius guichenoti. The sequence continues at coordinate 22,196,463 of CM077185.1, read as the reverse complement.
CATCCATTACAAAAATAATCCACATGGCTCCGGGGGTTTAATAAAGGCCTTCTGAAGCGAATCAATTGGTTTTTGTAAGAAAAATATCCATATTTAACACGTTATAAAGTAAAATATCTAGCTTCTGGCAGACCGCATTCCGTATTCAACTTACGGAAAAAGCGTAACTGGCGCCTGACGTAACGTAAGCGTTTTGACCTGCGAGAGGCCTTACATTGTCTTCGTAAGTTGAATATGGAAGGCGGTCAGCCGGAAGGTACATATTTTATTTTATAAAGTTTTAAACCCCTTTATTAACCCCCGGCACCGTATGGATTACTTTTATAATGGATGGATGCACTTTTTTGGGCTTCAAATTTTGGGCTGCCATTCACTGCCATTATAATGGTTGGATTAGCCAGGACATGTTTTGATATAACTCTGATTGTATTCATCTGAAAGAAGAATGTCATATACACCTAGGATGGCTTGAGGGTGAGTAAATTATGGGATAATTGGAATAATAATATGGGATTCATTTTTGGGTGAACTATCCCTTTAAAATAATCAAGTCACATACGACATATATCACATCAATGGCCAGATAATTGATTAAATACAGAAGCTAAAGAAAAGTACTCTGACAGAAGCTGATATTTACAGATACTTCCATGCTTGCCATCCACATTAAAAATAGATGAGATAGTACTTGACTCCACTCCCAGAACCCCTTTTCTGTCCGACCTTGGTTGCAGTAAGCCGCTATAAAAAGGGACCAAGTATATCTCTTGGCATTAGTCTATGAGTACCTACTGAAAAACTAAACAAACACATTCAGTGGTTCAGCTTTTGTACCATATGTGAGATTGATTGTTCAGGACCTTGAGTCAACATGACATCACACAAACGGTAGAATCAGACAGTGGAACATGTTTCACTGATGGAGAGTTTGCATAGTTCATGACCTGCATCAGCATTAACCACGTCACCACAGCAATGCTCACAGGATCAGCACAGAGCCAAACAAACCTTGAAAGAACTGTTGAAAGAGAGCACAGAAGGAAATCTTCAAATTAAAATAACAACACACTTGTTCAGCTACGAAATCAAGCTGTTGTAGGTAAATCTCCAACAGTGCTGAGATACACCATGGATCTCATTTCAAAATGTTCCTGGCTTGGAATGCATCTGTTACTCTCAGGTGCTTTATTAACAATGCTTTACACAAGAGTCAAGACATTTATGTTGAGAAGTTTTACTCAGATTGCCTTAACTAAGACTTAAGGAGAAAAACGCAGTCTATGGGCCCTATCATAAATCCGGCGCAATGCAATACCAAGCGCGACGCAAGTTTTTTTTGTTTAAATAGCAAATGCACTCGTGCTCATCTGTTCACCCATGGGCATGCTGGTCTGAAAACAAGGTGTGTTCAGGCGCATTGTTGGCGCGTTTCTATTTTGAGGCAACTGAAAACGACTGCAGTATTTTTTGTGTTATTTAAAGGGCGCGTTAGTAATATGTGCCTATAGGCGGGTACATAATGTGCGTACACTCTGCTTATTACACACACAGCAGCACACAAACATTTTTAAATATTAAAAATAAAAGGATTACTCTCTGAGAAGTGTGTCTTTCCGCTCACAAATTCCGCCATGTAAATAGCGAATCCGCCATGGTCCAAGCACAACTGGCTTTTAAAGGGAATGGGAGATGAGACGTTACGCCCCAAAACACACCCATGACTCATTAAGAGACTAGGTACAACCCTTTCGGACCATGCGCCTGGCGCACCGACCATTTTTTCCGTCATTAAACTAGCAAAAGTGGATTCAGAATAAGTGCACCTGCACCATGCGCTTCAGACCATGCGCTCATTTCGTTAAAATAGGGCCCGTTTTCAGTTGCCTCAAAACAACAACGCGCCAACAATGCGCCTGAACACACCTCGTTTTCAGACGAGCACGCCCATGGGCGAACAAATGGGCGCAAGAAGTATTTCTTAGTTCAGATTTTTTTGTCTGTATTGACAAAAATTGTAATAAATAAATTTGATCTTTTTCTATTGAATGTGACTATACATCTTTGGCTTTGGTGTAAACTGAAATGGCATCAGGTATTTTGTACTGTATAATGCCAGATCAATCAGTATATGAATGAGGCAAATGACACACAGTGGTCAGTGGTAATCTGCATGTGAAGGAATGAGCGCAGACACAATTCCAGGCTAATAGCAGAAAAACACAAAACATTGCCCAGTAATGAGCCATGCCACCAGTTTCTGTTCATGCCAGGTACTCAAAAGACTTTTCTTCTGTCCATGTGCACATGAGAAACGTACTGTACTGCCACACCGGATAGGTCTAACTCTCATCGTCTTGTACGCACATTACGGCTTGCCAACACTCGCCACTGACAACAGCTCTGCTTGTTTGGACACACAACAAAGCCGTGGTTGGATTCAATGCCAAATCTGCTGCTGAAAGGGTAGAAACACCAGGCTTACGATGCGCCCAGCCAAATAAGCGATCTGCTTACATAGACATGAAACAATACAGCTGCTTTATTTGCGTGCATTTCAGAACACATGCATTATGCATCAGAAAACATGCATAATTTAGGGGAACAAGCAGAGGATATGTCTGGTGCTCAGCCAAATCTGCTACCTCCTTATGGAGCGACACAAAACAAATTTCATCTTGTGGAGACAGATGGTGGACAAGGTGACAGGGTGCCTCTTATCCAAATTGCAAGCACTTGAGTGAATGTTGTCATGGGAACCTGGGCGAAAGGCCATTTCCGCATATCCCTTGAGCTCGGTCCTGGCAAAGAGGCCAAAGGTGACCTAGTTTGGTGAGGCTGTGGAGGTGCGCAGAGGTTGACAAGTGGAAAATCTTCTGCCATTATGGAACTGATTTTTTTTTTTGATTGATTGATTGATTGATTGATTGATTGATTGAGTGTATGTTGATGAAAACTGACTCAATTGCTTTTTCACTATGTAGCGATCAATGATCTGCAGTTATTTTAATAATATGCCACAGCAGATTAATGAGCTAATGAGTTTCTATATCAGCTTTGTCTGTTCCTTGTAAAGTTGATTTTGTTTGATTGATGATAATAGATGTAAAACCATTCAGACCTATAACTCTCTGATGGGTTTTAGTCAACCTAGACCTTAATCTTTGGCATAAGAGAGAATGCTTGGAGCTATTTTGTTGAAGTCTCTTGGAACTCTGAAAAGCTAATATTCTGTTCACTGACTTAAACGTATATTTGTGTTATCTGAAAAACTGTCAATGTAACCCACTTGTCATTTGGAATTTACTCAAATGTACCATTTTATTTTTTTTTATCAAAGCATTCTGCCATTTCAATGCAGCTCAGCTGTTTAGATTTAACAAAGAGTCACCACATCATAAACCTACCAGATTTATAATCAGAAAAATATCTCAAAGAGTAGTGATATGTAAATATCATAAATCTGATGATACCTTTATGAGGGACACTTCTCCTAAAGAATTATGGAAATTATTTTCATATAATAAACACCCATTTATACTGTGTGAGGGTCAATGACATGACGTGCATATTTTCGTGTCCAAGTGCATTATTTCCTTTTAAAATTATTTGATAAATTCATGACATATCACTTCATTATATCAAATCTAAACCTATTTAGTTTGAATTCATTTTTAGTACATTTAAATAATACATATTATTTTATGTTTTGTTATCTTAAACCCCCAAAATGACAGGTGGTACAACTGTTCGAACAAATGAACAGACTAATGCCGAGTTCACACTGCCCGATTTTAGCCCCGATTTTGACTCGCCGACAGGTTTTGCGAAATCGCCAACAAATGCCCGAAATCATAGGCAAATCGGTGCTCGTGCACGTGAGTGACAATCACGCAGTGTGAATGATCAAAGACGCGATCAGAGAGAATCGAAAAGAAAACGATTTAAAAATGGTGTCTTAATAATAAAAAATTTTTAACTAAATACTATGGCATTATTTTAGGTTTGAAACCTTTCATATAAACACATTTTATTAATATCAGTAGTTTTAAAGCTGTTGAGATAATTGAAAAACTTTTGTCCAGCAATTTGTATATTCTCAAATGTCAGGGTGGCACAACTGCAAATATGGCTCTTTTATTATGAATTGACAAGGTAATAACAGTAAACATGATAATGCATCATCCAGAGGACTAAAAGGAGTGAAAAGGTTTGTAGATCTCTCTCAAATACTGGTAAAAACTGCTAATTTCAAGTATGGGTAGGTTGGTACACTTAATATGTCAGGTGGTACAACTACAGTATACATACATACAACTATTTGGTTGTACCGTAACTTGTTTAAACACATTGTTCATGACTCAAAAATATGCATTACATCAGTTTTTAAAAGATTATTTAAAAAAAAATTATTTTGATGCTTTATTTGTCAATGACCCATGAGAAAAACATGTTATTTATAAGACAACATGCTGTTTGCAAAATTAAGACAATACATTTTACAATAAATATTGTTCTGAAGCATATTTAGAGAGATTAAATTTGTCTTCCAACCCCTCAATACACAATGTACTTCCCAAGATACAACACAAATACAAAGTGTTATTGAAGGTTCTCTTTCTGACCAGTCTTTAGAAAGCTATAAAAAATAGACTATAGAACTATAAAATAATTTGTATTCATAAAACATTACAAAAGCACTTTTTTTTTTTTTTTTTGTCATTTTCAAAGCAGACTCCAGCACTCTTTTGATAGTCAAAGCAAAAGCACTTTAGATGGTGCTAAGAGCTTCCCTACATTAATGTAAGCATGTGTGGAGCAGAGGAGTGGTGACACTGGGGCACAGTGCCTTAGGGACACCCTGACTCACCACAGCTGTCAATATTTACAAAAAAAACCCACAAAAAAAAAACAGACTACACCCAAAACAAAGGAGCAAATGGCCATAGGAACATTCTGAAAATCTATAGATGTTTATTCAATTCGAACTTAGAAGTTCATTTAAAAGGCTATGAACTAACAACTGGAATAGACTAACATGAATATATATTATATTATGTTATATTATATTATATTATATTATATTATATTATACTATATTATACACGGATCAGGCATAACATCATGACAGGTGAAGTGAATAACAATGATTATCTCTTCATCACGGCACCTGTTAGTGGGTGGGATATATTAGGCAGCAAGTGAACAATTTGCCCTCAAAGTTGATGTGTTAGAAGCAGATGCCAGATACCACAGCACACCTTCAGGGGTCTAGTGGAGTCCATGCCTCAACGGGTCAGGGCTGTTTTGGCAGCAAAAGGGGGACCAACACAATATTAGTCATAATTAGGTCATAATGTTATGCCTGATTGGTGTATTTATTATGTTATATTTGTAGGACTCTGTATAAGGGAAACAGGTCTATTTAGCTCAAATTAATTTATTAATTAATTCATAGGGAATTTTGAAAGAGTCAATTATTTTACGGCCGAGCAAATGACTCGTTCCACGTTCATTTGAACGGGCCGTAACTATCAACTCTGCAGCGGATATAAATATCCCAAACAATAGTGAAACACTATTTAATAGCCAGGTAACATAGATCAGCAGTTTAAGACATTAAATTCGTAAGCACATAACACAAGAACACTTATCTTTAAATACAAACAAAACTTTATTGTTACTCTAACACATAAAACTAATATCTAACACAAACACACGCACACACACATTCACACGAGTTGCAGAAAGAAGGAAAGTAAGGAAAGAATGAGTTTTAAGAGAGTGAAATGATGAAATCCCAAGTTTCTAGCAATATATGCATTTATAACACATGACCTGAACGAACCATCAATCATTAATTTAACCCTCCTATCGTTTCTTAGGCGGGGTTATTACATTTGATATCAATGCACCAGTTCAGTTAGAATCTGGAGGTTACTTGCGTTTGTGTCTCGTATCTTCTTTGAATGGGGATTCCCTCGATCCTTCTTGGTCCTGGCTGCAGAGGGGTTCCCCAGGTTCTTTGATTTGCTGACGGCCTTGTCGTGTCTTTGATCGACGTCTTGGGAAGCCAATCACGTGGCGTGTTGGCGGATGGATGGAAAGTCTCGTGGATGTTGCTGAATTGTTGATTGAAACTTTGCGGCAAAACTTAACTTAGAACACGAGACTCAACGGAAAGAAAAGAAACTAAGTAAAAGAAAGGAAAGTGAGACGAGAGTATTTAGCTGGCTTGAATGAAATTGTTAACCCATTTTCTCTGATCTTGATCTGCCTCGATTGTCTTTGTCCGATCATCTATTCATCATGTCATTGTCTCTGTCTTTTTTTCTAAACTCTGTCTGATTCTTTGTTCGTGTTCTGAGATTTTAAACTCAAATGTCTGCCCATCCTCCTGGATGGGTTCTGACCAATTAGGTATCATCTTTGGTTCAGAGGTGACTGCGTCCCCACCCCTCCCATAAATCACCTGTTATCTATGGTCTCCTAACTTCCCGCTCTAAGCAGAGAGTGCATTCAGATATGATTTCTTATTATAAGAGCACGATACATTCTACACAGATTTCAATCAAGCCATCTTCTGAATTATGAGCATACAATCATACTGATACCAAGCAAGGTACACTTTCAGTCAATCATTCAATAGTTATGACAATTACATGAATTGTGAGTGATATATATGCATAATGGTCACGTGTATTGGTTATAGACATGATATAGAATTATGCAGTAGAAGGCTGTTTGAATGTAAGTCTGGCTATCATTCTTTTTGAATGATTTGATGCAGTTTATATGTAACAACAGTCTCTGTGGGTTTTCCGTTGGATTTTAACCGTGTCACTCAAAGTTCATTTAAAGGTCGTTGAGAGGAAGGGATCTGTTTTAGCTCTTTGTCTTGGGGATCAAACAACCTCTGCCATTATCTTGGTGTGGCCCAAAGCTTGCAAGGCAATAAAGTACTTAGCTGGGGGGGGTTTTGTTAGTTGGCGCAGACAGAATGGAGCCCACTTCTTCTTCGGTGATAGATGGTTGATTTTGGGGTCTGGAGTGTTGAGTTGGGTTCTGTGTGGAATTATGTTTGAACTAATCATCTGGAAGGTTAATTTGTGTCTGGTGTGCCCTCAAATCCTACATATTATATTATATTATATTTATTATCTATATTGTAGTGTTTCTTAGAACACGAGACTCAACGGAAAGAAAAGAAACTAAGTAAAAGAAAATAATAAGACAAAATATACATGCCATGTATCACATGGACATGCCCCTTATGACTCGCAACTCATGTATCATTTAAAGTTTTCCACTGTCATTAATTTGCTTGGAACGCATAATTATGATACAGTATCTAACTTGAAGGGCACAGGAGTTACAATAGGAAAGATCTTCTCTGACTTTGACGTTCAGGAATTTTGTGTTTTGTTTGGTAATATTGCAATCATGTACTTTCCTTCATGAGGTGTGCTATTAATCAATTAGGACAGTTCAGCCTTGACAATGAGCAAATTACCATCCCTAATGCAATAAATGATTTTGAACACAGATGGCCTAGCATTTTTCATATTGTTACATCTGAAATTAGGCATAATGGCTGGTTTGCCCATCTGACTTTTTTTTTAAATGAGGTGCAGTGCAGTGCAGCATCATGAACATTTGCCAGAAATTGACTGAATTAATATCGTCTCCCCATTACAATTGAAAATAGTCCAATCTGAAAGCCCCTGATAATATGCAGCTGTGCTTGGCATTAGTGTAAAAGAGCTCCGTTTGTCAGTTTCCTAGCAACCAAAAAGCACTATATTTTCACTGCATGTTTTTTCTCTTTCCCCGTGATGTATTTACATGATATTTATAGTGTTGGCCGAACTACATACGGTATCTGCAAACCAAGCATTGTTGTCAGACCCTTCTATACAAAAAGCCTTTCATTGCAAACAGCATACGTATATACAAACATGTTTTTCTTGTTTTCATCAAAAATAATAAGACAAAATATACATGCCATGAACAAAAATGCTAAATAGATATAACAAATAAGAGTTTGTCAAAAATCCAATTTTGTGGACCTATGGGACCTCACAAATTTCAGCATGACCTTTTGTCTATATTTCTCAACAAGCAATCCGTTCCTTTTATTTCAGAGGCTCTTGAATAAACCTATGTCGGTTATTGTTAGAGGTTTGCTGATTAGCCTCCATTTATCATACAATACCTCCATAATGACTGAGGCCACATATGAAGCACATTCAATCTGTTACGAATAAATTAAACCAAACTATAAACTATTGTTATGATATGCATATATGTGCATTTATTATGTTATGCAAATGTATGTGGTTCGATCTGATTCAGCTTGAGATTGATGGATCCCCATGCAGTCACATTCGTCATGATGGCTGAAATGAAGGCAAGGGTCAGTCAAACTGTCTCAGGCGAGTCTGTCCTCATCTTCATAATGTGGCTGTCCTCTACATCTCTTTACAGCCGCATTGCTGTACTTCACCAAATGCGTCCATTTAGCACCTCATCATGGTTCACACCCATCATGTAGCAAACCCGCTGGCTATCTCTGCTCCATCTGCCTTCTTCTGCCAACAGACCAGCTGACTCTTCAGCAACTCTGACTATGACAGTGGCGCATTTCAAAATGTCAGATTTGTTTTTGGTCTAGTATGTTAGTTTGACACGTGTGGAACAAAGACACAAAACTGTCACCCTGCAGCCAGTAGCTAGTGATCACATTTATAGCACTGGCCTGATTATTTACTCAGCTCTAGCTTAGGGGAAGGGCACTGTGATGAGGATACATTTTTACTTCTCCAGCAGGTGCTTGAGCTGAACTGACCTAAATCTGCTCCGCGAAGAGGCATTGCCTTACAATGAAATCACAACAAGCCCCCTTCAACTACCTCTTTGGCTAAATCATCCTCAGCAATGTCAAGGGCTACACTGTGAATATGCAGAAGTATGACAGCATCATGCAAATGAATATCCATATAAACCGGATAACAGTCTGGAGGCTGAAGCTTTGCTGACTTGGTGCAACGCTGAATATCTTACTTAGAAATGGCTTCCCTACAATGGTAGAAATATTGAGAATAGGCTAATGATGCACTATTGGGGAATAACTAACTAAAAGCTAACTTAGTACCATGACAGTAGCTCAACTCTTTTCAAAATAGTGTAGCATCTCCAGTAAAACCTGTTCATATACAATGATACACAAGGTTATACAATAAGTCAGTGTTTTATTTATGTGTAACATCACAGCAAAGAGCAGTACTTGTTGACAAAGAAAAGTATTTTTCTGCGTTTTTTTATAACACATTGTGCACATAGTCTTTCAACAGCGATCTGAAGCAATTATCAAACACACGCTCTTAAAATTTCTGTCTTTCTCTCAAACAGCTTTAATTATTTTATCACATCAGTTCACTTGGTTCCTTTTAAAACTGGTTTAAAAAAAAATCATTCAGTTGTGTTCCTGGAAATCTCTGAACCGTATTGTACAAGAGACATTATAAGCTATATTGTTTCCTCTTGAATGTGCATAAGCACCAAACCAGCCAGAAATTTGAGCAAAAGCAGAGTAATTTACAGTATAATTAAAGGTGTTGTAAGTGATTTCACTAAATTGCCTTCCCTTCTCCAAAACCCAGCCCTCCAAAGACGTCATCAAACATGAAAATGTAAAACGTTTTTTTTGTTAAAAAACACAGGCCATCCCCATTACTATTTTTTTTTTGTCATGTATAGAGCTTAACAGTGTCAAAGATATGATTTCTCAGGATAGCTTTTTATGTTCCAGAAAATTTTAAGTGAATTATGCATTACCGTTCAAAAGTTTGGTATCAGATCAGTTTATCAGTTTGGTATTTTTTTGGTCACATTTTAGATTAGGGTCCAATTCTCACTATTAACTAACCATTAACTATGACTTTTGCATCAATAAACTCCTAATTACTGCTTATTAATAGTTAGTAAGGTAGTTGTTTAGTTTAGGTATTGGGTAGGAATAAGGGATGTAGAATATGGTCATGCAGAATAAGGTATTAATATGTGCTTTTTAAGTACTAATAAACAGCCAATATCCTAGTAATATGGATGCTAATAAGCAACTAGTTATTAGTGGGAATTGGACCCTAAACTAAAGTGTTACCCATTTTTTAAGTGCTTTTTTTAATAAGACATCTCTTATGCTCACCAAGGATGCATTTATTTGATAAAAAATACAGTAATAAAAGTAATATTGTGAAATAATATTACAATTTAAAATAACTGGTTTCTATTTTAATATAATTTAAAATGTAATGTATATATTCATCTGTGATCATTACTCCAGTCTTCAGTGTCACATGATCCTTCAGAAATCATTCTAATGTTGATTTGGTGCTCAAGAAATAATTCTCATCATTATCAATGTTGAAAACAGTTTTGAAAAAGAATTTTTTGTGAAAACTGTGATACATTTTTCAAGATTTTTGATGAATAGAAGGATTTTAAAGAACAGTATTTATTTGTATCATTATAAATGTGTTTACTGTCATTTTTAATCAATTTGATTTGTCTTAATATAAATGTCTTTAAAAATGAAATCTTACTGCCCCCCAACTTTTGAACAGTTGAATGATTAAAGTTAAAAATATATTTTCCACTGAATTTGCTTTAATGTAGTTAGTCTTTTTTTTGTTAGAAAATCATACTGTTGCTAATTATATATTTTTTAAAACTATAGCTTGACAGTAGTTGATCTACTTTAAATTGTCAGTAGCTTGTAGATTCACAGTACAAGCTACAGTTTCATAGTAGCTTCCCTAACAATCTGTTGTGCTGGAACAGCATTGTGGGAGAAATTAGTTCTGTAAAGCATTCCTGTCCATGTGTTAAGGACGCAAAGGGTGCCAGGGGGTTAATTAAAACCACTAACCCACTGAGGAGGAAGAGGTAAGAGGCTCTTGGCATCAGGGCTGACCTGTGCAAATGACGCTCGGCCTGCCATGTTCAAAGGCAATTTACATCTTTTTCGAAACTATGCAGCTGTCAGGAAACATCCCCGAGGCCCATGCTGTCGCTTCAATTATCACAACCTAGGGTGCAGAGTAGCGCCCTCCCATTCCTGTCCCATCTGGACTACTCCGGAGTAAGACATTGTACTGATGAACTCTGTCAGCAGAAGGAGAAAGACAGGAGAATGACGGAAGATTCAGAGGAAAACAGACAGATACTGTATGTGGGCACAAATGTGACCACAGGGAGGGAAAAAAAACACTGCTCCAATTGATCAGTCAACATCAGCAGTTACTGACAATATTTAACTGTACCGCATGTCTATATGTTTTCATAAGAACACAACACTATTGCTGACAGTTATAGTAACATTTGAATAACTTAGGTTGTGGTAGAGCTATTGGCCTCAATAAAGCTACCTAAATGTTTTCATTAAATAACCACAGAAATACTGAAAATATCTTAAAACCTCCACTTGGGTTTATAAAATAGAAAAAAAAAAATAAAATAAAATAATAAAATAAAATAAAATAAATAATGTTTTTATTAAATAGCCACAGGAATATTGCAAATATCATTTTAAAACCTCCTCTTGTTTATAATTAATTAAAGCAAAATCACACAAACAAGAATGTTGTGGTATTGAATATGAGATAAAAATAAATAAAAATGTTTTAATTAACCATTGAACCATTTGGTTTAAAAAATGTTTTCTTTAAATAACTACAGGGTAATTTCAAATACCGTCTTAAAATCACCTTTTGGTTTCATAATGAAAGCAAAAACATGCAAACAAAAATGCTATAAAATAAAGTAATTATAATAAATAATAAATAAATGCATAAAAAAAAAAACTATAAAAAGCAGTGTGAACGATCATTTTTAACCTTTTTGAAGTTATTAAAAGGTTAGTTCACCCAAAAATGAAAATTCTGTCATTAATTCCTCACCCTCATGTCGTTCCAAACCCGTAAGACCTTCGTTCATCTTCGGAACACAAATGAAGATATTTTTGATGAAATCCGAGAGCTCTCTGACCCCTCCATAGACAGCTATTTAATTAACACTTTCAAGGCCCAGAAAGGTAGGAAAGACATCGTTAAAATAGTCCATGTGACTACAGTGGTTCAACCTTAATTTTTATACTTTTGTGCACGAATAACAAACAAAAATAACGACTTTATTTAACAATTTCTTCACATCTGTGTCAGTCTCCTACGCAGTTTATGTTGGCCAGCTCCTGCGTCAGCATCACACGCATGCGTTGTGGTGGTGCTCACGTGAACAGCATCGGCCAATGGTAAGCCGGCGTTCTGCCGTATAGCTCTGACGTAACTTGGAAGCGCTGTATTGTATTTACTACATCAACAGAGAAGGAGACTGACACAGACGTGAAGAAATTGTTGAATAAAGTCGTTATTTTTGTTTGTTTTTTGCGCACAAAAAGTATTTTCGTCGCTACATAAAATTAAGGTTGAACCATTATAGTCATATGGACTATTTTAACAATGTCTTTACTACCTTGAAAGTGTTAATTAAATAGCTGTCTATGGAGGGGTCAGAGAGCTCTCCGATTTCATCAAAAATGTCTTAATTTGTGTTCCGAAGATGAACGAAGGTAAACTAACCCTTTAAAAATTGTGTCATTTTGGTTTTGAATTATTCTATAACATAATACTGAGATAATATTGAGATTGTACAGTACTGAAAGGGATAATCAGTATATTAATATATCAAGCAAAAAGAGGAGTTTGTAATGTGAGTGGCCATCTCAAAGGCAGGGGTCAAGGATGGATTTGATTGCAATTGCAATCACAACTCATCTAGTTTTTCCTCATGCTTAGATATTTGTATTGCCATTCTAACTTCAAATGAAGTAACACACACTGACATGTGTTGAGGAGAGTCCTCGTGGGTTGTGGTTTTGCATGTGGTTTTGTGGAGAGGAGGGACATGGCCTTAGGGTTAAGTAGAATCCTTCTGAAGGGGTGGCAGTGGGTCAAGATGTACTTCACAAATCTCCTCAATATAAGAATGTCAAATGAGTGATACGGCCTCATTCAAAAAGAGAAAGTTGGGCAGCGAGAAGCACAGAGAGGGAGAGATTTACAGCTTTTCATTTATCTGACATGGTTCATTTGTGATCTTATGACAGATCTTTTGCACCTTCTGTTTTTGGCCCCTGGGCAGCAATTGAAGTGCGCAGTGAGATTTGCTGTATGTGTCTGAATCAATACTCTTTGACATATCATGATTCAACATTGAAGAGTCAATCTCTGGTTGGATCTGCCACTTTGAAGCACAGACTCAATACGTGGAATCCACAGCAAGATAGCAATTGTATTGCTATTATTTCAGGGAATAATCAATATATGATATGTGCTTAATTTCTCTTATTCTTTACAATACACATTAGCTGTTGAGGGTACACTCTCAGAAAAAAAGGTACAGTGGAGGTACAATTTTGTTCCTTGGGGAACAAAATGTATAACTGTACCTTTAAAAGGTACACAATTGGTCCTTAGGGTACAATTATACCATTGTTTTCCTCTACTTAGAGGTACAAAAATGTACCCTTAAGGGTACCACCCCAGTGACGGCCCCTTGTACCTTAAAAGGTACAATTTTGTACTCTTTTTTTTTTTTTTTTTTTTTTGAGAGTGTATTGATCAAAATGCAAAGTGAGGTAAAAAATAGTATCTGTGTATGTCTGCAGAAAAAAAGAGTGAGCTGATCAAAGCTCTGCAAGACCAGCGGATGCCCTTCATTTATCCCGCTGCAGTTGACCAGCTAAAAGGATAGATGCTTTGTAAGAGGAACAAACAGGATCTCTATCTCAAACACCACAGAGGAAACACATAAAGATGCGGAAAAACAGGGCTTGTTCTAATGAATTCATAGGGCAAAGACTAATAAAAAGGAGAGATTATGCAGAGACAAACTTTATCCTAAGAAGGGCAGAGGCTGATGAATGTATTTCAGTTTTTAGTTATTTTTCCAAAAAGTTTACAGCTACAATTATAACTTGAGTATATACTATACACTTTTACTCCTATTTATCATCTCTAGTGTTTAATTATGTTTACATTTTTTTCAATAGCAGCCCATCTGCAACAGTACCTCAGTGGAAGCACTTCATGTTCTCATTTCCATGACAATAGGGTGCCTACATTGTCTCTTCTGTGTTATCAGAGGATTATTGTCTATAAAGCTGCTTTGAAATGATCTATACAAATAAATGTGAATTAATTTAATTGAACTTGAAATATATAATGAAGTTCCTTAAAGGGGTACTTCAGCACTGGCAAAATGGGCTTTCAATAAAACTTGGCTGCCTACAGTAGAAAGGCGAAAAAATTTTAATTGGTGCTACTAGAGAAAAAAGATTGTTTTCCCCTTTGCCAAATAGGAAAACTTCAACACCCATAATGCACTGGGCATGATCTGGGATACGCTTACCAGAGTCAAATACCGCCTTGCTTTAGTAGGAAATACTGCTTAGCAAACTTTTAGTTATAATGGTGTCACTTGTGTTGTTTCTGAGAGCAAGAATTCGTAAACGTTTAGTGGTAATGAGTTACTTTCAGTTTCCAGTGAAGGACGTTGTAGGCAGTGGCTAAAAGGCTGCAAAGAATCGTAAATACAGAGAGAACGCCGCAACGGAAACCTCTGTGTTTGTAGTCAGCATTTTAAACTGAATGACCACAAACACAGTGTTTTAGGCCAAACGGAAGGAAAAAAACGAAAGAAACTGTCGTTTTCACGAAAGCCCTGGAGCTGTCGAAATACATGGTAAACATGGTTCATTTACATTAACAACGCAAAGCGGTTCGAAAATTGGCAAAGTTACACTTTAAGTGTATATATACATAGGATTTTTTAAATATTTTTTGAAAGGAGTCTCTTATACTCTTATACTTTATTATAATAACTGTTTTCTATTTTACAATGTAATTTTTTCCTGTGATGGCAAAGCTGAATTCAGCCATTACCCCAGTCTTCAGTGTCACATCATCCTTCATAAATCATTCTAATATGACAATTAATATTTTTGTGGAAAATGTTTGTGATCCAAATGTTTTTTTCCAGATTCTTTGATGAATAAAAAAGTCCAAAAGAACAGCATTTATTCAAAATAGATTTTTTGTAACACTGTTACTGTCACTTTGGATTTCAATGTAATGCATCCTTACTGAAAAAAAGCATTAATACAAATACCTATACAAATAGATATTTTGTATTATTTGCAATTTATTAGATTAATGAATCAGTCATATCATATATCATATATAACAAGAAAAAACCAAAGCTAGCAATTTTTACCAGTCATCTTTTGCATTACTTCCCACAACAGCTACAGCATCTCTCCTCACATTCAAACATTCAATATACTGCTTACATTCTGCAGAGATGTTTTCAAGGGTATTGCAAAAGATAAACGCTATTTTTTTAGATTTATATTGCATTTCAGTATGATCTTCATATAATGCTCTGAAAGTGTACATCAAATGAGACTTGTTGATGCCACACAGTTGTGCAGACAAAAGACACTGTAATTCAAAAGTGTTTCATGCACTGATGGGAGATCAAAGGCTTGCAGGCAATGGATTTATAGTAACAGAGTTCCTGCCCACTTACAGAACAGTCTGAGCTGCTGTGGAATCCATTAGCACATTACACTGTGATCTGCAGAAGACGACCAGAAAAATCCATCTCACCAACTCCCATCTTTTCTGCCCTAATGCAACAATAATAAAGAATTCTGTTCAGATCAAGCAATATGAGGAGAGAGAGTGGAGGAGAATACGGAGAACAAGAAATTTTCCCTTGTAATGTGCCGACTACATGTTTTAAGGCTAATTCTAGACACTTAATAGAAGGAAGAGTAGTGAGTGCTACATTGTCTAGGGTGAAAACTGACCTATTCGCACACATATTTAGATGATGGTGGAGTTTAGATGAAGGTCAGAGTCTTTAAATCATTTATCGACAATTACCAAACAATAGATATCTTCTCTCATATGCATCAGTGTATTTTGTATCTATAGTAACGAGAAGTAAAAAAAAAAAAAAGATAGACGTATTATCCACAAGCTCTTATTAAGCAGGCAGTGTCTACATTCATGCAATACATCATGTAGAGAACCAAGATGAAAGGTCATCCCTGATTAATAATGACCCCTTTTCTGAGCTATTAGGCATTGGTGAATGATGACATCAGAGCTGGTAGGTGTTTCATCTCCCAGTGGAGACTATGCTTAACTTCTTCCCCTGTATAAATGAGTGGCCCTCCCTCTCCGCACCTGAAGATGAATGTGCCTTAGCCTACGTTTAGAATTAATAACAAGCTGCAAAGCACCGCAAAGACCCATTGTGCATGATGAAGACTTCAAAATGACTTTTAAATGAATGCCTTATCCATCAATGTGAGATCTCCCTAATACAGGACGTGTTCGGTGTCTTTCTCGTTCTCTCACCCTTTCACGGATGGTTTGTGCTCTTATTTGCTCCAAATTTGCAGCAGAGTGCTTTGCATGGCTATGAGGAAGGTTTATGCGCTTGAAGCACCAAAGTAGGGTAATAAAATGGTGGAAAATGTTCTACTCCAATGGGTGCCGTATACTTGAATTTCAAATAGTTCATGCCTGAATGATGACTACCGAATGTCCAAATAAGCACAGAATGAGAAAAATCAGCTAAGACTTTTTGTTATATATATATATATATATATATATATATCCACCATGTATTATTGTATTGTACATGTATTATTGTATGATAATAATAGAAATAGTCAGGTACAGTAAAGCATGTATAACAGCACTGTAATTTTTTTAATTTACAGAAAAAAAAAAAAAAACGGTAAACAGTTACCTTGCTATATACAATGAAAAATTGTAAAATGGTTTAACATTTCATTATACTTTATAGAATTTTACTGTCCAATACTGTCAAATTTATGTTTTTTTTTTCAAAGTAAAAGGCAAAGCTATGAATAACCATATAATTTATGGGGAAAACAGTAAAAGGACATTCCCAGAACTCCCTCAATAGTTTTTTAAAATTATTTTTCACTTTTTATTTTGGTGCTTTTAATATTTAATGGAACCATAGAACATGCATACAAAGACCAATATCATTGTACAGGTAATTGTCACGGGTGTGTGTAGGCAGGAAGACGAAGACAGGTAAATACAGTTTCCAAACGTAGTTTAATGATAAATACTCCAAAGACAAGCAGACAGGTAATAGCACAACACAACCTAGCATAACGGTGACCAGACAAGGAGTGCAGGGGAAGGAACAACTTAAGTAGCAACACAAACGAGGATGATAATTAACACACAGCTGACACATATGAACTAATAATGACGGTAACTATGGTGACAGATGAGTGGCAGGAGTCAGAACAACGGTGACAAATGAAAACAAACAAAGTCCATGAATAAAACTAAACAGAATGGTGACAGTAATGGTGTAAAATGCAAACTTGTAAATGTTTGAGTCATTTATTTATAAGTATAAACTAATATACAGTAGCAATAACATTTATGCTACCATTAACTCATGAACATAACAAAAAGTAATAATAATGATAATAGATAAAATAAATAAAAAGAGATAAAGTGCACTATCCTGAGTATTATCTGCCATGGAATAATACTTTCATTTGGGCACTGGTAAGGACAGTAAAAAAACGCTGGCTCACTACACATTGGGACACGGATGACTCCAACATCACTAACTGGTATTTATGGACAACAGCAGAGCTGATATCTTTCTGACATTACTTGTAATGTTATTTAAAGTACATTATGATAAATACATTGCTTGTTACATATACGTGGAACATTTCAGCCGTAAATAAACTATAAATGTTAGCTAGATTATGTTCATTATGTTCATTATCTAATGATGTATGTTTATGCTGAAATATAATAAAATAATGTTTTGTTTTTTTTTTTAAACATATATTGTGTGTCGTTATTGGTTGTTGTGTGTAGTGAGTTGGCTCACATGATTTAAGTTTCGTGCTTCAGAACTTCCGTTAAGGGAACATAGTGAGCATCGATGCACACTGGGTTTTGTGGTGAATTGTGGGACTTTTTAGGGAGCGAAAATTTCAGTGCACTGGAAGGATTCTGCGATTGAGACAGCCCTTAAAATGGCCGACTCCCTGATCAGTGTCCTGACTACTGAATTAGGGAGTTGACTGAGACACACCCTTGGATTAGTTTTTACTGTATTCTTTTCCTGTTTGCCTGTGATACCTTTGCTATTTGTCACCATTGTTTTTGATTGAGTTCACATGTGTTCCTGGTTACATACATTACATTAATTATCCCTGTATGTATTTAAGCCCTAATTTTCCCTAGTTCATTTGTCTGGTATCATTTTTGTTCTACATGCTTGTGTTTATATTATCTGCTGTGTTTTCCTGTATCTTGAAAAGAGTTATTAAAGACTGCTGTTAGATTATCTCCTTTGTCATGCGCATCATTACAGCCACCCATATTTCTGTTTTTCCTCTACCCCCTCACAATGGACCTACCCGCCGTCCAACTGCTCTGCCTGGAGCAGAAGGACCATTCACTGTAGGATCATACAAGGGACATTTTAGATCTGGCATGCCTAACTCACTATACAGACTGCTCGCTCTGCATCCAAGGCATGCCTTCCAGTGACCAGTCCCAGAGAGGATTTTGCAGCATTTGTGGAGTGGGTGCTGGTGAATCTGCTCCGTGGAGGACACCACCAGCCCCATCCAGCCATCACTCTGCTGCACGGACATGACCCCAGAGCCCACAGCAGACGGAGAGCTAGAGCCTGCCGCTATGCTCAAGCAAGCGCCAGTAAAAAGGACTGAGCCAAACATCACTCTGGAGCCCAAGCCCCACAGTGAGTCTGACCTGGTGCGAAAGCCGGCAACATCACGTGCCACCGAGGGAGTACTAGTAGAGTTTGAGGGAATGGAGGAAGGCCAGCACAGTCTCCTGTGCCCCCAATGGTTCTGCCCAGCTCGAAGTCTCCTGTGTATCCAGTGTTCCCACCCAGCCTCCCTCTCCCACCTCCTCTTACAAAATAAGCCAGTTCCTCTGCCCCGCCTGTGCTGGTTCCCTTCAGCCCCTCAACTCCTCTAACACCACTTGATTGTGTGGATTTTCTCCAGCTCCGCCAAGTAAAGAAGATCCCTTGGCTCCACTTCCAGCTGGTGATCCCGTTACTTGGCCCGTCAACCTGTTGACTCCAATTGGCTCCTCCTGCCCTCAACTCCACCTGGGACCATCGTCCTTATGGCTTCACCGGGCTCCCTCATCCCTCCGACTCGGTCAGATGTCACCTTGCCTGTGCCATGGACTTACGGGCATTCAGCTATGCTTTGTCCCCCTACCCCTTTGGCTTCGTCAGGCACCTTCGGGTTCACCTTGGTCCTCAGTCCCACCGGCTCAACTTCAGTCCGCTGGCACCCGGGTTCCACCTTGTATGTTCGTCACTGTGGCTTCGCTTCGGCCTCCAGGACCATCTGTGTTGATCGGTCTCACTGGCTCTTCGTCTGCACCCTGGACTCCTCTTCCATTGGCTCCATCTTCATCATCCCCCTGGTGTCATCAGTCAAGTCTCCACCATGGCTCCTCCCTCTGCCGACTCTGCCGTGGGCCTTCATCCTGGTTGTGGTCTGGGTCTCGACCTGGCTCCTCCTGCTAGTGGCTCCTACCTAGCTCCTCCCACCATCATCGTTGCTCTGGTTTCTCCCGCTACCATCTCCTCTTATTATCTGCTCTTAACCAGCTCCTCGTCCTCCTCAATAGCCCCCATCCCCCTACTCAGTTGGACTGTTTACGGTGCAAGGACGCGTCTTCACGGAGGTGTAGGGGGCATACTGTAATGTGTATGTTTTTGGTTTCATTTTTATTGTTACAGGCACCTAAACGTGGCACTTTTAGGAGATGGTTTCTCTTAAAGATTATTTCTTTGTGACCAAAAATAGTTTGTAGCACAAAGCACAGAAGAAGCACAGCTCTATTTTATCCCCTTCCATCTCTTGCAAGTAACTGAGGCTGGAAGCAGGAGAGTCTTTTGTAAGAGGAGCGGTGGGATTCATTAAAAATGATTTGTGGTTGAAGTCAAATTTCAAGTATTTTCGCTCTGGCATATAGGACATTGGGGATGTTGCTGAAGATGGTGCTGATGTACTGAATGAGAATGGCTGTGATGCAAAAAGGTAAATGGGGTCCCAAAGTGCATCTGTTTTATCCTTGATAGGATCTTGTTTGAGGGAGATCCCTTATAATAAAACACATATTGCAATATATTTTGAGGCATATATTGCAAAATTATGTTTATATTCCTGAGCAGTTTTTCCATGCTTAAGTGTTTTTGCCAATCTTAATAATATAATGTTCTCTATATAATATTTTTTTGTGAGGAATTGAAGGAATATTCTGGGTTTAGTACAAGTTAAGGTCAATTGAGAGCATTTATTGCATAATGTTGATTACCACAAAAATTAATTTCCACTGTATTTAAGAAGAACAAAATCTGGGTTATAATGGGGCACAATGGAAGTGAATGGGGCCAATTCCTAAACAATACTGTATTAATAGTAAAGCACAAGATATAAACAATGTTAACATGACTTTAAGGTAAAAACAATGCTTATAAACCATTTCTGTGTAAAGTCCAATTTAACTTTGTTGCCATGACAACATATTGACTAAGCCCTAATACAACAGCTTAAACACAGTTCAAATTCTACAAGACAATTAAAGTACATTAAAGGGTTAGTTCACCCAAAAATGAAAATTAGCCCATGATTTACTCACCCTCAAGTCATCCTAGGTGTATATGACATTCTTCTTTCAAACGAATAAAATCTGAGTTATATTAAAAAAGTCCTGGCTAATCCAAGCATTATAATGGCAGTGAATTGTTGTCTCATTTATGAAGTCCATAAAAGTGCATCTATCCATCATATAACTGCTCCACACGGCTCCGGGGGGTTAATAAAGGCCTTCTGAAGCGAAGTGGCGTGTTTGTGTGAGAAAAATATCCATATTTAAAACTTTATAGACTAAAATAACTAACTTCCGGCGGATTGCCGTATGCATCGATTTACGGCGAAAGAGTAACCCTTGACCCTTGAACCCTTGACGCATGCGTATTGACGAACGCAGAAGCGCAGAGGATTGAAACACCGGTCATGAATTAGAAACACCGGTCATGAATTAGAAATCTAAAACGAGAATTTTTAAAGAGAAATGGCGGAAGATTTCGATATAAGAGAAGAGGGGCTTGAGTTTGTTGCCCAGCACTATCCGCGAGAGGCATCAAAGCTTGCGATGCTTCTATACATAACATCAGGGGTTACTCTTTTGCCGTAAGTCGATTTGCGTACGGCTTTCCGCCGGAAGCTAGTTATTTTAGTCTATAAAGTTTTAAAAATGGATATTTTTCTTACACAAACGCGCCACTTCACTTCAGAAGGCCTTTATTAACCCCCCGGAGCCGTGTGGAGCAGTTATATGATGGATAGATGCACTTTTATGGACTTCAAAAACGAGACAACAATTCAATGCCATTATAAAGCTTGGATTAGCCAGGACTTTTTTAATATAACTTTTATATTAAATTTTTATTAAGATTTTATTCGTCTGAAAGAAGAATGTCATACACACCTAGGATGACTTGAGGGTGATTAAATCATGGGCTAATTTTCATTTTTGGGTGAACTATCCTTTTAAGTGCATTTGTAAGCCTCACATTTCTAACGTTGCCACAAACGCTGCTGGTTTAACTTGAACTTGTACTGAACTGAAATGAAGACTATTGCTTTAACTAACCTCAGTGGAACTGGCTAAGTTCTTGTTTTTATGCAAAAAGTGTAAAGCCTACCTGGACTCAGATGGAAGTAATAATAATAGCAGGTTTGAAAATGATTAAAATATAACATAGTTTCTGAACAAGATTTACAATGTATTCAGCTCTTCAAGGACAACATCTTTACAAACACAAGGTGGAAGTGGTAAAATAGCCTACATACTTGTCACTCAAGTGCCACACAAAGAAAACTGCTTGAATTGAACAGACAATTTACAAACCTCTTAAAATGTCTATTTATGGCACTTTAGTTGCAGGGCCTCAAATTCACAACCTAAAGACACCTTGAATTCTCAAACCATGCAAAATTGTTAAAGTGACCTAACAAATAACCCCAGCTGTGGCATCCTGAAGTGTTTACCAAATGATGGCATGTCACCTTTCTAAAACGCCCTGTCTTCAAAACATCAACAGCAGGTGGAACAATCTCAATTGGCCCTCAGTAACTTCAGATGTGGTTCTGACTGATTTAAGCTTTAGTGTTGGGGTGTTACTGTGCCCTGGCTTCTCAAAGCAGGTCACTCACATCTATCTGTCTGAATGATGGTTAAGGGCTCTGTTCCTGCCACCGGCCCTTCATTTTCTCATCTCTTCTCAACCTCTAAAACTCACAGTGGAGTGGAACAGCAGACACTTCATTTGAGCTGACATTTAAGATCCCAAATTTAGCAGCTGAGCTTCAGGTTTCTCCTACACGCGGTGCAGAGCAGCACAACCTGAGCTTTGTGCCTGAAGTACCTGTCTGGTTGAATCAATGGATTTCAATTGATTTGTTTGAAATTTGTGGTCACCATGAGTAGAAGGTGAGAATGAGAGATTTTTTGTCTCTCTCCAGGACAGGCTTCAGGTTTTTGGGGGAGCTGGAAACAAGCCAAAGCCTGTTGACAAGATCTGCAGATAAAACAAATGTGTTTTGAATAGGGGAGACTGGGGTGGTTGCAATATGGGATAAATTGTAACAACATCTGTTTAACCACTTAAGTAAAATCACTATGACCAGCATCCTCAAAGGTGACGGTAGAAGTTGTAAGTTACAGAACTAATAACAATTTTGGGGGTATAAAAATGGTTCTGGATTGTAATGTTTTATGGGTTACAGGTTTATGGATGTGAAAGCAGATTTTCAACCCGTTTGTACTGTTACAATGCCAGTAGTATATGTACATGACCATGTTTACTCGTTCTCTGTGTTACCTGGGGTCCGTTCTTCGTTCCTCGCTTAATACATCTGAGATGATTTGACAGATGCCAGATCTTCTAATCGTGGCAACTGATCTATGGCTAATTTGGTTTTTCAAATGAATTTTTGATATATCTGGATTACATTGTCTGAGATTACTGCACGTTCTTGTGTTCACTGGAAAGGGCAGACATATCGATACTCGAAACCATGATCAGCAATGCAGCGATTGGCTGGCAACAAGACAGCACCGTAATGACATATTAAAAAAGAACATCACACACCTGAAGAAAAACTTGACGAATTTCTGGACCTTTATAAGAAAACATTTAAGCCACCAAAATGACATAAAAGTTATAATACATGAATGAAATGTATTGTTTGTTACATGATTTCCAATTATTTCAATTTTTTCATGATTTCTAGTATTTGTACAGGCTTCACATTTTTATTTCAATGTTGTAACTAGCAATTCGTTTCATTTTACCTGTGAAGCAGCTGTGTTACGTAACAGCATTAATTGAAGTTTCTTAAGGGTCAAGAACATTTTTCTAATGGCACTGCAGACAGCTCCTGCACTGCATCAAGCCACTCCCATAATAGCTGTTCAAATTAATGCATGACTTAAGACCTGTCCACACAAACACAGGTATTTTCGAAACCGCAGCTTTATCTATGCGATTTGGCCATTTGTCCACACGCATACACAGTATCCGGTCACTGAAAGCAAACTTTTTTGAAAACTCCTGCCAGGGTGAAGATTTTTAGAAACTCTGGTTGCAGTGTTTTGGTGTAGACAGTGAAACCGGAGATTTTGGCTTGTGACATCAGAACCGGAACAGGTAATAACCTTTTTTCCAGGCTTCTGATTGGCCAACATGGCTTTACAGTTAGGGTTATATTGCCACCTGTTGGTTTGGCATGCTCTTGACAGCGCTTCATAGCGTGTTTTTGCGTTTTCATGTCGACGTGATTTTTTTTTTTAACCCTCAAGCTCCCTTCGCATAGCAGCCCTTAATCCCGCCTTCGTGGACAATTTTGGGCACCAATAAAATTATTAGGTAATTATTCCCTCACGTATAAATCTCTTAATGAGTAAAACTGACAATGTCTATATTATGATTATTATGATAGACTTACACAACATTATAATATTATTTGCAAATTTATTTTTAAATCATTTTTATTATTTTAAATTATTGTCCCTGGTTCAATAAGGTACTCTTGTAAGAAAGTAGCAGTGGCTGGGACAGACTTTAAGTATCACCTCCGGTGCAGTCTAATCCTGTTTACATAAATTAATAAACCTGCTCCCAAGCAGGTTTGATTTTACAGGCCTGTTGCTATGACAGCAGCTCCAGGATGAGCTTTGAAGAACCTAACAATCCTGGATCATGTCAAATCGTCAACAATAAAATCCAGCTAATTGAGTAATTCGCGTACGAAAAACGTACCCCTGGAACGATAAATTCACACTTATTTGTCAGCTCCAGGGCTTTTGCGAAAACTACAGATTATGCTTCCTCATTTTTGTATCCCCACCCACGGACAGTTGGATTGACAGAGGGTTATAACAGAACGTCTCAGTTACGTATGTAACCCTCGTTCCCTGAAGGAAGGGAACGGAGACGTTACGTCAGTTACTGACGAAATGGGGGTTTCGCTTAGAAGCCAATCGCCTTTGAGCTCTACAAAACGAGCCAATGGCATGAAGATGCCATGGGTCTGTGGAATTTGCATAACGCAACCCGCCCCACCGCGTGGGTATAAAGGGCATTGCGTGGCAATCTTGCATTATGTTACCTGCTGAAGAGCCGAGGCATGAGCGTCCGGCCGTTCCAGCGGTACAGCGGAAGTGGCATGGGGACGTAACGTCTCCATTCCCTTCCTTCAGGGAACGAGGGTTACATACATAACCGAGACGTTCCCTTTCAGTCAGTACACTACGAGTTACGTCAGTTACTGACGAAATGGGGGTCCCAATACAATCTCGCCACGACGGCTGTCTTCCAGCGTCCTGCGCTGACCAGAGCTCCCTGCCGTGAGTCTTAGCACGAACGAGGGGCTAGGCTCAACGGCGATACCAAGGTACACTGGGAAGCATATCCCACGTGGAGAAATGCAACACAACGCCTGCCCGAAGGGAGGACTTAAGAATAAACATATAACCCCCGTAGGGACTGCATATGGAGCACTCTGGGGTATCCAGCCGCAGGTGGTAATTTTTAGGCACCTAGGCACCTAGCCGAACACGAGGGCTGACCAAGCGGGCATGCACTCTGGTGTCGACATCAACAGTGCTGGAGGAGCTCAGGGCTTACTGGGAAGCTCACCTGAGAGAAAATGTGCACGCATCCAGTCCGTGGAGTGGAATGGCACAGCAAGCGAAGACACCTGAGCCTGTCCAGTTACTGGGCACTTGGGGCAAGTACACGAGAGGACACAGGCTCCACTCGGAGATTATAAAATCTTGCGAATGTGTTGGGTGTCGCCCAGCCTGCAGCTCTACAAATGTCTGTCAGCGAGGCACCATGCGCTAAAGCCCAAGAGAAAGCAACACTCCTAGTGGAGTGTGCTCTAACCCCAAGGGGGCATGGCATGCCCTGAACCTGATATGCCAGGTCCACTATCCAGTGAGACAACCTCTGCTTGGAGAGAGCCTTCCCTTTCTGCTGCCCACCGTAACAGACAAAGAGCTGGTCTGAGGTCCTGAAACACTGCGTCCGGTCTACGTAAGCGTGAAGGGTTCATACTGGACAGAGCAGTGCCAAGGCTGGGTCTGCCTCCTCCACAGGCAGCGCTTGCAGGTTCACCACCTGATCCCTGAAGGGAGTGGTGGGAACCTTGGGCACGTATCCAGGCCGGGGTCTCAGGATCACATGAGAATTAGCCAACCCGAATTCCAGGCACGCTTCGTCAACCGAAAATGCCTGCAGGTCCCCTATCCTCTTGATGGAAGCCAGAGCAATCAAGAGCGCCACTTTCATTGAAAGGAACTTCAGCTCCACAGACTGCAGAGGGTCAAAAGGGAGCTTTCTGCAGGGCAGATAGAACCACTGCAAGATCCCAAGAGGATATTTGAGGAGGGTGAGGAGGATTTAATCTCCTCGCCCCTCTAAGGAATCTGCTGACCAGGTCGTGCTGTCCTACCGTTTTTGAGTCCACCAGGCCACGGTGAGCCGAAATCGCGGCCACATAGACCTTCAGGGTGGAGGGAGACAGCCTTCGCTCCAGCCCTTCTTGGAGGAAAGCACGGACCCGATCAGGCAGCTCGTCGGCTGCACGATTCAGTTCTCCCGGGATGTGAACGGCACGAAGCGACCTTAGATGCTTCTGACTCCATAGGAGGAGATGGCGGGCGAGTTGCGACATCCGGCGGGAGCATAGACCACCTTGTCGGTTGATGTATGCTACTGTCGCCGTGCTGTCTGAACGGACCAGTACGTGCTTGTCCTTGAGCAGGGCTCGGAAGCAGTGCAGGGCAAGACGTACGGCCAGCAACTCGAGGCAATTGACATGCCATAGGCGCTGGGGTCCTCTCCAAGAGCCCGCGGCAGCATGTCCATTGCACATGGCACCCCAGCCCGTGGCTGAGGCATCTGTTGATACAACAACATGCCTGGAAACTCATTCTAGGGGAACACCTGCCCGTAAAAAACTGAGGTTCGCCCACGGGGTGAAGGTCTGACGGCAGGCCCGAGTCACTGGGACCCGTTGGTGCCGTGTTGCCATGCCCATCTCGGGACTCGATCGCGAAGCCAGAGCTGACCCACCTTGTGATGCAGCGATTGACATAGTATCCTCCGCCGGTGCGCTAAATGAAATGCAGGGCCCAGGACGGGAAACACCTGCACCCTCATCTGGCAACACCATGGGTTGCAGTGTGCTAGAAGGGGGTGTGGCCTGAGGAGGATTCGTCGGGTTGGCCCACACCGTCACCCTCAAGTCACCCTGACCACCAGCCAAAGTATTCCCTCTCGTGGAGGGAATAGATTGGGGTGTGGTAGAGGGGACCCTCCCTCCAGTACGGAGATCATGGAGTCTTGACCGCAACACTGCGATGGCCATGTTCCCGCAGTGGGAACATGACTCATCCATGAACGCGCGCTCGGCGTGCACGAGGCCCAAGCACGCCAAACAGCGATCATGCCCGTCAAACGGAGGAACCAGCCGGCCGCACCCAGAAACGGAGCACGGGCGAGACATCTTGAAAAAGACGTGCCGCGTGCAGCTCTTTTAGAGAGGAGTTTTTGCTCTGCAGAAATGCTGAAGCGCCCAGGGAGAACAAACACGCTGTGCTGCACAGATCAGACAGGAATGCAGAACTCGCTGGAACGCGCCGTAACACCAACACTCTGGAGAGACACTCGTCTTGAAGAGAAAAAACGCTCAGGCAGTAACACTCGGCTCTGAAGCAGAAACATAATGCGAGATTGCCACGCAACGCCCTTTATAACCACGCGGTGGGGCGGGGTTGCGTTATGCAAATTCCGCAGACCCATGGCATCTTCATGCCATTGGCTCGTTTTGTAGAGCTCAAAGGCGATTGGCTTCTAAGCGAAACCCCCATTTCGTCAGTAACTGACGTAACTCGTAGTGTACTGACTGAAAGGGAACAGTTATTGTAAGGGTATTGTATTATCGCTGAAAACTGTATCGTACTTTGTCTACTCTTTAAACGACATTATGGTAAAAATGCAGCAAAAACTGTTTTTAACATTGATAATAATAATAAATGTTTCTTGAGCAGCAAATCAGCATATTAGAATGATTTCTGAAGGATTCCAAAACTTACTTACTTTCTTCTGCAAAATATATTTAATGAACCATCCTAAGATAAACAGTACAAAAACCGCTGAGTTACAGATGTTAAAGCAAAAATTGTTACAACCAACTAACCGATCTCCCATATTCAAAGTAGCGTGGATGAAAAAGTAGGTAAATTAAATTAAGTAATATATTCTGAAATGGGCTTTGAGTTTTTGAAGTCTCATTTAGGGAAATGATCCCTTATATTAGATGAATCTCCTCCGTTTTCATCCAAATGTACTGTGCTTCCATAGCTCTGATGATAAATTCCCTCATGAAAACATTTCTCCCTTTAGCATGGAATACAAGACGACAGAGTTTATGAACTGTATGTCGTTTATTTCTTTCATTCGCATTATTCACTGAGGGTATAATATCAAATAAATGAGTACTCCACTGATTTAATAATCTCAACAGGTGGTTGTTGTTGCTTCCAGAATGCACTGTGATCCCATTTATAAATCTCTGTATATCATATAAACTACGGCCTGCATATTGCAACTAATAGCGTGATTATTTATTTAGGATTTAGTCGGTCAGAAAAAAGTGACAGTGTATTCTCTCCTTTCTTTTTGGCCTGATGGAAATAGATGCAGTGTATATCCCTCAACACTCTGTAGCTGTGCGCTGTGGTCATAGCCTTAATCTCCTTGTGTTTGCTTCTTCTCAAAACGGATTAAAGGAACGGATCAATACAGAGCTGTTAACAGACTGAGAGGAGAAGAGAAAAACAGCATTAACAGCTTAGAAGCAAATATGCAGGATCACTGCGACCACCATGACAACTGGAACTGGGAGAAAGAAATGACCATCTTACTCTGAGACATGCACATTACAGTCTGTCCTCGATTTTATCCAATTAATAATAATAATTTGTTACATTTAGTGCTTTTCTCTGCATTCAAAGCGCTTAACATATAGAAGGGGGGAATCTCCTCAACCACCACCAATGTGCAGCATCCACCTGGATGATGCGATGGCAGCCATATTGTACCAGAACACCCACCACACACCAGCTTATTGATGGAGATGAAGCCAATCAGTATATATGGGGATGATTAGGAGGCCATGATGATGGACAGAGGCCAATGGGCAAGTTTGGCCAGGATGCTAGGGTTAAACCCCTACTCTTTTTTCAAAGGACATCCTGGGATTTTTTATGACCACAGAGAGTCAGGACCTTGGTTTAACCGAAGGACGATGCTTCACTATACTGAGGCATTAGGACCCACACAGACCACAGGGTGAGCACCCCCTGCTGGCCTCACTAAGACCTCTTCCAGCAGCAACCTAGTTTTTCCCAGGAGGTCTCCCATCCAGGTACTGACCAGGCTCAACCCTGCTTAGCTTCAGTGGGAAACCAGTCTTGGGCTACAGGGTGATAGCTTATGATCTGATCATTTATTTGGAACTATTAAGGGAGGCTATTTATATTTTCTCTAAACGCCACATTGAATTGTTTGCTGATCACCAAAATGAAACAAAAGATGAACAATTTAAGGATTTTTACTTCATTATTTTTGTCATTCTTTAAATAAAAGTACACAAAAGAAACAGAAGATCATCTTCTGAAAAGGTCAGATTAATTCACATTGGTTTCTTCTCTATTGTATTTCTTCTTATTTTATTTTACAAGGAGCAAATAGCTATTTTTGGTGAGGACAGCCCTTTTGTTTTGTTCTCTGGTCTCATAGTTCGAGTATCTAACTTTTCCATTCTACTTTAATTCCCAGCACAGTCATATGTATCATTTGCAGGTTTACAGGGGCCGTCTGTGCAAAGCAAATAAGCAAGACACTTCCTGAGTTAAAAAGAGAGGACTGGACTGCTTCCTATTGTACTTCTGTCACAACTTACCAAGGAAACAGCCTTTGCGTACATTTAAATGAGAAATTTGAAGATAATATTCTACTTCAAATGTCTCTACCAAGACCTACATACCCTGTTGATTAAAACAGGTAAACAGGAAGGCTATTTTGAACCTTTGCATTTAAAGGTGTAGTAAGCGTTTTCCGCTAAACGCTGTTGATATTTAAAATCACCAAAAACAAACACGCCCCTACCCAAAAGGATCACATCCCTATTTTGATGCCTCCGCCCTCACATTCACGTACACACTATACACAGGCAAAGACTATGGCGAAATCTGCTGATGTGCCTGCTGCCCGAGGGTATGATGTCATCAATAAGTGAAAGCAATTTGTGTTACTATGATAATTCAGGTTGAATGTCTAATTGTTATTTAGCTCCTCTACTCCTTATTACCATTCCATCCCTCTTCATCTCTTCCATCCCAAAAAACAAACACCATTTTCATAATGAACAGCTCCCTACATAACAAGATAGTCCAAGTAACTAATATATCACAAATGTGACAAGATTAGCGATCACTAAAAGGGGAACCGAAAGAAAAAACATATATTAGGAGTATGCGATCTCATTTTTTGGACTCACTTTGGAGCCGATGCTTTAAACGGGTGGTGGAGGAGGTTTAGATATTCCAGGCTTATAATAATAATAATAATAATAATCATCATCAACAAACAAGCGGAGATGACATGAGTATATTCAAGCAAAAGAAAGCATATCTTAGTTCTGTAAAAAGCAGCAAAACCACTGTTACTCACGTATCAAGAAGAAATAAAGCAACCTTGCCATCCGTTTTCAGGCCTTCTCGCTCCTTAAGGTCTCTCCAGTGCTGGAAAGCTTCTCCAATATTAATGCGGGTCCCTTAGAGGAAAGAAAAATAAAAAATGAGATCAACATCAACATCTCAAATGTTTCTCCTAGACAGAAATGAGGTTACTTTAACATTAAATGGAGACTTTTGCTTGAGTCTCCTGCTTCTCACACTTGTCTCCTGAGACAATAACTCTAAAACTTGTCCTCCTAAGTTTCAGAAGAGACCTCAACAACATCACACACTGTGCTCAGATGTTTCTCCTAAACTAAAGACTCTGGTGGTCTTACATTTGTCTCCTGTAAAGTTTCAGAGGAGACCTCAACGACATCACATACTGTGCTCATATTTGCTTCCTTAGCTAGAGACACTGGAACTCTAAAATTGGTCTCCTTTAAAAATGTAGAAGATACCTCAACAACATCACACACTGTGCTCAGATTTTTCTCCTAAACTAAAGACTCTGGAGATCTCATATTTGTCTCCTCTAAAGTTTAGAAGAGATCTAAACAACATCACACACTGTGCTCAGAATTTTCTCCTTAGCTAGAGACTCTGGTGGTCTCACATTTGTTTCTCCTAGACAGAAATGACATATAAGAGTATTCTGAGCTTAGAGCACTCCTGTCAGAGCCATAGCTTTGTGTGCAGCACATCGACATCTAATACACAACTGCACCTCAGACAGCACGAGTTTGAGATCCAGCTAAAGGTACTTTCCTGCTCTTGTTCCCTTCTCGCATTTCCCATTGTTTCCTGCCTACTGTCCTGTCCATTAAAAGTGAAAAACCCCAATGTAATAAAAGAGCAACCTCTGAGTAATAAAACATTTTTATAATGGTGTCTTGAAAGAGATTACAGCAAGACAATAAAGAGATCTCCTATGTTTCTCATAGCCCATTAACATTTGGACTCCTTTCTCACAGAACTTTCTCATGTCTCATTTGTGTCTACTTTTATTTCTCCTAAGGCATTTTAGAAGAAACATCTGAGACACTGTTGATATTAAAATGAGAGATATATGAGAAGCACAACTATGTCTCATGAGTTTAGGTAACAGCAATACATTTTTCCTCTGGGTCCTACATCTTGAACAATCGTAACCCTTCTTTTTATATTCCCCTGGCATTTTCCTCTTTTGTATTTTCTCTGCCATCGCTCTCTTTCTATAGTTGTTCTGCTAATGTCTGTCTTGTGCACTGATCTCTCTCTCTCCTCCCCCATCTTGAGTGTATACGCACCTTCATGCTGATTGGCTACAAGTGTGTTTTGGTGCTCGGTCCGAACCACTTTTTAACAGCATTTTTCAAAAATCGCTTACTGCTCCTTTAAGGATTTCAGGCTCTCTGAAATATAACAATAAAGGGAAGGAAGTGATCGAGGGATGACAAAGGGACGAGTGAAACTTGATGGAAAGCACTCAGATATCAAAGCTGACAGTCATTCTATTTGCACTTCAGTAAATTCTTTTACAGTCACATCTATTAGTGATAAAAAAATAAACTGCATTGGGCTCCAGAGAAACTAAAGGTGGAACACCTGAATCTGAGTTCGCATGAGTCTAGGTCCACAAAAAACAAAAGACAGTGTTTTCTATTTAAAGCTGATATTTCCATTCATATCACATATAACATTCCAGGTTCAATAAAAGTTAAAATCATTAGACAGTATTTGTGGCATAGTATTGATTACCAAAAATATTCATCCCGTGTTCCATCCTATCAAGTTACATAAGACACAGTGATAGTCTTTATGATTTTAAAGCAAAAACGTGATGCTTGTAATATTTTTTGTTTTTAAAAAACTTGTTAAAACGTGTGTATTATTTGAGCTGTAAAGTTGTTCTCTAACTTGTATAGTCATTTTTAGGTTTTAGATATTACAGGTGTTTTAGGTGTTTTGCAAGAATGTTGTAAAATTGGATATAACTTAGGTTAGTGGTAAGTTAGTGGTACGTTTAGTTAGTAAAGTAGTAGATTTGTTTTTCACTACAATCATGTTAACGAAATACTTTAATGAAAGATATACCAAGATGGTTGGCTCATTACTATGAATTGGAGAAAATGCATCACGAAATATTGCGGAATATGTTCCACCTTCTAAAAAAAGAGCCAATCACCAATTAGTAAAGTCATTAAAAATCAATACTGGCAGCTGCCATTAGAAGCTCTGGTTGCTATAGAAACAGCCATTGTCCTGAAACACGCTTTTAGTGTGACAAGCAGTTTTTGGGAATTCAGAATTTCCCCGTTCAAGTAGATAGGGCTTGGATGCCTGAAATAACTGCCCGGAGGCATTGTAAATATGGCCACAGAGTGAACTGACTTTCCTTGAAAGGGACTTTGATGTTAACATGCATAGTATAGTATCAAGACGTAAAACAGTGAACTATTTTCACGTTTACGAATTGGACCTATCATTGTAAGTGCCTGAGTGTACCCTGATTTTTGTTGTTTTTAAAGAAAAGGAGAGAGAAGTTAAAGTAAATTTATTATTATATTATATATATTATTCTGCTGGTGTTGTTAATTGAGCCTAACTAGTAGTGAACCTGGAATATTCCTTGAACATTCTAGCAGAATTGAGTGGGACTACTGGGAAGACTTCGAGTTTGGAGAGTGTCTAAGAAGTAAGTTTCACCATCATGTCACATCAGAATTTGCTCCTGACATGAGTTGGGCTGCAAGAAGTGTCAAGGAAACAGATTACCCACTGTATTTTTTTTATTTTTTTTATTTTTTAGAAACGGAGCTGAGAAAGCTGTGTGCAAACATTACTCTTTGACAGCTGTAATGAGCCAACAACCAAACTCATCAATGCTGGATGAATCCATGGGGCAGAAATCTATAACTCCCAGCTACTGTGAGTTATTTGAATCCCAGAGAGAAGAGTGTGTAATATGGAGGAAATGACTATTGATTCGGCTCGGCTAGTGTGCATACCACTCCCTTCTGCAACACACAATCATTTATTGTGATGTTTTAGAAGCATAATAATACAGGACATTGCCCCCTCTTGTATTTTAGACTTTAACAGTATAGTGAGACCTCAGGCTATTCTATCAATGCCTGGCCCATTAAATTCTTCTTGAATTGATTGAAGAAAAAAAATGTTATGACCCTAAAACTTTGGAGTTCTGTGACTCTATGGCCTATTGGTTAGCAGGCAGGCAGAAAGTTTAAGTCGTCTGCTTCAAATTACATCAAGACACTCTGAAACACAATACTAAGCTATTTTGAAGTAAAATACATCTCATTACAAGGCACACTGCAAGAGCAACCATCTGATAAATATAGGTAAAAAAATAAATATGACACCTTCAACTTGATATGCGTGGACATGCAACATCAAACCTGAGTCTTTGAATTTGATAAACTTCCAGAGACCAGATGCATGAGGTAAAATAAAGAAATGAAAAAAGAGATTGATAGTTTTATGTCAGCTCAGATATGATCAGCTTGCAAGCGTTTTCTGCCCTTGTGTGTTACTGATAGAAACCTTGATGATATCTTTTGAACTCAAACAGGTCTCCAATAAAATACTTCCTATCCTACAACAACACAGACATCTTTACAGGAAAATCTACTCACATTTTGCTTTTAATCACAATAGATGTCATTTTTTCACGATCGTGATATAACCAGTCAAATGGAACTGTATCTCAAAAGTAATTTCAAAGTTCAAAGGGTCTCAAACAAGTACATAATCAACGGAGTCAGTCAAGTGCAACTCAATAACTAGAATGTTTTGACATTTAATTTGACTTTGCTCAGACAGAAATCTTGACACTGAGTTTAATATCTAGAAAGAACAAGAAATTAAGAACAAGAAAGCTAATAATATGCAGGCAATGATATACAGGTATTGATATTGATCAACTTATAGGCTATAATCAAGCATTCAAGAGAGCTGTGTAATAAATATAAAATGTCTCCCATATATTTCCAAAAATATATAAATATATGATACCGTGATTTTTTTTTATTATTATTTTTGATTCTAGATAGTTAGAGAAATACGTTCAGAAAATATGCCCTCTGCATTAAATTATAAAACTAGTCTGTCTTTATACAGTATGATTAACAAAAAAGCTGGATTATTCAAAATGTACCGTGTCTGACCTTACAACATTCACAAAACAACAATGCTCATAATGTAAAGCAAGCCTGAAGTCATCTGCCTTTGTACGTCAGTGGAACATTGGAGAAGTAAAGACCTTCATGATTGACAAAGACTTTGGCAGTAACCCAAACTCAATGTCCTGACAACCACCGCAGATTTATACACTCCCAGGTCACTGCTTATGGCCTTGATTTCTTGTTTCTCTTTAAAAAAAAAAACAAAAAAACATACAGACAGACCCTCATTTAAAATTCAGCAACATCAGAACATCATTTCAACACTGAGATTATGATTTAGGTCAGTCTAATAACAATTGTTCAAAAAGATGGCACAGAAAAAAAAGGAGAGTTAAGGGGGGAAGCAACCCAACCACAGCCTAGATAAATCCACAACTCTTGTCCTGTATACAATGAAGAAAAATAAGTGGTAAGTACAAGTGGGGACACATCAATCAGAGTTCTGTATGGCACAAAAGTACAAATAAAATAGATTTTATATACACTCACCAGCCGGGGCCGGTTCTAGGCACCCAAACGTCTGCCTTGCCCACCCAATCAAAATTTAGGAACAGATAGTGTTAATCTGTTTTCATGATTTGTGCATATGAATTATGATTAAAATGATTAAAAACAAGCTGAGGTGGGCTCTGTGTTGAAAGGTTTGATGAAGAATGCCCCAATCAATCACAAAAATAACACCAGAAATTTGCAGTATTTTTTCCTTTATTAACTGAAAGTAATGGCGCGGCGCGTTACATACTCACACGCTTCAGTCTGTAGCAGAAAAGCGAGGCTGACAATCACACAAGCAAAAATGGGCAGAAATATTTGCGTGCTATAAGGTGTGAATTACGAGGAGTTGTATTCGTGAACATGTATCTTGTAAATATTAATATACAGCTCTGATTTGATTTTTGATTCACTGTGTGGCATCCCCTCTTCTTTTTATAACAGTCTGCAAACGTCTGGGGACTGAGGAGACAAGTTGCTCAAGCTTAGGAATAGGAACGTTGTCCCATTCTTGTCTAATACAGGCTTTGTCTTCGCATCTTCCTCTTTATGATGCGCCAAATGTTTTCTATGGGTGAAAGATCTGGACTGCAGGCTGGCCATTTCAGTACCCGGATCCTTCTTCTACGCAGCCATGATGTTGTAATTGATGCAGTATGTGGTCTGGCATTGTCATGTTGGAAAATGCAAGGTCTTCCCTGAAAGAGACGACGTCTGGATGGGAGCATATGTTGTTCTAGAACTTGGATATACCTTTCAGCATTGATGGTGCCTTTCCAGATGTGTAAGCTGCCCATGCCACACGCACTCATGCAACCCCATATCATCAGAGATGCAGGCTTCTGAACTGAGCGCTGATAACAACTTGGGTTGTCCTTGTCCTCTTTAGTCCGGATGACATGGCGTCCCAGTTTTCCAAAAAGAACTTCAAATTTTGATTCGTCTGACCACAGAACAGTTTTCCACTTTGCCACAGTCCATTTTAAATGAGCCTTGGCCCAGAGAAAACGCCTGCGCTTCTGGATCATGTTTAGATATGGCTTCTTTTTTGACCTATAGAGTTTTAGCTGGCAACGGCGAATGGCACGGTGGATTGTGTTCACCAACAATGTTTTCTGGAAGTATTCCTGAGCCCATGTTGTGATTTCCATTACAGTAGCATTCCTGTATGTGATGCAGTGCCGTCTAAGGGCCCGAAGATCACGGGCATCCAGTATGGTTTTCCGGCCTTGACCCTTACGTACAGAGATTGTTCCAGATTCTCTGAATCTTTGGATGACATTATGCACTGTAGATGATGATAACTTCAAACTCTTTGCAATTTTTTTCTGAGAAACTCCTTTCTCCTTCCCACTATTTTTCGCCACAGCATTGGGGGAATTGGTGATCCTCTGCCCATCTTGACTTCTGAGAGACACTGCCACTCTGAGAGGCTCTTTTTATACCCAATCATGTTGCCAATTGACCTAATAAGTTGCAAATTGGTCCTCCAGCTGTTCCTTATATGTACATTTAACTTTTCCGACCTCTTATTGCTACCTGTCCCAACTTTTTTGGAATGTGTAGCTCTCATGAAATCCAAAATGAGCCAAAATTTGGCATGACATTTCAAAATGTCTCACTTTCAACATTTGATATGTTATCTATATTCTATTGTTAATAAAATATAAGTTTATGAGATTTGTAAATTATTGCATTCCTTTTTTATTCACAATTTGTACAGTGTCCCAACTTTTTTGGAATCGGGTTTGTATATCATTAGCCATTGGCTAATAAATTCTTAGATTTTACTTGCCAATGTGTTTGTTAGAGGCTAAGTATGAGTTTAGCATAGATATATTTTCACTCGCTGAACACTTGAGAGTTTCGCTCTTCTGTCAAGCAGTCTGTACTATTTCAGTTCAGCTCAATAGATGCGCAGCGTACCTGTATTTGACGTACCGTAATCTCTAGTGTGAAGGCACACAACTCGCCGTCGCTTTGCTGAGAGCAATGTGTTTCTCACACATATGCAAAGAGAGAGAAAGCGAGAGTCTTACATACCACGCAGAATCAACACGCTACATGTAAACGATATTCTTTGTTGTATTTTCCTCTCAAAATAACAGAGTTCATTTGGAATTATTCAGCTTTTAAGAACAAGCAGAAGATATGCAGGTTTCTCCGGCAGTGGGCGGAACTAATGCTGGCTCTCATCTACTGTATTACCGTCCCTGTTTTGATTTCAGCAAATCAGTTCAAGCGAACGCAGATAATGTGATTAATATTCATGAACCCAGCAGCTCATCAGTCCTTAGTGCGTTGTATGTTGTTATTAGTAGTAGAATTGGTAGTAGTATTATTATATTTTAATAATAATTACTATTATCTATTTTTTTTACAGAAACACTGAATAACCAACAATATCTTAAGTACCACCACTGATCCTAAATTCAGTTAAAATGACAAATACGCATTCATACATGGTTACCAAGTTTTTGTTCTAATTACTAAAGTTCTATCATTAAATAGTGCTTGATTATCATAATATCATAATATAATGCTTGATTGACTGATGTTAAGAGTGTACATTCAGATATTTAAAAAGCTGTGCAATTTTACAAAGATAAGCTGATTTTATATATATATTAGTATATCAATCTGGCGAGTAAACTAAACAATGTACTAGCCAATGGCGATCCTATTGCCAAGGTGTGTGTAGAGGGGGTTGTTAAATAACAGCACTGAAATAAGAATGCACTGTTTATCTTTTAATCAGTTTAGGGCCATTCACACAGGACATTTTTTTTGCGGTTTAAAACGCGAGACGCAGGTCAGTGCAGGTCTAGAGACACGTTTTAAAAAAAAGTTATTTTAACTTGAGTGCCGCGTTGCAGAAAGCCGCGTCATGCACGATACTCTGCAAAAGTATGGAAGCGAGATGCGAGGGCAACAGTCAAACAGGGTGACGTCTAGGGTTATGTTTACATTAAAAATGATAGAAAAGTAGCGCAATGGAATGAAAAAACACATTCTGTGTGGCATTTAATTGCCCCTTTCCACGCAATCATCATCTAGTCTATAACCCCCACCCCCGCATCAAGAAAAAAAAGCCCACCCAGGATATCTGTATGCCTACCCTTCTATAGGTGCCTAGAACCCGGCCTGTCACCAGCCACTTTATTATAGGTACACCTGTAACGCAAATATCTAATTAGCCAATCACATGGTAGCAACTCAATGCATTTTGGCATGTATACATGGTCAAGACGATCTGCTGAAGTTCAAATGAAGCATCAGAATATGGAAGAAAGGTGATTTAAGTGACTTTTAACGTGACATAGTTGTTGGTGCCAGGCAGGCTGGTCTGATTCTTTTAGAAACTGCTGATCTACTTAGATGCTCACGCACAACCATCTCTAGAGTTTACAGAGAATGGTCTGAATAAGAGAAAATATCCAGTGAGCGGCAGTTCTGTGGGCGAAAATGCCTTGTTGATGCCAGAGGTCAGGGGAGAATGGCCAGACTGGTTTGAGCTGTTAGAAAGGCAACAGCAACTCAAACAACCATTTGTTACAACTGAGGTATGCAGAAGAGCATCTCTGAACGAACAACACGTCGAACCTTGAAGCAGATGGGCGACAGCAGCAGAAGACCACACTGGGTGCCACTCCTGTCAGCTCAGAAAAGGGAACTGAGGCTACAATTAACACAGGCATACAAAACTTGGACAATAGAAGATTGAAAAACGTTGCCTGGTCTGATGAGTCAGAATTTGCCGTAAACAACATAAAAGCATGTATCCATCCTGCCTTGTATCAACTGTTCCGGCTGCTGCTGGTGGTGTAATGGTGTGGAGGATATTTTCTTGGCACACTTTGGGCCCCTTAGTACCAATTGAGCATCTTTTAAACGCCACAGCTGAGTATTGTTGCGGACCATGTGCATCCCTTTATGACCACAGTGAACCCATCTTCTGATGGCTACTTCCAGCAGGAATAATCCCTCAAATCATCCCAAACTGGTTTCTTGAGCATGACAATGAGCTCATTATAGTCACCAGATCTCAATCCAATAGGGTACCTTTGGGATGTGGTGGAACGGGAGATTCGCACCATGGATATGCAGTCAGCACCTTGTTGAATCTATGCCATTAAGAATTAAGGCAGTTCTGAAGGCAAAAGGGTGTCCAGCCCGGTAATAGCAAGGTGTACCTAATAAAGTGGCCGGTGAGTGTATATGTATTA
This sequence comes from Coreius guichenoti, assembly GCA_039654105.1. NCBI lineage: Eukaryota > Metazoa > Chordata > Actinopteri > Cypriniformes > Gobionidae > Coreius > Coreius guichenoti. Next base: position 22,157,052 of record CM077185.1, on the reverse strand, counting down.
ATAATAAATTAAATATTTAAAATAATATTAATCGTAATAATAAGCCAGTAACACACAGTACAGTTGTGTGGTCTGCGCAAACCATGCATATCTTCAATGCAAGCATTTAAAGCAGTCTGGGTCATAATCGAATCATGGTGTTCAAGGACGTGTAAGGTAGTTTGTTACTACTTACTGAATTTATTCATGTATTTACACTAAAATATTGCACAATACAGAGTTTGATTGGGTGCACTGATTTTGATGTCAACAACAAAAGAATGAAATGCTTTTCTGCTTCCTGCTGATAAACTTGATTTACCAGACAGAAATAAATAAAGCTGAACAAGACTGCAGGTCTGAGCAGGTCAAATCACACAACACCAACAGTACGTCTATAGTGCTGTCAAAGCTAAAATATTGATTTTATTTGTAATACTGAACTTCTCTCTCCATTCACATGTTTTTTTCCCCCATGTAATATTACAAGGCTGTAAGACATTACAAGACATATTCTTTATTAGTAATCTTGCTGTGATTCAGTGGCTTGAAGCTCTGATCTTCACAAAAGGAAGACTGACGATGCCGAGATGTTAATGGACTTCTGCAATTTCAATATCTTGGTAAAGCTCACTTTTTAAAAGGTCGATAAAACCAAAGAGAAGTCATTTGTGTTTTGGCTTGATAAAGCTCAGTGGGTGTGAATTGACATTCAAGTCTAATTCCTGCTTAGAGTTAATGCTGCAGTCAAAGCATTCACTTTGAAAAAGACAGGCATTTAAAAGGCCCATAATTATAATAAAACACTTTGTTCTACACATTCTCTCTCTCTGCATTACGTACCTTTTTTCCAAATTAAAAGACGTGGACTTCAAGTAAAGACATGGTAAGCTGGATGATTCAGTTCTGTCTAACTTCTTGTTTTGTAACTTGAAGCGTTTGGTGTTCTTTGTACTGTAGTCCTTTCATGTTTCTCTTTTCCATTTATTCCTTGTGCTTTTCTGGATGTTGTTCGGCCAAACATACCTCAAATCCAATTGTTCTATTGTCACTGTGGATATAGAAACAATTTAGGTATACTGATAACAATCCTCCCTATTTGCAATATGCACTTAGTAATAATCATGTTCCTTTCATTTTAGATTGAGCTTATGAATTATTAAAGCAACCATTTCTACAGCTTATAATTATATATATATATTTTTTTTTAAATCTTGCTTCAATGTCTGCTTAGGTCTAAATTATTCTGATTCTAACTTCAATTTTATTTGTATTTTACTGAAATAGAAAAAAACCCTCGTCTTCATGATAGAAAGGTTGTCATTTCTGCAACTGGAAAAATTTAATTGCTCACTGATTATCTTTGCAGCTACTTTTTCTTTAGAAGCTCTGTATTTCCTTTGCTAATTCACTGACAGGATAATTAATAACAAAAAACTACTTGATTATTAATTAAAACTATTTTCTTGGTATTATCCATCACACCTAATGACAAACACCCTGGGAAATTGGATATGCCTTGATGTACCCAGATTATTAAAGGGGTCATGACTTAGGTTTTTTTTATTATTTTAATATGTTCCTTGAGGTCTTCAAACTCTCCATTACACTGCGCCTCATTTACAAAACAATCTGTGGTCAAAGTCTGTGAACAAACATATAATCCTCAGAAGCAATCCAGGACACCATTAAAAATAAACCATCCACTTATTCCTGACGATGGTATCCTCCTGAAGTCTGTACAGAGAATCAAACAGGCTGTTTTAACTGATTCAAAGCTTCCATTTGTCCTCTTGTCGGTAGACTCAAGCGTGTGGAGTAAAGTGAGCGGGCATCCCCATACGGAAATGTAATATATGTACATATATGTCCCTATATCCGAGTAGTGATGTCATATATTGTTTCATATAAGGCAATACATTATTAGCACATATATACATCCTCACGATATATGAATATATAGGTTTATACCATGTATGAAATACCCATAGAAGAATTATTATATATTCATATATTCAAATTATTTATATGATGACTTTTTTATATGGTAGCCTACTGTATGTTAACGCCATATATGTAAAAAAATATATGTCTAATTTATATATGCAAGTTTATTTAAACAACATATATGCAAACATTCAGTATGCTTATATAGGATTGTATATGGATTTATATAGTTGTATATCATATAAAATACCTTAGTATATATGCATATATTACAGTTATTTATATAATACATTTCTATATGGTACTGTGCAGCATGTTAAGATCATATATGTAAACAATATATATTTGTAATAATTTATATTTGTAAAAAGTTTATTTAAACATGCAAACATGTTGTATGCTCATAGAATTCTCTTATTAATTTTGGGCAGTCTACACTGGCAAATTGTTTTTAATTTTGTTTGAAATTGGATCACATGAGTAACTGCAAAATATGGTTGATGGCAAATGTTCATAACTTGTATTAAAATATACACTCACCTAAAGGATTATTAGGAACACCTGTTCAATTTCTCATTAATGCAATTATCTAATCAACCAATCACATGGCAGTTGCTTCAATGCATTTAGGGGTGTGGTCCTGGTCAAGACAATCTCCTGAACTCCAAACTGAATGTCAGAATGGGAAAGAAAGGTGATTTAAGCAATTTTGAGCGTGGCATGGTTGTTGGTGCCAGACGGGCCGGTCTGAGTATTTGACAATCTGCTCAGTTACTGGGATTTTCACGCACAACCATTTCTAGAGTTTACAAAGAATGGTGTGAAAAGGGAAAAACATCCAGTATGCGGCAGTCCTGTGGGCGAAAATGCCTTGTTGATGCTAGAGGTCAGAGGAGAATGGGCCGACTGATTCAAGCTGATAGAAGAGCAACTTTGACTGAAATAACCACTCGTTACAACCGAGGTATGCAGCAAAGCATTTGTGAAGCCACAACACGCACAACCTTGAGGCGGATGGGCTACAACAGCAGAAGACCCCACCGGGTACCACTCATCTCCACTACAAATAGGAAAAAGAGGCTACAATTTGCACGAGCTCACCAAAATTGGACAGTTGAAGACTGGAAAAATGTTGCCTGGTCTGATGAGTCTCGATTTCTGTTGAGACATTCAGATGGTACAGTCAGAATTTGGCGTAAACAGAATGAGAACATGGATCCATCATGCCTTGTTACCACTGTGCAGGCTGGTGGTGGTGGTGTAATGGTGTGGGGGATGTTTTCTTGGCACACTTTAGGCCCCTTAGTGCCAATTGGGCATCGTTTAAATGCCACGGCCTACCTGAGCATTGTTTCTGACCATGTCCATCCCTTTATGACCACCATGTACCCATCCTCTGATGGCTACTTCCAGCAGGATAATGCACCATGTCACAAAGCTCGAATCATTTCAAATTGGTTTCTTGAACATGACAATGAGTTCACTGTACTAAAATGGCCCCCAAAGTCACCAGATCTCAACCCAATAGAGCATCTTTGGGATGTGGTGGAACGGGAGCTGGATGTGCATCCCACAAATCTCCATCAACTGCAAGATGCTATCCTATCAATATGGGCCAACATTTCTAAAGAATGCTTTCAGCACCTTGTTGAATCAATGCCACGTAGAATTAAGGCAGTTCTGAAGGCGAAAGGGGGTCAAACACAGTATTAGTATGGTGTTCCTAATAATCCTTTAGGTGAGTGTATGTAGGCTAACAAATATATGAAGCCATGTTTAATAAAGTATATTTGTATAATTATGCAATTCATATACATAATACAAAATAATATGAGACAGACATTATGAACATGTATTTTACATATAAATTTTGTCAGGGTTCTGTTACTTGGATAAGGTTTTATTCTTGGTTTGGTGACAGCTCTGACACTCCTATTGTTTTGCGGGTTTGAGTTCGCTCAGATAATGTGCTCTTCTGTCTGTGTGAATTGCTTTGTGTGGTGTTTGGATCCTGGCATTTCATTCTAGTTTGGTTTTGGTTCAGGCTTCGGACATTAATGCTCGCGGCTCGTGCTCTTTCATGTTTTGTTCTGTGTAGCATGTAACGGTTACCCTGTTACAGGGGTGAAATTTTTCATCCTGTCCTCTAGAGGGCAACAAAGGGAGGAAGTGGTTGTAAGGTTAAGATTGCGAGTAGCATAGAGGAGAGGCATGGCGATGGAGTATGGCTGAAAATACCTGGAATCACATTGTGTTTGAGGAGTTAAGTGAATTGTACATTCTAATGCTTTACAATCTTATTCAAAAGCACATTTTTATGTACCCATAAAAATGTTAATTCATAGTGTTTGTAAGTTTGCAGAGAAGCTCACAGAGGACTGTTATGGGGCTTGAGTGCACTGATACCTACTTCTTACCTGTGTTGGACTGTGCCAGTGCCTTATCTAGGATTTAGGATTGTATATCTTCATTGCCTGCTGGGACTGGGACTTCTACAACACTCGGATAAAAGACTTGCATTGCAGACTGTATATCCTTTTCCCTCTACGGCATTTTGAATTGTTCGGTACACCTTATATTATATAAAATATATAATATATATATATTTTTTTTTGCTGGTTTTTGTTTATTTGTGTATCACTTTAGTATTTTGGGTTTGAGTTTGATTTACTGTTTATTTGTTTACTTTCAGTATTGAGCTTTGTTATTCACAATGCTGTCTTGGATTTCCGTCCATGTGCAAATTGTTACTATGTTATCATTCAGTGATTCAATAGATACAATTTATTTTCACTCCCTCATTGAGGCTCTTACAGTTATTTTGAACACAAACTATTGGCAAAATCCCCTTTTATGTGGCTTTCTTATTGTATAAAAAAAACTAAGGCGAGCCAGTTACAAGCATGAAGGGGTTTGTTTGTGTTTTGATTGTTTATTTTTGAAGTCTAGTAAAAAGCCCATTAACCTCTGCATCCTTGAGTCCTCACCTGACAATAAGTAACATTAAAAATATATATTTTAAATTTCATTTGTTTTATACATAAAATCTATACTAAGACTCTATGACATTTATCAGTGACATGTCAGTGACAGTAATTTGTCACATATATAATTTAAACATATATAATATGTGGAATAGAGTTATATGTCAATATATGGAATTTCTGAGAGGTTTCATAGCTGTGCATATATGTGCATTTATGTTTTTACTCTATATGAGCATATTAGGATATTTCATATATGAGACATATGTCAAAATATGTATTATACATACATAAACATATATAATATATGGGATAAATGTATATGTCAATATATGGAATTGTTCCAGTTTCTAATAGGTTTCATATATGTTTATACTTCATATGAGCATATATCGCATATATTGATATTTCATATATACACATATATTACATTTCCGTATGAGTCTGTATACTGTATCCAGTGTAATGTAATGATCTTTCAGCGCTATATTTTCTAATATTTTTTATCTAGAGCAAAACGAGCTTCAATCAAGCCCTTTTCGTTCCTTGTGTGTTCCACATTAAAGAGTTAGTTCACCCAAAAGTGACAATTCTGTCATTTATTACTCACCCCCTCATATCGTTCCAAACCCGTAAGACCTTCGTTCATCTTCGGAACACAAATTACGATTTTTTTGATGAAATCCGAGAGCTCTCTGACACATCCATAGACTGCAATGTTACTGCTACTTTCAAGGCCCAGAAAGGTAGTAAAGTCAAGTCAAGTCACCTTTATTTATATAGCGCTTTTTACAATGCCGATTGTTTCAAAGCAGCTTCACAGTGTTAAACAGGAAAATAATGCAACAGAATTTGATTCGGCTGTACAGTTGCTCTGGAGAAAACGGTGATGTCATCCAGCTCATTTCAATTATCATATAGTGTCAATGCGGGCAGATCAGTAATATAGTTGAATATTTAGTGTCCCCAACTGAGCAAGCCAAAAGCCAAAGTGGCAGAGGCGACGGTGGCAAGGAACCAAAACTCCATCAGGTGACAGAATGGAGAAAAAAACCTTGGGAGAAACCAGGCTCAGTCGGGGTGCCAGTTCTCCTCTGGCCAACGAACAAACAGTGTATGATTATGATTCTGGCAACATTACAGATCAGAAGTCAAATAAGATCGAAATATTCGAAAGATCGGAGTCATCACGCCGGAGACGGGTTTATTGAGGATGTCGTATCGATGAGGCGTAAGTAGGCTAGTTATGATGAGCTAATAAAGACATTGTTAAAATAGTCCATGTGACTCCAGTGGTTCAACCTTAATGTTATGAAGCGACGAGCATACTTTTTGATTGTTGAATAAAGTCATTATTTTTGTTTGTTTTTGCGCACAAAAAGTATTCTTGTCACTTCATAACATTGAGGCTGAACCACTGTAGTCACATGGATTATTTTAACGATGTCTTTACTACCTTTCTGGACCTTGAAAGTTGCAGTAACGCAGTCTATGGATGGGTCAGAGACCTCTCGGATTTCATCAAAAATATCTTAATTTGTGTTCCGAAGATGAACGAAGGTCTTCCAGATTTGGAACGACATGAGGGTGAGTAATTAATGACAGAATTTTCATTTTTGGGGGAACTAACCCTTTAACAGCTGCAGAGGTCACGGATATTTTAGCAGTATAGCAGAAACATGGTGAGCAGTAACATAGATTTATGCTTCCGTTAAAACACTGCAGAAAATAAGAACGCAGGAAATATAGTTATTTTTATCCATCATACATATATGATTCTGACTGTTCAAACATTTGTGACAAGACGTTTTTTTTATCTACCTTTAGCATTAGTAATCAGCATGTTAATAGTATTTCATAATAAACAATTTTATAATTGAGAAAATTATTTGTAGTGCAAGTTAAGACAACTTAAACTTTGAAATTACAAGTTAACTTTGTTTTCTGCTCATGATGAGGGTGTTTTTATGGAAGCTTGTTTCCGCCACAGAAAAAAAAAAGGTAATTGCGACTTTTTATCTCACAATTCTGCCTTTTTTTCTCGTAATTCTGAATTGCGTGATATAAAGTCGCAGTTGTGAGATATAAAGTCAGAATTGCGTGATATCAAGTCAGAATTGTGAGTTTGTATCTCGCAAGATTTTGTAACACGCAATTGCTAGATATAAAGTCAGAATTGTGAGATATAAACTTGCAATTCTGAGAAAGAAATCAGTCTTTTTTCCCCCTCAGAATTGGACTTTATAACTCGCAATTCTGACTGTATATCACACAATTCTGACTTTATAACTCGCAATTGCGAGTTTATATCTTACAATTCAGAGAAAAAAAGTCAGAATTGCGAGATGTAAACACAATTGTGAGATAAAAAGTCACAATTATCTTTTAAAATGTTTTATTCTGTGGCAAAAATAAGCCTCCATATGTTTTGATTATTATGTATAGTGCATCCGGAAAGTATTCACAGCGCTTCACTTTTTCCACATTTTGTTATGTTACAGCCTTATTCCAAAAAAGATTAAATTCATTCTTTTTTTCCTCAATTCTACAAACAGTACACCATAATGACAGCGTGAAAGAAGTGTGTTTGAAATCTTTGCAAATTTATTAAAAATAAAAAACAAAAAAAAATTACATGTACATAAGTATTCACAGTCTTTGCCATGACACTCAAAATTGAGCTCATGTGCATCCTGTTTCCACTGATCATCATTGAGATGTTTCTACAACTTGATTGGAGTCCACCTGTGGTAAATTCAGTTGATTGGACATGATTTGGAAAGGCACACACCTGTCTATATAAGGTCCCACAGTTAACAGTGCATGTCAGAGCACAAACCAAGCCATGAAGTCCAAGGAATTGTCTGTAGACCTTCAAAACAGGATTGTATCTAGGCACAGATCTGGGGAAGGGTACAGAATTTCTGCAGCCTTGAAGGTCCCAATGAGCACAGTGGCCTCCATCATCCGTAAATGGAAGAAGTTTGGAACCACCAGGACTCTTCCTAGAGCTGACCACCCGGCCAAACTGAGCGATCGGGGGAGAAGGGCCTTAGTCAGGGAGGTGACCAAGAACCCAATGGTCACTCTGACAGAGCTCCAGCGTTTCTCTGTGGAGAGAGGAGAACCTTCCAGAAGAACAACCATCTCTGCAGCACTCCACCAATCAGGCCTGTATGGTAGAGTGGCCAGACGGCACGACAGCCCGCCTGGAGTTTGCCAAAAGGCACCTGAAGGACTCTCAGACCATGATAAACAAAATTCTCTGGTCTGATGAAACAAAGATTGAACTCTTTGGCCTGAATGGCAAGCGTCATGTCTGGAGGAAACCAGGTACCGCTCTGGACTTCAGACTGGGGTGAAGGTTTATCTTCCAACAGGACAACGACCCTAAGCACACAGCCAAGATAACAAAGGAGTGGCTACGGGACAACTCTGTGAATGTCCTTGAGTGGCCCAGCCAGAGCCTAGACTTGAACTCGATTGAACATCTCTGGAGAGACCTGAAAATGGCTGTGCACTGACACTCCCCATCCAACCTGATGGAGCTTGAGAGGTCCTGCAAAGAAGAATGGGAGAAACTGCCCAAAAATAGGTGTGCCAAGCTTGTAGCATCATACTCAAAAAGACTTGAGGCTGTAATTAGTGCCAAAGGTGCTTCAACAAAGTATGGAGCAAAGGCTGTGAATACTTATGTACATGTGATTTGATTTTTTTTTTTTTTTTTTTTTTTTTTTTTTTTTCCCGTTTTTTATTTTTAATAAATATGCAAAGATTTCAAACAAATTTCTTTCACGTTGTCATTATGGGGTATTGTTTGTAGAATTGAGGAAAAAAATAACGAATTTAATCCATTTTGGAATAAGTCTGTCCCATAACAAAATGTGGAAAAAGTGAAGCGCTGTGAATAATTTCCGGATGCACTGTATGTTTGTTTCTAGTAGATACATATTTTAAGCAAAATATAAAAATGGTCCAGACTTCAAGAGGAAAACCATGAACCTCCCATACCGTATCTTTTATCAGTCATGTGGCCTTCTGCCTTACATATGTATCTAAATGTAAAAAATAATAGCTTGATAAAACATCTGATCATTTGCATGCATTTATATAATTTCTTTGTATTTCTGCACAATCTGGCTTTCATTGCATTGTTTCATTGCGCTATCACAAGTAAAACAATTGACTTCAAGCACAACTACGCAATATGCTTACAAAATCTTTAATAAATTTGTAATAATATTTGAATAAAGGGTGAAGATGTCAGATAGGCCGGACATCACTTTTAGCGACTACTGTAGGTATACACTGCACAATATTTAAGATAAAAATAGCTGAGAAAAATCATTTTTGAACATTTGAAAATTTTGCACAAAAAGGAGGAACTGCACATAGAAGAGCCTCCAGTATGAATGACTCTGTGCCAGTTGGTAGAGCATCATGGTAGCAGCACAAAAGAGAAAACAGTTGGAACTGCTGATTAAGAACGAATCCCAGCGCCATAAGCTGTCCCTCAAAATGAGCTGGGCCTTTAAGTTTTACTTTTATTGCAAGAACAGTATGTACATGTATTTATTTCAGTGAACTTCAGTGTTTAAGTGCACCTGAGGTCCTTGGACTCTTATTAAAGCAGCAACACAGTGGAAGCACAGGGCTCTCTTTCCCATGTGGCAGCACTCAGATGCATCCAACAGAAACTTGCCTTTGAGCCGGTTCTGTCTATCACCTCATCCACAGAGAGCAATGTCTAATCTGCTTCACCAACACATCCGTTTTGAAGAAAAATTCCTGCTATGCCCGAAAGCCCTCACCACTGTTGGTTCATTTATAGAGTGACCCGTGTCAAATTCCACCTCATACTACCTCTTTTGCTGGGAGCCTCCACGGAGCAGGGGGCAGGGTAAGTGGCAGTGTACATGTATTTTTAGCCATGCCATGAATATGGATGATTTTAGGGAGCAAATGAGGAACAGGAGTTGGTGATAACACCCAGTAATCTGATGTGAACTGTCATATTTCACACAAGATCTCAGAGAGGCCTACTGTCTCTTCATTTTACACAAAATTAAAGTTGTAAATCAATTCATTTATTCTGCTAATGTTGTCTATATAGCACATTCTCCCAAGTGCATGTGAATAATAATTAAATGTTTTTCCAAGTCTTTTCATACAAATAGGTATCAGGATCAAAATCTAAACAGCAATATAAGGGCAGACTAGGTTGCTGTTTATCAAAAGGGAAACAAACCATTTATTATCACGGATAAAAAATCCTTTCTATTCTTTTAAATATCTGAATATTTCCGTGGGCTTAAAAACATTAGATTGTTACTGGATCAGTTAGTTGATCTTAAAAGAATATTTCACCCCCCAAAAGAAAAGTCTGTCATCATTTATTCACCCTAATGTCGTTCCATACCTGGATGACTATTTCTTTTACAGAAAAAAAACTTTTTATTTTCAAGAATGTTTAAGCTGTTTTGTTGATATGATGAAAGTCACTAGGGTCCAAAACAAGTGTGGCGCACAAGTCCTGAAAAGTGAAGCCAAAACATTTCGATCGCCCCCAGGTGGTTGGTCCCAGTATAGGTCATAAACCCCGCCCTCTCCATGTAATCAAATGGGACAAACTAAACAATCAAATTACACTTCAGATACATTTTTTCCAAAGAAAGTTTCTGTCATTTTAGGTAGTTTTTATCACGCTGATAAAAGTTCAAGTGTTTGTTTTTTAAATAAATTTGGTTTTAGTTAGTTATTTGATGCTTTAAAAACGGGGGTGTGACGTCATAATTGACACCTGAGATTGACAGCTTCTCTGAATGAAGTATTCACTGAGGCACAAACAGACTTTTTCCGGGATTTTCGGGAGGAGATTGGACCTTTAACTTTAATTTCTACATTTCCATGACTGTTTATTTCACACCGACATAATGAGTTGTTCTGCAGTAAACTGTACAAACCATAGACTGTAAAAAGATGGACGACGCGCCTTCACTATCTTCCATTGGAGAAAAGTGAAGCCGCCAATATCCGAATATGGCGCTGACATCTTGCGCTGATTTGGGACCTGTGTCTGCGTAGTAGTGACCTCGGGACCCGAGTCTGCGCAGCAGAGAGCAGGAAGTAGAGCAGCGATATCAAAACCCGCCCACACTCTCGCAGTATCTGTTAGTACAGTTTACTGCAGAACAACTCATTATGTCTGTGTGAAATAAACAATTATGGACAGCTCCAATCTCCTCACGAAAATCACGGAAAAAGTCCGTTGGTGCCTCAGTGACTACTTCACTCAGAGAAGCTGTCAATCATGACGTCACACCCCCTGTTTTTATAGCATCAAATAACTAACTAAAACCAAACTTATTTAAAAAAAACGAATACTTGAACTTACATCAGCGTGATAAAACTGCCTAAAAAGACAGAAGCCATCTTTGACAAAAAAGTATTTGAAGTGTAATTTGATTGTTTAGTTTGTCTCGCATCCCATTAGAATACACCTGGGGGCGATCGAGACACTTTGGCTTCACTTTTCAGGATGTGTATGGCACACAAACCAATTCAGCGGGAGTGTGGGCAGGGTCCATGATACCGCGGCTCCACTTTATGCTCACTACTGCGCAAACTCAGGTCCCGAATCAGCGCAAGATGTCAGCGCCATATTGGGACATTGGCGGCTTCACTTTTCTACAATGGAAGAGAGTGAAGGTGGTGGTTGTCCATCTTTTTTTTACAGTCTATAGTCCAAAACTACACTGGACCTCACTGACTTTCATTGTGTGGACAATTTTTTTTCTTCTAAATATCTTCTTTTATGTTCCACAGAATAATGAAAATCATACAGGTTTGGAGCGACATGAGTAAATGATGACAGAATTTTCATTTTATCCTTTAAAATTCAATTAATTTCCATCAAATGGCAAAGTGCATGGTTTTTCTGCACCACAAGTCTACCAGTGGACCAGAAACAGTTTGGTCACAGCTGGGAATTGGTGATATGCAGGAAAACACTTTTTGGTGTGACAGCTTCAAACCACTCTTAAACTTTGAGGTCTTTTTATCCTTTAGCACATGCACATGTTTGCCAGCTTCAAATGGGGATTCTAGGATGGAAGTCTAAGGTATTTGTTGACTTTTAGTTTCTTGGTATGTTTCTTTTGATGAAATTCTTTGTGGTTTATCCTTCAAATGTTTCATTCAGGGAATAAAATAGAAATCAAATTGTTTGGGGGAATATGACGGAATATTGCAAAAGTTTCTACATATATAAAGGAGCTAAAGTAAATCTCTCTCCATGGAGATAGTAATACACTTTTTTTTTATAGAAGTTTTTCGATAACAATATGCCTTGGAGATTTACCACAAATGTTTTCCCAGTTTAAACCAAAAGAAAATTATCTATTTTCTTTTCACACCATGGAGGTGGTACTGAGCTAATGAGGCACAATTTACTGTATGGCCAGCTGACTACACTGCCCTTCACATGTGCTTTTCTATAATTATTGCACTTGTTGCGTTTCTGTTGGCCAAAACGTTCTGCTATTCCCTCTTGAGTTCTTCCAAGCCCAAGGCTAACCATTATCCTGGCAGTACAGTAGGTTATACAATGTGAATCTCAACAGTCTTGTTCAGGACTCTTAGGGTGTTTTCACACCTAGTTTATTTAAGCCCTCCAAACGCTCTTGGAGCTGTTCAGCGTGTATATGTGAACAAACCAAGTGATCTCAGACCCCCCTAAAAGGACCCAGAAGTGATTTTTGGATCTCTTGGTGATATGTGAAAGCGATGAGGTCCTGGTCCACTTTGCATTTCATTTCGATATGTGTACCTGGAGGCTTGCCATACCTGCAGCCATGCTCCGTCACTGCTGAAAACAACACAAAACTTTTCACCATGTCTGGTTGCGGGTTGTGCGGTCTCAGGAGGAGACCTGTGTGCTTCTTGATATTTGGAAAGAGGATTTCATTTAACGCCAGCTATCCTCAACACATGTTTTTGTTTTCTCAAAAACGAAAGGAAAGAGGTTAAAAGTGTGCGATATCATGATTTTAGATCGTGAATGATTAAAATATCTTGATTAAAACGATCTGCTTTTGAAGAAATATCGTACTATTGTGCTACAGTGCATTCTATCCTTTGCAGTTCTGGTGCCTCCGTCCAAACATACTGTATAACGCACATTCACATCACGTTAACGCAGTGGTAGAGTTGCGCTCACGTGACACTGCAGTTATTCACAGTCATGAAAGTTTATAATTTGCATGCATTTTAAAGCCAGTTAAACATTTAATTTGCGTGCTGTTCTGACATGCGCTTTTCTATTAGATCTGTGCATGAGCTCTTAAAGTGACAGCAGCCTAATAATAAACATGCTGCCTCTAGTTAATGTTAATAAAACAACAAGAGAAAATCACTCACTGCTCATCAATGAAGAACTTCAGTAGCTTTAATAAAAATCAATGTATAATTTATAAAGTCTATGTAGTGTTTTATTTTTACATTTGTTTATTCAATTTCTTACTTGAATGCTGCTGTTAAAGCCACAATATGTAATTTTTCGCCACTAGAGGTCGCTTATTCAAAACAAAGGCATAGCTTGATGACGCCTGGATTTCGCTGAGCTTTTATTATGCCGCAGATGACCACTTTTTCCGGTCATGTGTACGCAGCACTGTTTTATCATATTAGATGCAATATTTGAGTGTGTTGAAAGTTATAATGCTTCTCAGTGTGTTCGCTCGGCGGCGACTATGAGACACTTGTTGCACACTGCAGTAAGCTAGATCGATATTAGGCATGGTAAAACATGATATTCGTGGTAAATTATGAAAACGAGATTTAAACAATGAGACTAACTGTGTTGAGCTACATAACAATGATTAGTTTTCTGTCTATGAATGTATCCAAACAGTTGCTCACCTGTCTAATAAAACACATAATATATTAAAGCATCTTTGGTGTTTCCATGGTTTCTACAAAATAAAAAAACGGAAATCGAGGGTATGCACGGACACAGTCCGTGTCCTGGTTAAATCGTGATAAAAAACATGATATTTTTGCCATATCGCCCACCCCTAAAAGAGGCTATAAAAGAACAGCGGTACAAAGTCGCATAAAAGTAAAAAAACAAAAAACAAACCTACTACAACAGAAGTACATGAGCACCCGTGACAACATGCGTCGAAGTGGGGAGTCCGCTGAAATTAGGGATTCCTGTCCCTTCTATGATGACCCGGATGAAATTTTGGGTGCAAGCACTTGTGCTTGTCTGACAGATGTTGTTGAAGGTGGAAATGGGGACATGCAAAATGCACAGAAAGCTGGGATCTGAGTTTTTCTGAGGCTGTGGTGTGAACAAGAAAGGGTCTGAGATCACTTCAATGCTGAAGAGGACCAAAAAAAGAACTGAGTCTATATGTGAAAACACCCTTAAAGAGTTCGTCCAACTGTAATGGCTGCTACGATGCTGAATCTTTGTGTCTTCTTCTGAAGTGTCCACAATAGTTCTTGTTGAGGCACAACTGACCATAGCTGTACATTTTTCTCAAAGATTCTCTCTCTGTCTGATAGCCGTTTCCAGATGGACCCCAAAGAAGTGTACCCCAAGGATATTCATTTGCAGCTCTAATGTTCTGTGGCAAAAGGACTGAAGTAATTTCAGCTGAAATAAATTGAATCTCATGCTCATCGGAAGCTTAAGTTAAGCCTGCAGGTACAACAGCCTTCCCCTTTCCGAGCAAAATGGACAAAAAGAGAAGGTCTGAAATCACAAATAAATGATAACGTAAACAGTGGCAGAAGGGAAAAGTGAAATGAGGCTTTGCCTCGTTCTGTGCAAGTCGAATATGCTGTGGGAGACTTTGTGATTGATTTCGGTTTAGAGTATGTAGAGCAGCTGTTTGCTCTGAGCCTGTTTGTGAAGAGAAAAGCAAAGCGTGGACACATGCCACCACAAAAGGCAGCAGTCTATTAAATGGCATGCTTTCACCCAGGGCTTACTTGCTTCTTACCACTGAATCAGGTTTTTATAATGCACAGACATATCCTCCTTTTCACTTTTAATTACAGTCCTCTGCGATCTGTTTTCCCCATGTTCTTGCTCTCTCCAGAAATGATTCACTGAGCTATGACATCAACTAGCTGTTCAGCCGGTATCTCCGTGTCACCTCTTTTTTTTGCCCTCCCCCCCTTTTACAGATCCGACGGAGCACATGAAAGGGGATTTTGAGGCACATCAATTCTGCACTCAGACACAGATACATTGGAGCATTTCCCTCCAGCTGTATCCCCATCTGACTCATACTTTTTATAGAAACGCCACCTCCTCCTATTTTCTATTACATTATGTACATTATATAGACAGCTGAAAATAGTCCAGAGAAACTTTATTTAGAATTCTATGAATAAAATGCCATTTCAAAATCTTTTTGAATTGATCCTTTTCAGTGAGATTACAAGAGTGCTGATCTTTGTCTTCAGCCTTCTTACACATAATTGGGTTATTCCAAGAAATGGGTGCTGTATCCGTTTTGAAAAGGCAATTTTTAAAGCAAATTTCATTATAATGATAAACATTCAATCGATGAAGAATGTTAATAAATTGCATTTTTCTACCTCAAGCCAAAAAAAATTTGAATATATTTTGGTACTGTTGCTATGCCTTTAACAAAGTAACAGGGTTGACAGTTTTAAATGTACATTCCATTTAGTTTTACATTTAGTCAATAGCCTAGTTTAATATTTGCTATATGCAATTATGGGATAACCATTTAGGGTTGCAAACCTAACAAAATGTAAGATGTAAAAAAAATAAAATAAAATAACATCCGGAAAGAATGGTGTCATCATCAATAAAATGTCAACTAAAGCCGGTTTATCTATGAATCTAATCTCTCTATAATACATACATTTTTAATGATGGTTGAAGTCATGTTTACACAGCTACGTTCATGAGGGACATAGAAGGCTCCTTTTTTGTAGAATGACCCTCTACACTTCTTTTCCATGGACACTTCAACTACTGAAATAAATAAATACTTTGCTGTAATATTTATCGTCAACATCCCAAGCGGAGCTTCCGTCACACTATGTTGAAATCGATACGCTTTAAAGCTCTAAGATCCTCGTCCCACGCAAACCTGCCGTATTATATTTTTATTTCGGCTAGAGGAGAGTCAACGGAAACATATCGACGCACACAAGACACATGGTACATGTTTCGTGTCCTGTTTAGAGGGACGCACAACGGAAAGTCCTTTCACTCTGTCACTGACAGCATTCTTACCTTGTTCTCTCAGTCAGAACGAAACATATTGACTTCTATGGAACGGGAATTTACAGCTTCACACAGCAATAATCTTTGGTGACTTTATGAATTCATACAGTAAAACCAAGGGGACAGAGAAAGATTTTGTAGCAAATTTTGTGTTTTTAAAGCTTCGCGCGGAGATTCGGACAAGAAAGTTCGTGCGGTCGTGAACAGCTCATGATTCAACTGAAAGATGCGCGCGGACTCGTAGTGAGCTGCGGTGTACAGTACGAGTGTTTTAGAGCTGTACTGTGTTACTGTCAGTAATCTTACCGGCTTTTTATCAGATATATTCTGTATTTAGTCAAGTTGGATATCTGTTGCTCGAGAAATGACTCACGTTTAGCAGGTTCATTGTTTCGTTGCTCGTGTTCATCCTTAGAAATCAGAGGTATTGTTGTTCACCGAGTTTACCGGCGCCTCACGGGCTTCTGCAATGCGAGACTCGGATTTCTGTGGAAAGCCAGTCGACTGCCAAATTGTCACTGAATCAAATCGAATGAGCCGGACTCCTGGATTGCCGAGTCGCAAGGTAAGACATGGACATTTCCGAATATGAGGCTGAAATTTGTCATAAATATAAGCTCTTACATTCAAACTGCCCACTGGAATGAACAGATATTCTGATGTGAATCACTGTATTATAAATACCTAGGTTAATTGCTCCTATGAGTTATACTGTAGCCTACAAATGTCTGAATTATAAGCCAGCCTTTGGCGAGAGTGTATTACAGTTTGAATACCTTTAAAAAAACAAAAGTACATTTTATGCTTTTGTCCGCGCCCTTGAGTGAAAAGTACACTGTACTGTTATTTAAAGATATTTCATACGCATGCACTTATTTTTATGTTGCAATAATGAGGCTAATTATCGTTACTGATATGACAAAATTGTTCGACGCACGTTACTTAGTGTATAATACCTACTCTGTGCAGTACACTACACTGTCCAGTACAGTTCACAAGCGTGTGTGTGTGTGTAATAAATTATAATATATATATATATATTATAATTTAAGCATGTGTGTGTGTAATAAATTATAATATATATATATATATTATAATTTATTACACACACACACACACACACACGCTTAAATTATAATATATATATATATATTATAATTTAAGCGTGTGTGTGTAATATATATATATGTATATATATATATATATATTATAATTTATTACACACACACATGCTTAAATTATAATATATATATATATATATATTATAATTTATTACACACACACACGCTTGTGAACTGTACTGGACAGTGTAGTGTACTTCACAGAGTAGGTATTTTATATATATATATTCAGCTCTCATTCTCTGTTAGTTGATTTGTAAATTCGCTCTGATTTACCCTTCATCCACAGGGTGCATGAGTCACGAGCCAGCTTGTATGACTATGAGTGAAACAACATCAACAGATAATTATAAATATGCAAATCAAATGAAAACTAGAGTACAAATAGCCTCTTTGTATTACAAGTCCACATTACTTTGTTCTTCTGTCCCTCTCTTGTACCATTATTGTGCACAGGGAGATTAAAGTGCATATATGAGTAGCAAAAGTTTCCAATATCCATTTTATCCAACACATTAACATGGCTAAAGTGTTTTCAGCCTCTGTCCTATTAGAATTCAGAAGGGCCGAGACTCATAAGGCTTAATTGACTAAGACACTGGCATGGGATTTGATTGCACCTTAGCACAAGGAGGAAGGTGCTATAATCAATGAGGAATGAAAGCATGTTGCACCTCTCTCTGCTTTGGTTGCCTTGCTGCTATTGAGATGGAGGAGAACTGTTATTCACAAATGGTTGAAGGACTGAACATTTACTCATTTAAAGCTCATTTGAACTAATTTTGCTGCAATTGACAAATCCATTCAAGTAAAAGTCTATGAAGTGGTCGAGTCACTGCACCCATATGCATTAGTTATATTTGTCTTGCATGAAAGAGAAAATATTTGCATATTCATACTAATTACTGAGGAAACCGATGTTGTGACCCTCCTCATCAGTGACTTTTATACTCAAGTTTAACCCTGTTAGAGGTTAAAAAAGGAAGTGCTTAATTTTCTATTTATTTGCCAATTATAGATGGATAAAAGGTCTGTGTTTCTGTATGTTGGTCTTATGCATATTTTGACTGACTGATGTGAATCTGTGTGGGCAGACTGGATTCTAATAGGGTTATTTACACAGTCATTTCAGTTCTACTTGTTCTTAAAAAGTAAACAGTTTTTTTAATCATACGGTTTATCTCTGCCTACAGTATACGGATGCTATTCAGACTCTCGTTCAGACCTGACCTTGACAGAGGATATTTAAACACTTAACAGGTGTTTCTAGAGATGCACACACCACAGCCATAATGAATAGCTAAATAGTGTTTGCCGTGATCACCATTTTAAAAAGATGTTTCCAGTTTGAATGTCTTCTGGGCTTTAATATTAATCTTTCCAACTTCATGTGATAAGGTTCCACACAAAACATTCAAGGAGCTAAAAAAGAAGATAGAAGAGAAATGCACAAGTGTAAAAGCTTTAGTAGATACTTTTTATCCTAAGCTGAATTGCTTCAGTCTAAATGATGAAATGAATCATGGGCAATTCTACAATTGTTTCAACAGAGCAATTCTGACAAATTATAGCTGCCGACTGTAGCTCTCTTCAATGAAACTAGACATAACTATGACATCGTCTACAATAATACTGTCATGTGAAATTACGTAAAGAAAAATCAAATCATCTACAGTACCATTAAAAACAGAATCTGTTATTAAATTTTATCTTTGCTCTGCCATGTCAGTTGCATTACGAGCGGTTCTTTTAATTCAGTGTAAAATTCAGCAAAAAAAAACAAGTGGACACACTTAACCAGTTGCTTTTAGTTGGATGAAATATGTTGTTTCACGTTCACAGCAGAGTGTGGAAGTGCATTGCACAGGAATGGAATGAAGATTAAAAGTCCAAAACGATTTTTCACCAATGAAAGAGTCCTTTACAACCAATTCATGCTATAACTGTAAACACAGTTTCTGACCTCTCAGCTACAAACAACAGCATATGTTTGCATGTTTCACAGGCCAAGGCCTGCCTCTTTTTGAAAAGAAAGGCTTTAAAGGGATAGTTCACCCAAAAATGAAAATTAGCCCATGATTTACTCACCCTCAAGTCATTCTAGGTGTATATGACTTCTTTCAGATGAATACAATCAGAGTTATATTAAAAAATGTCCTGGCTCTTCCAAGCTTTATAATGGCAGTGAATGGCTGTTTCTGTTTTGAAGTCCATAAAAGTGCATCCATCCATCATAAAAGTAATCCACACGGCTCCAGGGGGTTAATAAAGGCCTTCTGAAGCGATGCGATGCGTTTGTAAGAAAAATATCCATATTTAAATCTTTACAAACTGTAATCTCTAATTTCTGCTAACTGTCGTACGCGTGTTCATGAGAGACTGGCGTTCCAGCGTAGGACGTAGGCGTAGCGTAAGTTCCGGTGACGAACGCGGGAGTGCAAAGGATAGAGCAAAACTTGGTTCTCGCGAGAACTAGCATATTCTCACCGGAGCGTCCTACGTCATACGCTGGAACGCAAGTCTCTCATGAACACGCGTACGACAGTTAGCGGAAGTTAGAGATTACAGTTTGTAAAGTTTTAAATATGGATATTTTTCTTACACAAATGCATCGCTTTGCTTTAGAAGGCCTTTATTAACCCCCTGGAGCCGTATGGATTACTTTTATGATAGATGGATGCACTTTTTTGGGCTTCAAAACGGAAACTGCAATTCACTGCCATTATAATGCTTGGAAGAGCCAGGACATTTTTTAATACAACTCCGATTGTATTCGTCTGAAAGAAGAATGTCATATACACATAGGATGACTTGAGGGTGAGTAAATCATGAGGTAATTTTCATTTTTGGGTGAACTATCCCTTTAAGGCCATGTGAAATTTCACATTTCAAAGATCCCAACGGCAGTTAGAACCTGGGGGATTTTTTCTTTTCTGTTTTCAATTGCCAGGGTGGTGCAGACTATAAGCATAGAGTAGCAGAAATGGAAATTAGGTCTGCTGTGACATCCTACTGGCATTTGAAGTTTATGCAATTTTAGCATGGCCTCATTTTAATTATGAAAAACAACACTAAATAATGCTATCAGATTTTTAATGACAAAAAGAACAAATTGCATTTTAATTAGAAAACAAAGACACCATAAATAATAAAAACAATTGAATTGATTTTTAATATATATATATTTAAAGATTATTTAATATATTGGAAAAAAGGAAATAATATTAACAAATATATACTTAAAAATACACAAAAACCCTAGCTGTTGTTTTGTTCTGTTTGACATTATACAACTTAATTGCTATTTTTGGGACCAGCCTTACATAACAAACCACTAATGCAGAGTCCATGCACACTCTTCATTTGCTCCCACTAGCCTCTTTCACCACAAATAGACTGTTGTTTTATATAGGCGGGTTGAGAAATGATGACTAGCATGGGAGAGGAAGCTAATGGATGTGAGGAATGGATCTGCAGCAGACACTGTGTTGAAGATGCAGGTCGAAACTGTCTATGAATCAATGCAGCGAGAGAGAAAGAGAGAGATTGACATTCAGACTAGGAAGGCTCCTAGAATAACTAATCATCAATCTATTCCCTAATTCATAATTTGATCTGTAGAGACTACAGCCTCTTTTCATTAGTTAGCTCTGATGGTGTAGAATTATTGCACTGGGAGAATGTGCTCAGTAGATGCTGACTGTGTTGAAATGTGTATTGAGAATTGGGGAGCTCAAACAAACTGTCAAGCATGAAGTCAGCATTTCTTGACGCATGATCCTACATTTGACGATCCGCTGAGGCATCAACACAATCAAATCAAAAGCTCTGAAATAATCTGCTTTCTATCTGATTGTGTTGCTATTTTAATCACAGATTAATGAGGAGAAGGTAGGAGAGGGCACACCAACCACTGTGGACACATGTCGTTTTATCCAATCAAAAGAGAGTTCTGACAGGATTTAGATCTGAGTACAATTGATGCGCTCAGTTAAAGAGCATCATAAACCTGCTGACTATTTAACTTCACATCAGTCACACATTAAAAATACTGATACATATTAGTCTCAGCCTCAGACAGCACACCTACAGACCACCCACTGATCGTCTGATACACACAAAACTGGAAAGCAGTTTCTTGATCTGGCCAGGGCTAATCTGATTGGCTGACTTTACACCGCTTCCCGGAGTAAGGGCACGCAAGTATGTTTTAATCAGTCCACCATTATTCCAAGTTATGTTGACAATGCCAGGTTTATGCAATGAGCACTTTTGAGGAAAAACTAAACAATGATTACTAGTGACATCAAAACTTGAAAGATACACAGAAACACTTGGGTTTTCAGTAAAGATATTTATGATTAATTGATGACTGATTAATTGTCACTAATAATTTATTGATTATATCAATCTATTTCAGCACAAATATGTTTAGTAATCAGGAGCAGATGGTGAAAACACTGCTGTAGGAATTGATTCAGATCAAATAACTCAACGGGGAATTGAATTACAATGAAAGAGAACCGAATTACATATAAATAATTCAGAATTAATGTTTAACACCTTATCAACTTATTCGTCCACCGATATGTCGATATTAGAGTATTTTATCAATTCTGGTCAGGATATTACTTCGTGGCCAACGGTAATAATATCATTAATTTTATGTTCATTGATATGAGCACGGTAACAAAATCGATCAGTTTGAGTCAATAACTTATAAACACAGAGCACAAGACACTTGTATAGATGAAAAATGAATACAAGGCTTTATTGAACTATTCTAATACACACAAACTAATCTAACGAAACACACACACGTACTCATTCATACAGTTTGCAGGGAAAGTGATGTTTGTTAACGGAAAGGAATGGAGTCCCAAGTGTCTCGTTCAGACACGATTTCTTAACCGCAACCTGAGAGAATCAATATACTAGCAATTCAACCTTAGTTTGTTCGCTTAGATACGATTTTCACCAGTTCAGCCAAAATGGAGAGTTGTGTACTTGCGTTTGGATGCTCCTATGAGCATGGGTTCCTCTTGGGACGGAGTTGCTTGGCTGGCGGTCAGTCGTTGTGTTCGGAGGGACACTTGGTGATTGGATGGGTAGTTGGTTTTGCAGGGTAGCCTCGTAGTGCCCGATCCTGGATAGCGTTAGCTGCTTGCTATGCGACGGGAGTTTCTCTGAGTCTCGGTGAGCGGCTGCGCGGACTCCAGGACGTCTTCTTTGGTTCAAACGGAGTTTCGTGAAGAGCTCTTGGTAGCTCGAAGGGCAGTGAAACATGCAGGCAGTGAGATGAAAAGGCCAGCACGAACCAAAGCAGAAGTCATTGCAAAACCATGGCAGTCTGCATAAGCACGAAGCAAACGCAAAAAGCAAAGACATCTTGTTTGTCCTTTGTTTATAAGCATGTCCCAAAGTCCGTCCTTGAAAGTGTCACCAACCAATCGGCTGTTGTTTTGGGCGTGTCTTACGCCCACTTCTGCTGTGCTGGTATATCATTAGCATAACGTCCACATTATCACGTGCTGGCATTCTTTGCGAGTTTGGTTAAACACTTTTAAGAAACCAACTTTCATAGTGTGATTATAGTGCATTTTACACAAATCTACCTTGCATCAAAACGATGGAAATCGTTTATGCGTCGCACAGATATCAAACAGCCTATGTTTCCCATGATTGGAGTAGAAGATAATAAAGATTCATATGTGATAAATGTCTAGCATACAGAGAAACTTCACAGGTTACATGAAAATACACATAATACCTTGGTTTATGTTTAAGGCACCGTTTGGTGGATTAATTCACATTATTGGTATGAATTCAGAGGTTTTGGCTTAGAATCATGCCTGAGTCCTGTGAGGTCTTTTGATGTGATATTCAAAGAGTCTCTGGACTGTGTCGACCGACAGGGAGGGGGAAGGCGAAGTGGCCCGGTTTGATGTTTGGGCCCACCTTTTGCTTCCAGATAACACTTTGGTTTCATGTGTGAGGGTTCCTTACCCCTGTGGTCTTTACGGGTTTGAGATGAGGCAGACGAGGCGTCTTTTCTGGCCATTTAGTTCCATGGATTAGTTTTTATGATTCGTTCATGGTTCGGAGAGGGGGCCTTTGGAATGCTTTGTTGTGTCGACTCGCTGTCGACATATTCTCACACTGCCTCATCATGAATAGTCATCGGAAGCTAGAATCCAGCATGTCATGATACAAACGTCCACTAAAGAAACTAAAAAAAAAAAAAATAATTATATTTATATATATAATATTATTAACAATTGATTGATAGATAATTGACTCTACGCACACTGATTGTCTACATATTTCCACAAAAATAACGTTTTAGTAGTTGCAGAAACTTCCTTTAGTATGAAGGTAGATTGTATCATTATTGCTTTGTCCTATCCAGTAACAGGCTAAATGCGGAAGCGATCGTGCATAATCCATAGTCCATTCAATGACAATTGAATATAAAACATAAAAATTGACAAAGCTAGTTTTCTGAGATATGTCTAAAATAATTTATATACATTTTTATAGTGTTTTCTGTACAACCATTCGTGGAGACTGATGTCCCATTATTACTTTTTCATGCCAGTCTATTTTTTTATTATTAGTCTATTATTATGTGAAATAAATAATTTCAGACACAAAATTACATCAAATAAAAGATAATGAAAATAGAAAATGACAAAAGAACATAAAATAAAAACTACAGTGTGGAGTGTGGACCAGAATGCCATTTAGTCAAAGGTCTGCCTATGTAAGACTAACTACATATTTCCCCTTCAATTCAATTCTGGGTGGCCAGTTAAGCATTTAGGATGGGTCATTAAGCATGTTTGGGATTGTCTTTGTAACAAAGATGTCTGCTTTACCTTCATGGCATATGAACTCTCATGCATGCCCATTCGGCAGGGTTATCAGTGAGTGTCATGGGGCAGCAGAATGTTAATTGAAATCTTCCTGATAACCACATTTTATCAGCTAAGTGGAGAGGAATGGGACATGATGATTTTTTGTAAGTATATAAAACATCAGAAAATCAGAGAGAAAAATGCTCTCTTTCACACTGACAATGTACAGTCACTCACTACTTAGTTGCAAAACTCTTCAGTCTGTATTATTTAAGCCATAGTCCCCAAGACGAGTCTTTACATATCAACAGTAGCTTAAGCCACTCTTGGTGCCACAGACATCATTGTGTTAACTGCATGGATGCCTTTCCATTGCCCAGCACCTGTCCATCCTGGCAGTTCGGTTTTATTAAACTTTCCTCTGCATGTGCTCAATAGTCCATGTCTTTACCTCACACTCCCTCACTTCTCTCTCCTCTCACTTCTCCTACAGCTCACGGCCTATTGAACACATTAGCACCTGTCACATCAGTCCAGCCAAGGTCAAAGCTCCTTCCCTTCATTCTCCATCCGGCTGTTAAACACTGAGTCCCGGTGCTCTGCTCTTCAACAATGGAGAGCCTAAGTGAGCTTCAGAACCCTCTTCTAGATAAGAACAGCAAGCATATGGTTATGGCCGACTACGGTTATGGTGGCGACTTCCATAGCAACCAGTATCAGGAGAACATTATAAACTACTTTGTGACTGGTGGAGGAGGAGGAGGTGGCGGTGGAGGTGGGGTTGCGGTCACAGGAGGAAATGGCAAGGCTAAAGCCCAGCTACTGGACGCCACCTCGCTTCACCTGGCGGTGGAGGCCTTTTACAAGCCTAACTTCATCCTTTACAAGGATGACGTGAGCAGCAAGGGCAAGGATTACAAAAACGAGTGCTGTGAGACCACCTTCACAGAGAAGAAAGACAAGGACGTAGCGGTGGAGACCCCCAGTACGGAGGACCCGCAGGCTAAACTGCTGGACGAAAACGAAGTGAAAATCCAGACTGTGTCTTACGAGGTGGAAGAAGAGGAATATGTTGAATATGAGGTAAGTTTGCACTTAAAAAGCACTTTAAAAGTTTCTTTGAAGACGCTGAGCTGAACTCATGTTGTTTTGTACAGATTAATTAATTCATCAGGTCATTGACAGGTGGCCTTAAAGCATCGCAGCGCAATTCTCCCAGGGAACACCAGTTTCTAGTTATAGCCTACACTACAATATAAGACCCTTTTTGGAAAGGCTTCACATTTCAAAAAGCTGTCCTCCAAAAGTTTAATTTTCTATTTGGAGGTTGAAATTGCTGTAAAACATCACGTTATGCTCTAGCAACATCTGCTGGCTCTATTGGATCATGTGTGACAACTACCACTTCAATTTCTCAGCAGACAGGCAAGGGCTAATGAGAGGGGTTGGGCAATGATCAGTGCTGCTGATAGGATGTAATGGTGCTGGATGGGGGTCCGTCACCCTTGAAGCTCAGTAAGAGAAATATGTATTCTGGTCATGTCCAGGATTCTGGGCCTTTCAGCGTCTCTCAATGGATGTAGCTCCATGCTGGGCAGCACCGGTACTCGCTGCGGTTGTTTGATGATATTAAAGACATTCTCTGCGTGTGGGGCTCTGGACCTCTGCGGCCCATACGTGTGGTCTGTCTTCATGATATACTCCCAAAAATGTAAGCGACAGCCGCATATATCTGCATATAATGTGAACAAAACCAAACTAAATAAATAAAAAAATACAATATTAAAACAAAAATCAATTGTTTTTAAAAGCTACAAGTATAGGCATTGCAACATAATATACAGAATTAAAATTTTATATTTATATTTAGATCTGCTAAAGGTTACATTTACCAATGTTATTAAACTATTAAAGGGGTCATGAACTGAGAAATTAAATTTTCCTTGAGCTTGACACATAAGAGTCATCATTCTATAAGAATATCCTGTAAGTTTCAGAACTGAAAACGTCCTTGTTAGTCCAAAAACAGCTTTTATTGTAACCAAGCCCAAAGAACGACTCATTGTGGAATGGGCTTATGATATATAGGTAAAAGACCGCCTCTGCAGAAGAAAATCAACGCCTACTTAATCATTGCAACTTTGGCCCCCGCCCACTGGCGTGTTAGTGAGATGACGAGGAGAGAAGAGTGATACAGGATCACTGGACTAAAAATAACATTACCTTCCAAAGGATCCTAATGCTAGGAATTGTTGAGAATTATTTATTTGTATTCAGTACATTTCACTGTGGATTCTTTGGTAAATCAGTCGCAATTTCGGCGCAGGCTTTGCAAACAGACTTTTACAATATGGACTCGACAGCGATGCGACAACATGTAAGTAACCGTGTTAATTCTAATGCCTGACCTGTGACCAGTGATTTCTGATATGTAATGATTCATGTAGAGTCAAATGTTCTTTGTCTATGTGTCAGTAAAACAAACCAGTGACTAAACGGTCAACTTCACATTGTTTCTCTTAGTAGGATGAAAATAATCTGTTATTTAAACTGTGATTAAATTATATATAGACAGCGATCAAAGAACGCTCCCTTTACAATCGCTGGAGCTGTCAATCAAACAGCGCGAGTTTATCAGTGACTGAGTTCTAGACTCTCGCCAAAACTCCCGGTATAATCAACAAATCTCTTATTTACATTGTGTTTGCACTGTTAGTTATGATGAAAGCATTCATTAGTGTGCAGAAATCAAGTTGCAATGACGAGATCACTGCATTCATGTGCTCAACATGTCTGTGATCGGCTACAATGCTCATCATTGCAACCTTTCATGCCATGAATATAATGCCATAGATCTAAATATAATGCTATAATCAACACTTTTCACGATTAGTTAACCTTGAGAGCCGTAATAGTAAAAAACGTGCTAAAAGTTTTCGAGATAGTTCCACATGTAATACTATTTCATATGCAAAGATGTTAGCCAAACATATAGCAGTGGGCGTTTACATTGAAGTCTCACAGCAGACATGCCCCTTAACATTTTTGATGTAAAAATCATACTAACATTATAAGTGCACCCCTGGAAACATTATAAAACAATGAAACAATGCAGTTCCTGACCCCTTTAAAGTTTATAAAGTAAAATTTATGTAAAAAAAAGAAATGTACGTGCACAGTTAAATTTATTGACTGATGCGAGTAAATTTTCTGCAAAATTATAGGCTACAGATTTTCCCTCAAAAAGAACAGATGTGAATGTAAATAAACAATATGAGCCTGAGTTATGTCAAGTAAAAGTTATTACAGTGATCATGTGTGAAATCAGAACGATTCATCTGAATGGCTAATGATTCATTGGGTGTCTTTATATCGGATAATAGGATATTCATTAGCATCCTTTGAGAGATATTTCTACAGTGCATTAGTAACATCCCTGTGACATTGAGGCATGTGTTTCTCATTTGCATTCTATAGCTTTAAGATCCCTCTGTTCTTCCTCTGTGGCAATGATAAAGTGAACGCGGGAGTTTGCCTCTAGAGACACCTCTGTTGTTCCCATTCTTGTTCTTTATTCTGAGTGTTGTGAAATATATTTTGTGTGTACCAGAAAAGTGTGAACTGTGCCTTAGTCGTTCCCACTCGGGGAGAGTGCACACATACATCTGTCAGAGCTTCTCGTTTGAGGGGGGAATGACTGCAGATCTTGGTTGGCCGATCTCCTCTAATGGAAAAGAGCCACTAATGGTCCTAGCGTTTTTGTTTGAAGTCACAGGATGTTATGAAAGCAGTATTTTATCTCCTTAAACCCCAATTTGATGGCTTTAAATCCAATTTAGTTCCTTCTCCTCAGGCTGAATCGTCTGTTGGAAAGAATGCACAAAGGATGAATTATCCAGAAAGGATTAAAAAAGAAATTGTTGCATCGCCTTGAATGGTGAAGTGTCTAAATGTCCTAATCGTGATCTTAAGAGATTCTCATCAATGGATAATAATTTAAGAATCCTTAATGTGCCTCCTTTAAATGAAAAGAAGATGATAATGATAATGTTGATGGAGACTGTCATTCTCATTATCCTATGTTGGTTTTAGATAAGCTGAACTTAAATGGTATAGGAATCTTTATCTAAATGTAATCTTTTGGAAATCTCAAAATGAATATCCATTTTTTTTTTCAGATATTATACACATGCATTTCATATATTTTTGCACAATTGGTTATGTAATATGTAATAATGGCTATAACATGACAATAACTGTCAGCTTATCAGCGTTGGGCAGAATTTTAATATTGGTTTTAATATTGGCTTTAATTGCATAGCCACATGCTGAGACCAATGGAATGCTGTGATGAGAAATGTCACTCACATATAATAGAAATACAGATACACCAATATTAAACTTCTGTCTGTCTGATACTGTTCAATATTTATTTAAATTTAATGGATTATAACTAATAAATGACATTAAAAACTAAAATTAAACAAGTGAATTTAGGCATTACAACATTATAATGTACATTATGAAACTAATAGTATGATAATAAATAAATACATAATATTCTAATAATGGATATTTATTTTTAGATATGCTAAAGAATACATTTATAAAACAGTGTTTTTAACTTGAAGTGAGCGTTAGATGACAG
This sequence comes from Coreius guichenoti, assembly GCA_039654105.1. Classification (NCBI taxonomy): domain Eukaryota; kingdom Metazoa; phylum Chordata; class Actinopteri; order Cypriniformes; family Gobionidae; genus Coreius; species Coreius guichenoti. The sequence goes on along the minus strand of CM077185.1, from coordinate 22,128,241 downwards.
CAATCTAAATCTAAAAATAGAATGTACAACATATCGAATACTAATAATTAAAAAAAAAAAACTCTAATATCAGCCGATAACCAATATGATACCAATATATTGTGCATCCCTAGTGAGGAAATACCTTATTTTATAATTATTTGTAGTTTTGTATCTTTAAAAGGTCTGTGTATCTGTGGATTTATTTCCATCACTGGGTCTTTTTATTCCAATTATGTATGTTTTCAATATGATCAATTGTAGATGCCCTAAGCTTGGTTTGCTAATGATCTAACAGCTGGAGTGCTCTTGATGATTGGAAATCTGTAGCGTTGAACTTTATAGTCAATAATGTCATTTGTTTTCTTTCGCCACCCATTTGATAACATCTGCCATCACACACCATCTGTGTTACTGTGCCGTCAAATGAATAATTGTCTTTCAGCGGTTAGTGCATTATATATGGGCAAAGTTTTCAGAGAATGTGCATGTGTCCATTTGATCAAACTTATAGAACATCCAATAAATAGTTTATCTCTCAAATTCAATCCCCTGTGGAAAACAGAAGGAGAACATTTCTCTTCCGATAGCTGTTTACCACCAAGTGCCACAGGGACACATTTCTGTCAGTTGTGGAAATGTTTAAATTTAATTTACTAGGCATAGGAAACTTTTATCTGAATGATTGACTGCAAAAAAAAAAAAAAAAAGCAGAAAAGGCACTGGGTTTTCTGTGTACAGTATACTGTCAAACTGTCTTAATTTATCTTTTTCTCCCTTGCAAACAAACTCTCACAGCTGAAATGTGGCCTCACAAATATGTCCTTTATGACAGAAAGAAAGACGAATAAGTTCTTCAACCCCTAATCATATTCCGCTGAAGCTTTGATGCACCTGCGGTCTCAAGATGAATTTCAGGGCCATGTCAAAACATCAGCCGCTGTTATAAACAGCTCCTAAAGCACACTTCAGGGAGCAAACTAAAATCAAATTCCTTGCTAAATTCATTTCAAAAACATAATGCAAAATTGCAAATATAACTTTGTTATTTCGAGACTATAAAACTATTACCTGAGACTAAAAAGAAACTATAATTATAATAATAATAATAATAAATTAAAAAACTGCTATTATTTTTACTGTTGTTTTTATTCTATACAATTATAAAATAATTTTATTATATAATATGTGACCCCGGACCACAAAACCAGTCATAAGTCGCACGGGTATATTTGTGGCAATAGCCAACAATACATTGTATGGGTCAAAATTATTGATTTTTCTTTTATGGCAAAAATCATTAGGATTTTAAGTAAAGATCATGTTCCATGAAGATATTTTGTAAATTTATAAAAATACCGTAAATATATAAAAAATGTATTAGTAGTAGTAATATGCATTGCTAAGGACTTCATTTGGACAACTTTAAAGGCGATATTAATTTAGATATTTAGATTTTTTTGCTCCCTCAGATTCCAGATTTTCAAATAGTTGTATCTCGGCCAAATATTGTCCTATCCTAACAAACCACATCAATGAAAAGCTTATTTATTCAGCTTTCAGGTTTTGTGGTCCAGGGTCACATATATATCAAATAATCTACCAAAAGCATCAAAAATGTAATATCACAGCTGGATTATTAAGGGGCTGCATCTAACACAAAATGATTTGCCAACATGTTTCACTAAGTGAAGAAAAAAAAAATCTGATCATCTGGTTGTACTGGTTCTCCTCATGTTTCCACAGCATCAGAGCCAAGTGCAACCATTACATTGAACGACTAATGGTGTTTCTTCTATGCTGCTCCATAGCCTAAATAAAAAGCTCTGGCACCAGGCAATTAATTAGTCTTTAAATTATTAAGACCCACAGAACTCTGTCAACACTAACCCATTCTTAATCTCATTACTGCTACATTGTGGGCGAGAGGGTACGCCGAGTTCCCAGGTGATCAAAGGCTATTTACACAGACTGAAGATAAATGAGCTTGCTGTGTATTCCACAGGAAATTAATTTATCATAACTGCTGATGGATAGGTTAGCAAGAGTAAACATCGCAAAATGTATTACTAATGTATCTCTGTTCGGAGGTTGCAAATATCAATTACAAGAGTTTATCCCAAGCTTCAATATTAGAATGCAGCATATTAGAATGATTTCTGGAGGATTGTGTGAAATTTAAGACTCAACAATTTTACTTTTAACAAATTGAGCCCAAGTACCCATGAATTACTAATACAGCCTTGAGCTTTTTAAAATAATATTCTTTTAGCCTCTATCAACAAGCATTTGCCATCAAACATCAGGTAAAACAGTCGATTCTGGAACAGAAAAGTAATGCATTTGAAAATATGGTTTGGATGATCATGCACACGTCATCCTGATTATTTGCTCAGTGATTGAGAATCCCATTTTGGTCCTTGAACACAGGTCATGCCATATGCAAGTGCAGTCCTGGGGTCTATAAATCAGCCGGGCTTATTAACAGCTCAGTAAGTCAGTATTTTTTATTTGTCTGGCGTGTGCTAGACGTTAATCAAACCCCTTGATGAATTATATCCTCCTGACCCACGCCTGAAATGCTGCCAGCACCTGGCAGGACACAACTTAACTACTCTCTGCCATGAGCCAACCGTTTATAATCTTTGAACAGTCCCATTAAAAATGTATGTGGCTGTTTTCAGCGACGCTATGACACCTGCCGGGACAATGACCTCCCGAAGACATCGCTGATGCAGTTACTTGCCCCTTTGTAGAAATATAATTGCCTCGGAGAGCTTTTCACCTGACAGCTCTTTTGTTCCATGACCCCCCTCCCCCCCCTCCAGTTCCATCAGTTTACTGGTTGCTGTTTAGATCGCCTCATTCGCTTTCCATCCTCAACATCAAATTCCATTTGCACGGCTCTCCCTACTGTCAGAACGATGTGGAGGGAGATTGCGGCAAAGGAATATGTTTGTCCAAGTTGAAATGCAATTCGTAATAAAACTGCACAAGTTGTGTTTTGCTTCATGAAAGGATAAAAACCAAACCTGCACTAATTTCAGTTTAGTCTTGCGGCAAAAAGTCTGGTCTTTGTTGTACCTCATTTCCTTTGTGCTATTCCTGTTAAGGGAGAATTTTGGAGTAAATACTGGTCATTATCTAAAACTAGGACAATACTCATATTTACTGTAGGCTATGTCTGTCTTAAATTTCTTCATTCTAAAAGCATAAAAACAAAAACAAAAAAAAACCTCTTAGTACAGTACAGTACATGGTAAAACATCCACCCCAACCAGTTTACCTTAAGGAGTTACTGTACTGTCCTCGCTTAAGAAATCAGAGTCAGACGACGAGAGTGGAAGGGGGATTGCAAATCGATAGCAACACAAAATCCCACTCAGTCTCTTTTTAATAATAGACCTTACGCATTTGTCAATCTTCCCAGTTTGCTATTTGTGGAATGAACCCAGCGCTATGATTGGTCGAACTCTTCTTCTTTTGCTGTTGCTTTATTTGAGTACTGCACGTGCACAGAGGTGTCACCAGGTTTTTGAGTAGTTTAGAGTGACAAATCGTACCAGCGTACTTTGAGGTCAAAATGCATACAGGTTGGCAGGTCTGCAAATACAATAGGTTTCCTGCACCTTTAAGGTCTTTGAGTCCGAAATGTTCGTATGCGTTTTTTCGTATTCGCAGAAAATCGAACCCGATACAATTTTTTTTATGACGGACGAAAGTTTTGGAGGCAGTGTGTAAACGTGATTGACAACGTGAGGTCGTATTTATTTTTTAACGTGCGAAAATTTCGGAGGAGAATTTCGGACTCGGTGTGCAAGGACCTTAAGTGTTCAGACCATAGACCGCAAAAAAATATGAACGACGTGACTTCATTCTCTTCCGCTGAAGAAAAGTGAAGCTGCCGGAGGTCCGAATATGGCGCTGACATCTTGCGCAGATTTGGGACCGAGTCTGCGCAGTAGAGAGCAGGAAGTAGAGCCGCGATATCAAAAGCCCGCCCACACTCTCGCAGATGCAGAACAATTCATTATGTCAGTATGAAAAACAGTTATGGAAATGTAGAAATTAAAGCTAAAGCTCCAATCTCCTCCCAAAAAAAAGTCCGTTGGTGCCTCAGTGACAACTTCACTCAGAGAAGCTGTCAATCATGACGTCACACCCCCCCATTTTTATAGCATCAAATAACTAACTAAAACCAAACTTATTTAAAAAAACGAACACTTTAAATGAAATCAGCGTGATAAAAACTGCCTAAAATGACAGAAACCAACTTTGGGAAAAAATGATATGAAATGTACTTTGATTGTTTAGTTTGTCTCACGTCCATTAGAATACATGGAGGGGCAGGGGTTATGAGCTATACTGGGACCAGCCACCTGGGGGCGATCGAGACGTTTTGGCTTCAGTTTTTAACACGAGTGCGGCAGGCTTGGTTCATTTTTTCCCAAAGTTGGTTTCTGTCATTTTAGGCAGTTTTTATCACGCTGATTTCATTTCAAGTGTTCGTTTTTTTTAAATAAGTTTGGTTTTAGTTAGTTATTTGATGCTGATTGATCGAAGTCGTCACTGAGGCACCAACAGACTTTTTTCGGGATTTTTGGGAGGAGATTGGAGCGTCAGCTTTAATTTCTACATTTCCATAACTGTTTATTTCATACCGACATAATGAATTGTTCTGCATCTGCGAGAGTGTGGGCGGGCTTTTGATATTGCGGCTCTACTTCCTGCTCTCTACTGCGCAGACTCCGGTCCCGAGGTCACTACTGCGCAGACGCAGGTCCCAAATGTCAGCGCCATATTCGGACCTCTGGCGGTGTTGGAGTACTTAATTTGGCTGGTTGTAATTGGTTGCAATCACTATGGCACATCCGGTTAGAATGCAATAAGGACTCTGATGTTTCTTCTTTAACATTTATTCTCCACCATAAGTAGGTGCAAGTTTGTGGTTCTGAAAATATACATACAAAATAGTAAATAACAATACACAAGAATAATACTAATAGCAGTACACAAGAATAATGTGTAATTGTAGTCATGGTAACAATAGAAAAATAACATTACAAACATAATAAGCTGTTATACACGCAATGAAATGTATCTAGGATTAACTATATAATGTCATGTAGGCTTATTTATCATCATGTAGGAATCCTGTTCTGAGCGGGGCTCGAACTCGCGGCCGTAACGTCATTAGCGCCATTCCGGCTGCCTTTATGTAAACAACATGACGGTGCATTTACGGCCTAATCCTAACACATTTACCTGCAAATGTACAACAAAGCATATAGCACTCAGTGCAATGATAGGTAAACAGGTCTTGGAAATAATTATAGCACAGAGGAATACTCATTAGGGCCCGAGCACTGATGGTGTGAGGACCCTATTGGAATTGCTCTGTTTATTATTATTCATTAGAATTGTCTATGCATGATTGCGTTGGATAAGGATCTATGATACTAATACTTTCAGTTCGCGGTAAATTATCTTTCACTCAAACAGGAACAACACATGAGGAATAACTACGGTGGCCGAGAGAGCTCAACGCGCTGCAAATGAAGAAAACATCTTCATGCGCTACAAAAGTTCACAACACATGCAAATACAGAAACGCGCTGCAAAAGTCCACAACACATGCAAATAGAGAAACGCGCTGCAAAAGTTCACAACACATGCAAATACAGAAACGCGCTGCAAATACTCACAACACATGCAAATAGAGAAACGCGCTGCAAAAGTCCACAACACATACAAATACAGAAACACGCTGCAAATACTCACAACACATGCAAATACAGAAACGTGCTGCAAATACTCACAACACATGCAAATACAGAAACGCGCTGCAAATACTCTCAACACATGCAAATAGAGAAACGCGCTGCAAATACTTTCAACACATGCAAATACAGAAACGCGCTGCAAATACTCACAACACATGCAAATACAGAAACGCGCTGCAAATACTCACAACACATGCAAATACAGAAACGTACTGCAAATACTCACAACACATGCAAATACAGAAACGCGCTGCAAAAGTCCACAACACATGCAAATACAGAAACGTGCTGCAAATACTCACAACACATGCAAATAGAGAAACGTACTGCAAATACTCACAACACATGCAAATACAGAAACGCGCTGCAAAAGTCCACAACACATGCAAATACAGAAACGCACTGCAAATACTTTCAACACATGCAAATAGAGAAACGCGCTGCAAAAGTCCACAACACATGCAAATAGAGAAACGCGCTGCAAATACTCACAACACATGCAAATACAGAAACGCGCTGCAAAAGTCCACAACACATGCAAATACAGAAACGCGCTGCAAATACTCACAACACATGCAAATACAGAAACGTGCTGCAAATACTCACAACACATGCAAATACAGAAACGTGCTGCAAATACTCACAACACATGCAAATACAGAAACGCGCTGCAAAAGTCCACAACACATGCAAATACAGAAACGCGCTGCAAATACTCACAACACATGCAAATACAGAAACGCGCTGCAAATACTCACAACACATGCAAATAGAGAAACGCGCTGCAAATACTCACAACACATGCAAATAGAGAAACGCGCTGCAAAAGTCCACAACACATACAAATACAGAAACGCGCTGCAAATACTCACAACACATGCAAATACAGAAACGCGCTGCAAATACTCACAACACATGCAAATACAGAAACGCACTGCAAAAGTCCACAACACATACAAATACAGAAACACGCTGCAAAAGTTCACAACACATGCAAATACAGAAACACGCTGCAAAAGTCCACAACACATACAAATACAGAAACACGCTGCAAATACTCTCAACACATGCAAATAGAGAAACGCGCTGCAAATACTCACAACACATGCAAATACAGAAACGTGCTGCAAATACTCACAACACATGCAAATACAGAAACGCGCTGCAAATACTCTCAACACATACAAATACAGAAACACGCTGCAAATACTCACAACACATGCAAATACAGAAACGCGCTGCAAATACTCACAACACATGCAAATACAGAAACGCGCTGCAAAAGTCCACAACACATGCAAATACAGAAACGCGCTGCAAATACTCACAACACATGCAAATACAGAAACGCGCTGCAAATACTCACAACACATGCAAATAGAGAAACGCGCTGCAAATACTCACAACACATGCAAATAGAGAAACGCGCTGCAAAAGTCCACAACACATACAAATACAGAAACGCGCTGCAAATACTCACAACACATGCAAATACAGAAACGCGCTGCAAATACTCACAACACATGCAAATACAGAAACGCACTGCAAAAGTCCACAACACATACAAATACTCACAACACATGCAAATACAGAAACGCGCTGCAAATACTCTCAACACATACAAATACAGAAACACGCTGCAAATACTCACAACACATGCAAATACAGAAACGTGCTGCAAATACTCACAACACATGCAAATACAGAAACGCGCTGCAAATACTCTCAACACATGCAAATAGAGAAACGCGCTGCAAATACTCACAACACATGCAAATACAGAAACGTGCTGCAAATACTCACAACACATGCAAATACAGAAACGCGCTGCAAATACTCTCAACACATGCAAATAGAGAAACGCGCTGCAAATACTCACAACACATGCAAATACAGAAACGTGCTGCAAATACTCACAACACATGCAAATACAGAAACGCGCTGCAAATACTCTCAACACATACAAATACAGAAACACGCTGCAAATACTCACAACACATGCAAATACAGAAACGCGCTGCAAATACTCACAACACATGCAAATACAGAAACGCGCTGCAAATACTCACAACACATGCAAATAGAGAAACGCGCTGCAAATACTCACAACACATGCAAATAGAGAAACGCGCTGCAAAAGTCCACAACACATACAAATACAGAAACACGCTGCAAAAGTTCACAACACATGCAAATACAGAAACACGCTGCAAATACTCACAACACATGCAAATAGAGAAACGCGCTGCAAAAGTCCACAACACATACAAATACAGAAACACGCTGCAAAAGTTCACAACACATGCAAATACAGAAACACGCTGCAAAAGTCCACAACACATACAAATACAGAAACACGCTGCAAATACTCACAACACATGCAAATACAGAAACACGCTGCAAATACTCACAACACATGCAAATACAGAAAAGCGCTGCAAATACTCTCAACACATGCAAATAGAGAAACGCGCTGCAAAAGTCCACAACACATGCAAATACAGAAACGCACTGCAAATACTCACAACACATGCAAATACAGAAACGCGCTGCAAATACTCACAACACATGCAAATAGAGAAACGCGCTGCAAATACTCACAACACATGCAAATAGAGAAACGCGCTGCAAAAGTCCACAACACATACAAATACAGAAACACGCTGCAAAAGTCCACAACACATGCAAATAGAGAAATGCGCTGCAAAAGTTCACAACACATGCAAATACAGAAACGCGCTGCGAATAATCACAACACATACAAATACAGAAACGCACTGCAAAAGTCCACAACACATGCAAATAGAGAAACGCGCTGCAAAAGTTCACAACACATGCAAATAGAGAAACGCACTGCAAAAGTCCACAACACATGCAAATAGAGAAACGTGCTGCAAATACTCACAACACATGCAAATACAGAAACGCACTGCAAAAGTCCACAACACATGCAAATACGTGCTGCAAATAGCACATACCAGACCCGGCGATCTCAAGCCCCTTCTGCGATGATCTGAATGATGATGATGATGACGATGATGAGGCTACTTTTAAAATTAAATTAATATTTTAATTTGTCCTGCAATAATTTATAGCGCATCACGCATAATCAACGCGCTGTAATAAGATTAGCTAACTCCTCATTTAAAACAAAAAAACAACTTGTTTAACACCTACATCTCTTCTCATTTTTTTTTAACTACGGGCCACAAGGGAAATATTAAGAAATAAATTAAGGTTAAATAGTGTTATCAGAACATGTTGAAGTAGAGCTCTCATCGCTGAGTTTTTAGTTTCACTTTCTGCAGTGAATAATTGACTGGGATTTGAGACATAAAATCAAGTAAATTATTAAAAAATATATTATTTATTATTACAGACCACAACTATAGTGTTATAAGGGAACACCAACAAGTGACGTACCTGGCTGGGATTGTTCAATGTTTACTCTTCAGTGGTGTGCACCTGAAAGTTTTTTTTTGTTTATCCTAACATTCTGATCGTATGTGCATTATGAGAAGGCCTATTTGCAGCGTGTTTTTGTATTTGCATGTGTTGTGAGTATTTGCAGCGCGTTTTTGTATTTGCATGTGTTGTGAGTATTTGCAGCGCGTTTCTGTATTTGCATGTGTTGTGAACTTTTGCAGCGCATGTGTTGTCAAACTGATGAAGATGTTTTCTTTATTTGCTGGTGTTTTTTGTATTTGCATGTGTTTTCTTCAGTTGCAGCACGTTGAGCTCTCTCGGTCACCGTAAATAACCATAAAAACAAATCGAAACTTACTTTTAGCTCGATAATAAACTCTGTGGAGAAACTCGTAGCTCCGCACTCGAAGCTTCCAGACGAAAACACTTACTCATTTCCTCTTTGAGAGGAGCTGTCTACAGGTGGCGCCAAAGTTCTGTTTGTCTATTTGTAATTTAAGCTGTCAGTCAGAAACTCACCAATCACAGTACATTATTATGTGCAAATGACAGTCCTTCATAACAGGCAGCTTCACTTTTCTTCAGCGGAAGAGAATGAAGTCGCGTCGTCCATGGTTTTTTACAGTCTATGGTTCAGACCCCTAAAAACAACCCAACTAATCAGGTTAAAATTGTGGGCTTCAGCCAGCACTTGCGATTTTTATGTGCAATTTGCATCAGATGTTCAGCTAACAGACTTTGGGAGGTCTGTGGGCATTGCCATCTGAGGCTAATTTCAGTTTGACATAAAGCTATTTTACTCCTGTTGCATTGCGATGAAATCGTGTCAGACAGAGTAACTGGAATTTGGATAAATTTAATTAAGGAGCTAATCACAAATGTATATGGATTCAATTTCCTCTCCGCCAAAGGAGGGCACTCATCCAGAGCCCTCACACATGACATATATATAATAAGTTTGAAAGTGTTGACATCGATCACCTTGAAACCGAGATGAAGTGCTATTAGCTGAGCGATGGATCGCAAAAGAACAGAAAAGACAGAAAGGGGAAGAAGGACAGGGCTCATCGTGCTTTTTTTTAGGCATTTTGCTAACATAAATTACACACTTTCCTTCCTGTGCCTCCTGCCACCCTGAAAGCCTAAAACCATCCATTAATCTGTCATTACCTGTCAGGAAGCTGGCAGGCAGTGACAGCATCTGCCGGCGCCCCTCGCCCACCCTCTTTCAGGAGAGGCACCTGAGAAGTAGAAGCAGGAGTGGAGGTGGGCTTTGGGGTCCAAGCTGCGGGTCTCTGGCTCTGGGGCTTAACCATTTGACACTGCTGGCAGATTACTCACATACAGCTTAGATCAGTAATAACATAATGCACAGATTTCATGCCTTTCAGCTGAATGTGGAGATGATGAGATTGTTTTTGGCTTATCTGTTTTTATTCCATTTGTTGGACAGTTCAATGCATTAGGCATTTGAATCCATGCAGGATACTCACAGAAAGATGTTTGTATATTTTCTGTTGCAGAATGCTTCTACATCATTTTTAAACATGTTGAAAAAAAATCAGGTGCTGTCAGTTTGAATTTAAGCGTATGCAGTTGCTATACAAGCCACACAAAAAAAAAAGTATGAAAATTAATGTGATTACCATTGGGTTCGCCAGGTCGTACAGTCATGCACCACTATTTCTGTACAATATTCAGGAATACAGGAGTTGTGCAGGAGTCATCAGATCCATCTGCCCTAAATTAGTTTTAGCTATACTACCTTTTAATTGGTGACAAATTATAAAAAGTCACTAACACTATTCACTAACTAACTGCATCGATTCAGTTTAATCATCACAAACACATCTAAATCTGGTAATACAGTACTGCAACTTATTTAAATTTAGTCACTATGATGCACAGATCAACAATTATTTTTTATTTATTTTGACCAATACTCAATAAGTGGGCAATATCCAAATTATGTACTATTTTGTGTAAAAATGTTAATAAAAAAATACAATCAATAAAATCAATAGTTTTAACTGCTTTAACTTAATTCATTATGATGACAAAGGAGGCATGCACAATTAAATATTCAATCATATATATAATACTTGTATAAATTACTACTTTTTTGGTTACACTTTATTTCAATGGTCCACTTTAGACACTTTACTAACTATAAGTAACTTTGTCAACAAACACTCAGAGTATTAGTAATCTGTAGTAGACTGTTAGGTTAGGGTTAAGGTTCGGGTTAGTATAAATAAGTTGACGTAGTTTCAAAGTTACTTATAGTCAGTATTAGGGGTGGGATTCTCTATGCACCTCACGATTTTATTCGGGGCATGCGTGTACATGTGTTTTGACATGTACACACAATTTCTGTTACGTTTGTGATGTTCGTGGGCTGTGTTGTGAAATGTGCATACAGAATTTTTACACGATCTTGATGTTTGTGGGTCATTTTGACCCATATAGGCAGCTATTCCAAAACTGTACAGACTCAAAATAAAAACATTTCTTTGTTGTATGTCAGAGCTCTTCAACTCTGAATAGGGGTGTAACAATATATCGTGTCACAATATATCGCAATAAAAACTGCAACAATATGTATTATGGATAGTAACAATATATTGTGTATAGTTCACCCAAAATGAAAATTACTGTGTGAGAAAGAATTCAAGTTTACAGAGTTTTAGTGTCAGTACTACATAACTACTATATATAAATGTTGAATATAATGTATAATAATGCAATGGGGGAATATTTATGGGTCCTGATGCCAAATGTCTTATTTTACCAGTAAAAAGTGGCCTACATTATTTTAAATATATCTAGTCAGTGACAGAGTGCAAGCATATTCCTCTAAAATAATTCTGTATTTTCAGCTTCAGAATCATGAATATTTTTATTCTGGCTTCACCATTGTCCTGTGCATTGGGTTATCAGCACCAAGTCCAAGTCTATTCATTTCCACCCTCAATGTAACACCAAATTTAACATTTTAATCAACAGTACATTTTTTGTTAACCTTTTACCATATGTCTTGATGTATCGCAATAATATCGTATCGTGAGTTCAATATCGTGATATGTATCGAATGGTGACATGAGGGTATAGTTACACCCCAATCCTGAAGTGTTCTTCCAAAACCAAAAAAGCGCAGATGGGAGTGGAAAGTTCTGCGCGTGATCTACTGATGACGCACAAATTAAAGAACACAGACGCAGCCGTGTTATTTGCATAATGACCAACGCAATCTACCAAGAGCAGCGCAAATTAGCGTCTGGGTTAAGTCATGCATTTTTTGGGATTAAATAATGGCGCAAATACCAGTAAATTAACTTGTGCAAACCTATAGTAAATCATCTTGCACAATTCATTTAAATCCTCCCATAAATTTTTGCGTCTGAAAGGGAAATCCTGACAGTAGTTTTTTTAAAGCCAAAAATAGGGTTTGCGTTGGTGCAAGCTGTTAGTAAATCTGGCCTATAATTTGTTATAAATCTTGAATAGGAGCACAGAGTTAAGTTTGTTGTCTTTTTAAAGGGGACACTTCGCAGTTTATTATAGAATAAAAATAAAACTTTTTTTATAAAAGTGAAAAAAGTTATTTAAGTTTGTTTATGCAAATGTAAAATATAAAAATATATATTTTAATTTATTATGTAAAATATATATTTTACAAAACATGTTCAACTCAAACTACAAGAAAATCAAAACCAAACATCTGAACAAGTTTGGTGCCAAATTTTAGGTTGATATCTAAAAAAAAATGAACTTTCAGTAAGATTTTTTGTTTGCAGTACCAAACTTTTCCACTAGATAACATCCAGGCTCCACTGGTGACACTATAAGGACGCACCCATTTCCATATATGATTTGAACAATCTGAACCGTATATTTTCATAATATTTATGAAGTAGACATCCTATTCAGAAGTAGTAATAATGTTAATATTTGATTTGAATTCAACCTCTTAAACCCACATAAAAACATGGAAAAAAACAGGGCGTGCGTTATAGTTCTGCACCGCATCACAAATGGAGAATATGCTATCTATCTATTGCTCTGTCATTTCTTTTGAAAATCAATCACCAAATGTGAAAACTAGAGTGGAAGCTTTCAAATGATGAAGTTTGCCAAGATTACTTTAGGTTTAGACTAAGATATTATTGTTATTAATGTGTAATGGCTAACGTCTTACGTGTGGGGGAGGGGTCATCTTAAAAACAGTGGGTTTTTTTTATGAATCATAAATTCAGATATTTATTCTTTGTAATGTGTGAAATGTATTGATATTAAAAGTTAATTGTTTGCACCTGATTCTATGCTTTTTTTTCTTCATAATTTTTTGAGGAATTGTATTGAATCCAACTGGGGTCAATTTGACCCACTCCAACAGGATCGTATGCAAAATTCAAACATAACATGAGGGTACTTAGTATTAGAAAAAAAAATATATACTTTAGTATATTATACTTTATAGTTTGTAAAATACGCACTGATGTGTATGGACGCGGGAATAATAATCCTTTCATAATTTGACGACTTGTTTTACTGATATCAGATACACATTGTGTAAGTAGCTATAAAGTTTACTCTATTCTTTTCCCTGTTCACCGGCCATAGTCTCTAAAAATCAACTGATATGGTACTAATATATTGTGCATCCCTAGTCACTATCATTTATTTAATGCTGCAGAGATGCTATACAGTTTTAGAAAAGAATGCCATATGGTGCATCCTACAAAACCTATAGCATTCAAAAAAAAACACAAATTTCTGTCATCACTGATTTTGAATGTGCATTTGCAGTTACGTGATAATGCCACTAGTCTTGCAAAGTGAATTGGGTTCAAAAACCATACAAATGATGCTATCAACTGGCGCAGTTCATTTGTAAGTTCCCCTGCATTGTTAGTCCACACTGCTAGCCCACAGCACACAGCAGACTAGCTAACAAATGCCCAATGAAATATTTATATCCTCTTATGTAACATCAAGGTGTTCGGATACAAGCAATGAAAAGGAGTGTAGGCGTGACGATTCACTGTATGGATTGAAATTTGCCAGGTTTCTTTAGCATTAACGAAAAGGAGATGTCCATTTCTTCAGTTTCTGAAACCCAAACAACAAACAACAAAACCATACAGCAGAAAACATGACAATATCCATGTGCACAAGCCACTTCACCCCCTCCTTACAGAGAAATCCAATCTAACATCTCATGTTATTTTATAGAGAGGTAGGCCTATTATTTTCACAGATAAAACCCCGGTGACAGAGCTATCCTTCACTACTGATGATCGCAGCTTATTGCCTTGAATCAGTACAGAAATATTTTCCTAACAGCTTTCCTCTTGGCACACTCTACAGGCTGAGTTATTTTTAGTTACTCAAATCACTGGAATCAAAGGAGAGAACTGACAAACAATTCACAAATTGTTGTAGAAATGCTGCACAGATACAGTAAAGGTTGTCAATACAAGCCCTATGAACAGAATGCTTAATATTCATTATCACAGAAAATAATTTTGACTTGTCCGTCCCCAAAAAAAGAAAATAAACTGGACCAGCATACTATGGGGTCAGATGTGTTCAAAATGGATAATTTATATAATTATACATTTTATTTTTCATAATTTTATGTACATTACAATTTGAAGGTTTGGGGCCGCAGTAATATTTTTGTTTTCAGAAATTAATATTTTTATTCAGCAAGGATGCATTAAAGTTATCAAAATGGACAGTAAAGACTTTTACATTATTACAAAAAAAATTATTTCAAATAAATGCTGTTCTTTTGAACCTTCTTTTCTTCTTTTCAAATTATCACTGTTTCCACAAAAATATTAAGCAGCACAACTGTTTTCAACAGAAATGTTTCTCGAGCACATTAAGGATCATGTGACACTGAAGAATTCAGCTTTGACATAACAGGAATAAATTACATTTTAAAATATATTCAAATAGTTATTTTAAATGATAATAATATTTCTCAATATTACTTAGTCTCAGTATTATAATTTACCTGAAATGTAAATTTAATTTAATTTCCTTTAATCCAGACTTTAAATATATCACCTGTAAACAAATTGAAGTGATTTTAATGAATCTTCTCTCTCCTTATAGACAGATTGCTCCAGTGACAGTGAGAGCGAGGACAACTTTATCGTCATCCCTCCCCGTGATCACCTAGGCCTCGCTATCTTCTCCATGCTCTGTTGCTTCTGGCCTCTGGGCATTGCTGCTTTCTACTTTTCTCAGGGGGTAAGTGCAGAGCCCACCAACCAAATCCAGAGCCTAACCATTAAACCTGCTAAAAATCTGCTACGACGCAAGAGAAAGAACAGATGAATTCTTCAACACTTTTTCATCTGTGGCCTGTAGTCTCCTGAGAGTCTCCTGTTTGTGATCTCTATCAGCTCCCTCTAATAACACAGAACAGCTTCATTATAAAACCCATCATACGAGCAAACAGCTCCGCTTGCGTGACTGCAAAAATGACCAGGCATTTCTCTAATATAAATGGTGTAAACAAGAATGCACTGATCAGATGGGTGTGACTAGCAAGGGCCTTGTGATGTGCTGTGATTTCAGCTCCAATTTCTCATCCTACACAGAACACATCTATTTTTCTACCTCAGAATGAGCCTTTTTATTCTTATCTATAGTTTAGTCTGTGGCAGACACAGGAGAGTAATTATGATGATGGTGGTGTTGTTCAGAGAAGGTTCTCCAGAGTGTGTGTGTGTGTGTGTGTGTGTGTGTGTGTGTGTGTGTGTGTGTGTGTGTGTGTGTGTATGTGTGTGTGTGTGTGTGTGTGTGTGTGTGTGTGTGTGTGTGTGTGTGTGTGTGTGTGTGTGTGTGTGTATGTGTGTGTGTGAAGAGGACGATGGAAATGAGATCTGGTGAAAATGCGAATGTTTTTGCCCTGTCTCCTAGTTGGGAATATTCCTCGGAGAACATCCTGAACGGATTTTCTCACCTTCCCTGCGGCATAGGGTTGAATGTTCATGAGAAGCGTCACCAACCATTTGCCTCAGACTCGTTCCTCTCACCCCTACAGACTGAGAAAATGACTTTGTCTTCATCTTATAACTAACTAAGCACTTTGAATTGTATAGGACTTTGAGGATGTTAATACCAATATCAATATTAGTTCTACAAAGTCCATGACACATACAGTAGCTGTTTACCATTCTATTCACAAGAAGCCCTGGGTGTAGAGCCGGGCAATATTACAATATTTTTTAGCTTTCGGCGGTATTCAATAACAGATTTTATTTTTTCCACTCTAAAATGGCTGAAAGAGGTGACTTTAAGTTAAAGGATCCATCATTCTGGAAGAACTATTTTACAATCAAAGTACTTTACAATCTACTTTACAATAATAGTTAAAATGTATCAGTTTTTCACATTTAAAAATTGTCATTTAAAAGCACCAATATAACAATTCCATAGAAATAAAAGCAATATTTACTAGAGATTTACCGATTGCAATTTCCTTGCCAATTCAGATTTCCGATTTTTTTGTAAGTGTGACCTGCCGATACCGATTTTTGCTGATTCCGATTTTCTTTCAAAGAACTATAATTGACAGCATATACAAACAAAAATCTACTTTACTGCAATGCAAAATTTTATTTTCATAAAAAAACAAGTAAAAAGACAGTAATAAAATAAGAACAAATAAACAAATTTCAAACAGCACAAATAAATGCAATAGAGAGAGAGATATGAAATAAACTTATTAAAATTATTAATTTGTTTAATAATAGGGCCCTATGAAATGTTTTTTTTTTTTTTTTTTTTATACACAAATTCTGTGTTGTGTATTTTAGTTTTTCTGGTAAACAAGTGAAGGCATAAAACAATTTATTTTTAATCAAATTACATTTAAATAAACCCTTCCATTTTTGGCAAACAAAGTGGTGCACAACAGAGGTTTACTGTTAAAATTAAAACATGGAAAAAAAATTGTGATTATTCTTTTAAAAATAAAGTTAATAATTATTGTATTATTGTTGTTATTATTATTAGTAGTAGTATTACAATAAGACATACATTATACTGTATAATAGCAATACAATAGTACATCGTACTATACAATAGTAATATATTTCTGTCACAAGTTAAACCAAACTTTTATTTTGACGTGTTGCCGTGAAGATCTTGAAGTTTCTGTACGTATATGATGACAATAGTTTTTCTCAAATTAAATGGTAAAATGCTCATGAAGTGTCTCTCAGAGCAGCTTTGGAGATGAAGTTCATCTGTTTATGACGTCATAGTAACACCACACGTGCTTCAGTGTGTGTGTGTGAGACAAGACCGTAACCATGTCTTGAACATTGGGGGGGACCTTTATTTTTATTTTTATATAAAGCATAAAGAAACAGAACAGTGAACGAAGTTCTAGGTTTAATTCTAGTTTGGAAATAATCATTTTGGGACTATTTGCAAATAATATTTGTATTAATTTGCGTCAAATATATTGTTAGTCCCGAGATTCTTCACATTAGTGAATAAATACATAGATCCGCTATTAAGATCCAAATTTCCTAGTGGTCTGGTGGTAGAAATTTTGTAAACCGTGTCAAAGGTTCCGGGTTCTAATCCGCGCTCATATAGTTTTTTTTTCTTCATTAAAATCAAAGATGTTCATCAAAGATTGTATATTAAAAGCAGGGACACATTTGTGTGCATTTTGTTTTGTGATTTCACCATAAAGAATAGCGTCTCCGCAACGACATTAAGCAATAGATTGACACGCTAGTCTGTGTGAAGACTGTGCACGAGCCAAAAGAGAACCTAAACCCCGCCTACTTTGCAATTTGGCCATTTCTAATTATTGGGGGGGGACTTGTCCCCCTCAATGTCTAAGGTGGTTACGGCCATGGTGTGAGGTAAATGAAACCACGTGTCTGTGCCATTCATTCACACAGAGACACGCAGAACATGTAGGATCCATATTCAAATAGTCTTCTTGCAGTATTCACAGACACTAGTCCATATCGCGATATGATTTAGGCAGCGGCTATTTGCACCAAGTGTAAATAACAACTAGATTCTATTTACACTAAGTGAAAATAACATTTTCTTGGCAATTGATAATATTTACACTAAGTGCAAATAGCTGTAGAAGCTATTTAGTGAAATAGCATACTAAGTGAAAATAGTGATATATTCTATTTACACCATGTAAAAGTAGCAGTTCTTTGCAATATGTGTAATAGTGTTGTCAAGAAACGATACCAATACTCCTTTCTACAGTATCAATACACCGATACCATGTGTGCTCTCCTCTCTGACCGACAGCGAGTTGACACGCACCCGCCTACTCTCATTCACTCCGGTTAGTACGGTGGCCGAGAGAGCTAAACGCGCTGCAAATGAAGAAAACATGCAAATAGAAAAAACACCAGCAAATAAAGAAAACATCTTCATCAGTTTGACAACACATGCAAATATAGAAACGTGCTGCAAATACTCACAACACATGCAAATACAGAAACGCGCTGCAAAAGTCCACAACACATGCAAATACGCGCTGCAAATAGCACATACCAGGCCCGGCGATCTCAAGCCCCTTCTGCGATGATCTGAATGATGATGATGATGACGATGATGAGGCTACTTTTAAAATTAAATTAATATTTTAATTTGCCCTGCAATAATTTATAGCGCATCACGCATAACCGACGCGCTGTAATAAGATTAGCTAACTCCTCATTTAAAACAAAAAAAACAAAAAAAAAACAACTTGTTTAACACCTACATCTCTTCTCATTTTTTTTAACTACGGGCCACAAGGGAAATATTAAGAAATAAATTAAGGTTAAATAGTGTTATCAGAACATGTTGAAGTAGAGGTTTTAGTTTCACTTTCTGCAGTGAATAATTGACTGGAATTTGAGACATAAAATCAAGTAAATTATTAAAAAATATATTATTTATTATTAATAATTTATTAATAATGTTTTTTAACGCAAAATAATACCCCCCCAAATCGTTTGTCCTGGCGCCGGGACTGGCACAGACCACAACGATAGTGTTATAAGGGAACACCAACAAGTGACGTACCTGGCTGGGATCGTTCAATGTTTACTCTTCAGTGGTGTGCACCTGAAAGTTTTTTTTTTGTTTATCCTAACATTCTGATCGTATGTGCATTATGAGAAGGCCTATTTGTAACGCGTTTTTGTATTTGCATGTGTTGTGAGTATTTGCAGCACGTTTTTGTATTTGCATGTGTTGTGAGTATTTGCAGCGCGTTTCTGTATTTGCATGTGTTGTGGACTTTTGCAGCGTTTCTGTATTTGCATGTGTTGTGAACTTTTGCAGCGCATGTGTTGTCAAAACTGATGAAACTGTTTTCTTTATTTACTGGTGTTTTTTGTATTTGCATGTGTTTTCTTCAGTTGCAGCGCGTTGAGCTCTCTCGGCCACCGTAGGTTAGCCCTCTGAACACGGCGAACGCGCCGGCGCATTCTGCTGGATTTTTCCTCATGACAGCGTGTTAGTGTTGGTGTGATGGGTCTGAATTTCGCGCGGGATTGCACATAATTCTACTCATTCCCGCAGATTTCGCGCTCACATCTGAAGCGCACACACATACCGTAACAAAGCCACCTCTGACATACAAGTGCAAAAATGAGCTCCTTTTCCCAGCTTATTAATGGTCAGATATACTCAAAAATAATGTCACAATGCCCATCTTGGTGAGTATTAACGTAAACACAGTCGTAAACATTTCAGGAAGAATCTGTAACAGGAACAGTATTTTGGATCCATGCGTGCGTCAGGTCTTAAAGGGACAGCAGTTATTTGTTATTCAAACTACAAAAAGACAAACGATCACTTACTGCTCTTGACTGATTAACTTGTGCAACTTTAATGGATTAATCTGTATAGAATTTTTTTTACAATGAAGATTATCCAATGTCATTTTAAATTTGTTTTTTTTTTGTTTGTTTTTTTAATTCAGTTTCTTACCTGAATACAACTGTTAGACCTACCTGAAGAAATAAAGCAGAGTATTTCATTTGTATCTTTATTCTATTGTATTTATTTGTGCTATTGTTAGTAATGTGTTTATTTGTTCTTATTTTATTACTGTTTACTTTTTTTTTTAAATTCAATTTACTATTTGAAATCAAGCTTCCTTGTGCTGTGTAAGCTGTTGCAACAAAATTACCCCATTGTAAAAAATATATTGAGTTAGCAAATATTTGTGAGATAATTGTAATGGTAATTGATCAATGTTTATATATGAAAAAAAGCTTAAAAGCTTTATCATAAGAAGTGATCTCTTCAGAAGAAATTTTGATTGCCTAGACTTTCAATAGACAAAAAAAGAAATAATATTAAAAATATCTATTTGACAGCGTTTTTTTCCCTGTGGTATCGAAAATGATATTGAATATCGATACTTTTCCAGGTATCGTATCGAAGTTAGAAATTCCAGTATCGTGACAACACTAATGTGTAAATAGTAATTAGATGCTATTTATACTTTATTTTGACAGATACATACTTTCACCTCAGTATTGTTGTACATTAACAGGATGCAGTAATAACATAGAGTGTAAATGATTATATTTATTAAAATTATTAAATGGATGCCGCCTTAGTGGGACAATAAAAGCCCTCCCTACACCTACCCAATAAATACTTTTATTATTATTAAACATTTCATTAGGCAATTTATTTTCACTTTTAGAACATTTTCTTAATTTTTATTGAAAGTAAATGCCTTTCCGATGTGATATGTGATGGGAAAAGTGAGAAGAGCGAGTTAGGCAAAAGGCGGATTCGAACCCAGGTCGATCGTGTCAAAACCTTGTTCCACGAGCCTTGCGCCACTGAAGACGTTAAAATGTGTGCGTCTTTTTTTAATCTTATTTGGCCCAACCAGGCATTGTTAGGCGGAGCTAGTGCAAATAGCACTTGCCAACAAGGCGCGCTATTTGCACTTGGTGTAAATAGACACTCCGTATGATTTAAGTGTACTGACCTACTTTTGATTTTTCATCAAATTTTGTGACATTCCGCGTTATACAGTAAATTCCATTTTTATGACTGGATTCCATCCGTGTTTTCTGCATCACGGAAATCATGGAGCCTTGGCTTATGTGCGCTCCACTTATATAGATCAGCGGTGCGCTTTTGATGTGAGCTAGAAACCTGCGGGAATTAGTACAATTTTGCACAATACAAGCACTATTTAACCTGAGCGAATAAAACAAGTGAAGGAGAGTAGGTGTGTGTGTCACTTCGCCGTCGAAGAGAAGAGAGCGAGAACACGCAGCTGACATTATTGCCTGTCCCGCTGGCAACAAAAACTTTGGAATGTGATGTGAGACTCACCGGCCGGTCACCGATCCGGGCCGATCATGCGGAAAATCGCCCGATTCCGATCCCTGTCTGGTCGATTTATACATCTCTAATATTTACCTTCATATGTTGTCCAAGTGCATTTTTGATTGAGGAAACAAACATAACTGTACTAATCAATTAATTGAAACGGACAATTAAAATGCTAAAAGTGAATTTAGGCATCATAACATTATAATGTACAGTATGAAAAATGGATATTAATTTTAGATGTGCTTACATTTAACAGTGTTATTAAATTATTAGTGTTTACTTAATTACAGAGGTGTAAAGAGTACCTTTCATACTTAAGAACAGATACCTTACAGCGAAAATGACCCAAGTTACAAGTCACCAATTTCAATATCACTAAGTAAGTCTTAGAGTATCTGATTTGAACAGTGCTTAAGTATTTTACCCATACTGAATTTAGGCTCAAAGATGCACTAGTGCTCAACACCTAAGAGACATGCCAGTGAAAAACAAGAAACAGTTGATTTGTGAGGAGAGCAATCACGTTTATTTTCTAAAGTCTAAATAAAACTGAACACCTCAATATTGCAATCAACAGAACGTCTCGGTTACGTATGTAACCCTCGTTCCCTGAGGAGGGAACGGAGACGCAACGTCAGTGACTGACGAATGGGGGTTTCGCCTAGAAGCCTATCATCTTCGAGATCTAGAAAACGCCCAATGGCAGTGCCAATGCCATGGGCATGCGGAATTTGCATAGCGTAACTCTGCCCCACAGTGTGGGTATATAAGGAAGTACGCTGGCAACATCGCATTATGTTTACCTGCTGAGGAGCCAAGACTGAACTCCCGGCTGTTCCAGCGGTACAGCGGAAGTGGCAGAGGGACGTTACGTCTCCGTTCCCTCCTCAGGGAACGAGGGTTACATACGTAACCGAGACGTTCCCTTTCGTTCAGTCACTCCGAGTAACGTCAGTGACTGACGAATGGGGGTCCCAATGTAATCACGCCACTCGGCTGTCATCCAGTGCCCTGCGTAAGCGTGAGCTCCCTGTCGTAAGCTAGTACGGACGAAGGACTCCCACTTAACACAGGAATACCAAGGTACACTGGGAAGCATATTCCAGGTGGAAGTATGCGCCAAACGCCTACCCGTAGGGAGGACTTAAGGAAACACATATGACCCGCTCAGGGCTACATATGGAGAACTCTGGGGTAACCAGCCGAAGGTGGAAGAATTTTTACCCCCAGGGGTGGCAAGGGGCTTGCCAAGGGAAAGACACATGCTCAGGGAGACTTACAGTGGAAATACACATGTGGGGGTCACCCAACGGGGGAACCATGCACACGGTGGCACCTAGCCAACACGAGGGCCTGAGCGAGTGGGCAGACGTACTGGTGTCGGCATCAACAGTGCTGGAGGAACTCAGGGCTTCAGGGAAACTACCTGAGGAAAATATCGCACGTATCCAGTCCGTGGAGTGGAATGGCGAGCAAGCGAAGACACCTGAGCCTAGTCCATTACCGGCCACTAGTAGAGGCGAGTACATGAGGGGACACTGGCTCCACTCTGAGATTATAGAATCTGGCGAATGTGTTGGGTGTCGCCCAGCCTGCAGCTCTGCAATGTCTGTTAGCGAGGCGCCATGCACTAGAACCCAAGAGGAGGCCACACTCCGGGTGGAGTGAGCCCTGACCCCTAGGGGGCATGGACGCCCCTGCGTCAGGTAAGCCAAAACAATGGCGTCCACTATCCAGTGAGACAACCTTGCTTGGAGAGAGCCTTTCCCTTCAGCTTCCCACCATAACAGACAAAGAGCTGGTCTGAGGTCCTGAACACTGCGTTCTGTCTACGTAAGCACGGAGGGCGCGTACTGGACAGAGCAGTGCCAAGGCTGGGTCTGCCTCCTCCAAAGGCAGCGCTGGCAGGTTCACCACCTGGAACGGAGTGGTGGGAACCTTGGGCACATATCCAGGCCGGGGTCTCAGGATCACGTGAGAGTAGGCCGGCCCGAATTCCAGGCACGCTTCGTCAACCGAAAATGCCTGCAGGTCCCCTACCCTCTTGATGGAGGCCAAGGCGATCAGGAGCGCTGTCTTCATAGACAGGAACTTAAGCTCGACTGACCGCAATGGCTCGAAGGGAGCCCTCTGCAGAGCACTTAAGACTACTGAGAGGTCCCAAGAGGGTACGAGGGGAGCGCGAGGAGGATTCAGTCTCCTCGCTCCCCTCAGGAACCTGATGACCAGGTCGTGCTGACTTACCTTTTTCGTCTCCACAAGGTCGTGGTAGGCTGATATAGCGGCCACATAAACCTTGAGGGTGGAAGGAGACAGCCTTCGTTCCAACCCTTCTGGAGGAATGCGAGCCCGGACCCGATCGGGCATTTCCAGGGGTCTTCTTGGCGAGAAGAACACCAGTGACGAAGAGGTTCCACTTCAACGCATAGGCGTGTCGTTTCTGTAGACAGGGCCCTAGCGGAAGTGATGGTAGCCACCACCTGAGGTGGTAGGGTACTCAAACCTGCCGCATCCCATCCAGGAGCCACACGTGGAGGATCCAAAGGTCGGGATGCGGGTGCCAAAGGGTGCCCCGTCTCTGAGAAAGGAGGTCCTTCCTCAGAGGAATCGACCAGGGAGGGGCTGTCGCAAGGAGTACGAGTTCGGAGAACCAGGTCCGGCCGAGCCAATACGGGGCGACCAAAAGGACCTGCTCCTTGTCCTCCCTGATCTTGCACAGAACCTGTGCGAGAAGGCTCACTGGGGGAAACGCAAACTTGCGGAGGCCCCGCAGCCAGCTGTGCGCCAGAGCATCCGTGCCGAGGAAGCCCTCGGTCAGGGAATAAAACAGGCGGCAATGGGAAGAGTCGTGGGAGGCAAACAGATCTACCTCTGCGTCGCCGAACTGTTCCCAAATCAGCTGAACCGTCTGGGGATGGAGTCTCCATTCTCCAGGAAGTGGCTGAAGCCGTGAGAGCTCGTCGGCTGCATGGTTCAGGACTCCCGGGACGTGGATGGCACGAAGGGACCTCAGGTGCTTCTGACTCCATAAGACGAGATGGCGGGCGAGTTGAGACATGCGGCGGGAACGTAGACCACCTGGTGGTTGATGTACGCTACTGTGGCCGTGTTGTCTGACCGGACTAGCACGTGTTGACCCTTGAGCAGCGCTCGGAAGCGGTGCAGGGCAAACCGTACTGCCATCAACTCGAGGCAATTGACATGCAGAAGGCGCTGGGGTCCTGTCCAGGAGCCCGCGGCAGCATGTCCATTGCACATGGCACCCCAGCCCGTGGTGAAGGCATCTGTTGACACAACAAAATTGCCTGGAAACTCGTTCTAAGGGCACACCGGCCGTAGAACTGAGGTTCGACCACGGGGTGAGGGTCTGCAGGCAGGCCCGAGTCACTGGGACCCGGAGCGTGCCCGACTGCCATGCCCATCTCGGGACTCGATCGCGAAGCCAGTGCTGAAGCGGTCTCATATAAAGCAGTCTGAGCGGCGTTACCGCGGCTGCAGATGCCATATGCCCCAGGAGCCTCTGAAATAACTTCAGTGGAACCGCACTCTTGCTCCTGATTTGACGGAGGCAAGTCAGCAGTGACTGCACGCGCTCGCTCGTAAGCTGCGCGCACCTGGCGACCGAGTCGATACTGAGAAAAGAGATCTTCTGCACTGGCAGAGTTTGCTCTTTTCCCAGTTGACCCGAAGGCCCAGACGGGCTAAGTGCTGGAGCACCAGGTCTCTGTGTTCGCACACCTGCTCTCGAGAGTGACTCAGGAACAGCCAGTCGTCGAGGTAGTTCAGGATGCGAACCCCGTGTTGCCTGAGTGGCACAAGGGCTGCCTCGACAATCTTCGTAAAGACGCGAGGGGACAGAGCTAGCCCGAATGGGAGGACCGCATACTGATATGGAAGTAGGCGTCCTTCAGGTCGATCGCTGCAAACCAATCTACTGGACGAACGCATTCGAAAAGGCGCTTCGCTGTCAACATCCTGAACGGAAGCCTGTGAAGGGATCGGTTCAGGACGCGCAGGTCCAGGATCGGTCGTAACCCACCGGTTTTCCTGGGTACAATGAAGTAAGGGCTGTAGAAGCCGGACTTCATCTCGGCTGGAGGGACAGGCTCGATCGCACCCTTCGCCAACAAGGTAGCAACCTCCGCACGCATGACAGGGGTGTTGGGCCCCCCATGGTGTGGCGGACTCCCCGGAAGCGGGGAGGAGCCTGAGCGAACTGAATCGCATAGCCGAGCCTGATGGTCTTCTCGACCCAGCGGAATAGTCCGGGAAGCTTAAGCCAGGCTCCCAAAAACTGCACCAGCGGGGTCGTGCGGACCACAGACGTACCCCAGGTGGGGCAGCGAGGCGGCGTGACCGGCCCGGACGTGGGAGGCGTAGCGTCCCAGTGTGGGGGCACGGTCATCAGCCGCGTCCTGACAGAGGAGACCAGGGAAGGACGCGCGTTCCACTGGGGTCTGCTCTGAGAGGAGACTGGCGTTAGAGAGGGACGAGAGTGGCGTGGCCCGGGGGCGGCGCACACTGCCATCGGTCTCTGGGTGCTCAGGGATGGGTGAGTTAGTTCTTCCACATAGGGTGCTGCTGACCTGGGGGCCAGCAGCTGAACAGAAGATTCTCCCCCGGCCCTCCACCGGGGGAAGGAGTGGCCCTGCTACCAACTCCTTGGAAGAACTGCCCATCCCTGAGCTGTCCGCGTCAGGAGCACCGCTAGCCTGGTGTTAGGCGGGCTGTGGGGCTGGGAGCGGACGGGGGCGGCGGGAGGGTCGAAGCCGCAGGAGGGCGCCCTCGGCGGCAAGCAGACTGAGGCGACTGAGCCTGCGGCTGAGTAACAGCCGCCGGGGCAGTACGTTTAATGGCCTTAGTCTGCTACTGGACGGCCGAGAACTGTTGGGCGCAGTTCTTGGCCGTGCCGCCGAAGAGGCCAGCCTGGGATATGTGAGCGTTGAGGAACCGGGTTCGCTCAGCCTCTCTCATATCGACCAGGCTGAGCCTCGTCTCTCCTGGACCACAGCTGTGGACATCACCTGACCCAGGGAGCGCACGGTCACCTTCGTCACCCGGAGGGCGAGGTCGGTGGCGGCACGCGGCTCATTAAGAGCCCTGGGACAGCTCTACCCTCGTGCATGCCACAAGCATCCTGGCCTGGAAGACCTGAAGGATGGCCATGGCGTGCTGAGAGGCGGCGGCCCGCAGCTCTGCAGTCCCTCGCCACCAGAGTAGACGAGAACTACAGGCCTTGGAGGGGTGCTTAGGATCACCGCGCCACATTGAAGCACTCTGTGCAAGAGGGGGGGTGTGGCCCGAGGAATACTCGTCGGGGTTTATGCCACACCGCAGCCCTCAGGTCACCCTGGCCACCAGCCAAACATCCCGTCACATGGAGAGGATAACTGGGGTGTGGCACAGGGGACTCTCCCTCCATACGGGGGTCATTGAGTCTCGACCGTGATTGCAACTGAACGTCAACAGGGGGGACCCCAGTGTACCCTTGGCCGCGGCCCCATCGAGGGCAGAGAAGGCGGAGGAGGCCGCCGAACGGTCGCGGGAAGACAACGGGGACTTCCAGGACCACGTGACCTTCTCATGTATCCCGGGAGAGAAAGTAATTGGGGGCGGGGCCCAACAGCTGTCAGGACGCGTCACACCCAAAGACCAAACATCCCCCGAGATGACATGGCTGTCAACTCCGGGTCGGACTCGGGCAATGCTGGCACGCCCGAAGGCAGCAGCATAGCCGAATCTTCATCCCCAGAGGACTCCAGCCCACCTTGAGATGCGGCGATCGACATCTCATCGCCAACTGGAGCGCCGAACGAAACACACGGGGCGTCCGCAGACGGTCCCGCTGCTTCAGTCCGATCACTCGCGGGTAGCGATGTGCGAGAGGGGGGTGTGGCCCGAGGAATGATCGTCGGGGTTATGCCACACCGTAACCCTCAGGTCACCCTGGCCACCAGCCAAAGTACCATCTCTCTCGGAGACGGTAGATTGGGGTTTGGCAGAGGGGACTCTCTTTCCTTGCGGAGGTCATTGAGTCTCGACCGCAACATCGCGATGGTCATGTTCCCGCAGTGAGAACATGACGCATCCACAAACGCTGCTTGAACGTGCTGAAGCCCAAACACGTCACGCAGCGATTGTGCCCATCAGATGGCAACAGAGATCGACCGCACCCAGAAGTGCACGGGCAAACCGTCTTTAAAAAGACGTGCCACATGCGAGCTCTTTTGTGAGAGGGAGCTTCACAGCGATGCCGAAGCGCCCAGGGAACGAATACCAGCTGGATGCAGATCACTGCACAGATCAGCAGGCAGGAAGTAAACACTCGCTGGAACGCGCCGTAACACCAACACCGACTGGAAAGCTGTTCGTCTCGAAGAAGCTTGACGATATACTCAAAAAGGCTTAAGGAGTGAAGAGATAGATGCTCTTGGCTCCGAAGCAGAAACATAATGCGATGTTGCCAGCGTACTTCCTTATATACCCACACTGTGGGGCGGAGTTACGCTATGCAAATTCCGCATGCCCATGGCATTGGCACTGCCATTGGGCGTTTTCTAGATCTCGAAGATGATAGGCTTCTAGGCGAAACCCCCATTCGTCAGTCACTGACGTTACTCGGAGTGACTGAACGAAAGGGAACAGCCTCTTAAATGTAATAACCTTCAAAAAGGTCTAATGTTAACTATAATAAAATCCTAAAAAGGTCAAAGCCTATACTTGTAAAATGTAAAATGAAGCGAACAAACGAACAGTGTCTTACTGACGCAATCTGACCGGACCCATTTTATGGACCACGCTTTGTGCATTGGTGCACAGTCATTTTAGAAAAGGAAGGGGCCAAATGTCTTGGTATGATGAAGCATTAAGAGTTCCTTTCACTGGAACTAAGGGGCCAAGCCCAACCCCTGAAAAACAACCCCACACCATAATCCCCCCTCCACCAAACTTTACACTTGGCACAATGCAGTCAGGCAAGTACCGTTCTCCTGGCAACCACCAAACCCAGACTCGTCCATCGGATTGCCAGACAGAGAAGCGTGATTCGTCACTCCAGAGAACACGTCTCCACTGCTCTAGAGTCCAGTGGCGGCGTGCTTTACACCACTGCATCCGACGCTTTGCATTGCACTTGGTGATGTAAGGCTTGGATGCAGCTGCTCGGTCATGGAAACCCATTCCATGAAGCTCTCTACGCACTGTTCTTGAGCTAATCTGAAGGCCACAAGAAGTTTGGAGGTCTATAGCTATTGACTGCAGAAAGTTGGCGACTTCTGCACACTGTGCACCTCAGCATGCGCTGACCCCGCTCTGTGATTTTACGTGGCCTGCTGTTGCTGTTGTTCCCAATTGCTTCCACTTTGTTATAATACCACTGACAGTTGACCGTGGAATATTTAGTAGTGAGGAAATTTCACGAATGGACTTATTGCACAGGTGGCAACCTATCACAGTACCACGCTTGAATTCACTGAGCTCCTGAGAGTGACCCATTCTTTCACAAATGTTTGTAGAAGCAGTCTGCATGCCTAGGTGCTTGATTTTATACACCTGTGGCCATGGAAGTGATTGGAACACCTGAATTCAATTATTTGGAGGGGTGTCCCAATACTTTTGGCAATATAGTGTATCTCCCAGTCTTACAGGAAATGTGTGTATAAGAAGATGTCTTTAAATTTAAAGAAAAACATGTTAACATGGCAACTCAACTGGTGCACCAGCACTGGTGTGTTCAAACAACCCATTATTGACTGTCACAAAGCGTAGGAGTGAAAATCAATAGTGTTTTCCCTGGACAACAGGGTCAGATGCAGTGACAAAGAGAGCAAGATGCCTCCCACAGTGACAGCCATGTGTGACTGGCAACTCTTTCCACTTTCTCATGAGGATACTAAAATAGACACCAGATTCCGAAGGGTCATGACAATCACACAACACGAGCGTTCAAAGCATGTTTGCTTGCTTACACATAGAGGACACCACACTGTGGGGAAATAGAATGTTGCGCATAATAGAGTCGGTTTAGTTATATGCACGTTCTACACAAATTCACCCCGTTAAATTCATCCAGCCCTTGAGCCATGTTCTTGGTAAATGAGCATCATAGTACGACTTAATTATTCATTTGAACTAGGAAATGGATTGATTAAACTATTACACATGGGGCTCCATAGGGCTTGCTATTAAAGAAATTAAGGCAGTGTGATGTTCCCTTTTTCAGTCTAATAGCTCTCAGCACAGCATACTTCCAGCATAGGGTTGGAAAGTGAAACATTAGATAAGGCCATTCATTGCCATTTCAAGTCACATGTCATTTCTTTAAAACACTCAGGGGGTAATAGGGTGTTTTACTCTACAAAGCAACCGTGTTGCTATTTGTCGAGAGAATTACAACAGATGCATCTCTGACTGTTGCATCAATGATCGTGACTCAAACCTCAAAGGTGTCTTTTTTTTTAGGAAGGTTTACAACGTAAAACCAACAGGGACAAAGCAAATGACAATTTTACAGGTAACACTATACAACTGACTGCTCACAATTCATTCATTAAAAAAAGTTTTTAAACAATTTGATACATGATTTTGCAAAAAAAAAAAAAAAAAAAATGTATAAATGGCGATTAAGGCTCTTTTTTTAAAGGGCATATTGCAGGTTAGAGCCCCCAAGTGAGTCAATGTATAGAAAAAGAATTTAGGAACTAGATTTTCTTTAAAATATACTTATAAATACGGTACTAAGGCTTCTGGAGTCATTTTTGTGAGAAAATTTTACTTCCGCATCTAAAAATGCAAAAAACGGAAGTGACGTAACGGGAGGGAGTGCGGTCAATTTAAACAATAGGAAAACAATGGATCGCAATGACAGTTCGGAAGCTGTGGAAATTGTAAATGTTTATGCATACTCATATCACAGACCACAGACAAAAAATTATGACAGACAATTAGGGACAGGCCAGTTGTGTGTGAGGAGAACCAGTGGAGAGCAGAGCAGGTGTCTCGGTGAGAGACCAGTGTTATCTTATATATATATATATACACACACATACGTTAGCTAACGATATGTAACACTGTGCTCAGATCACAATACTGTACAGATTATTATCATGTATCAGGCGTATGTCACACTCGTTAATATCTGTCCACACTAAACGTTACGTGATACTAACCTTACGTGATATAACGTTAGCGGTTTCTCATCACGACTGATTTGGTAGTTAGCAAATGTTTAAAAAACAAGACTTACGGTGCACAGTTCACATTTTTTTCTTGCTGCATCTCTGACGGATCCGTGACCGTCACATCTCCCGCCGGCGGCCGAACCACAGACAGTAGGGGAGACCGGGGATGGTTGTAACAATTTTGACATTTCTGTCTGCATCTTGGAGTTCTTTTAAGCCAGTGCATTCAAAATGTGATTACAACTCTTTACAAGTGTCAGCTATTAAATGACATAGCTGTTATCTTTGCAGCACAAACAGAAAATGTGTGGTTTCGATTCAAACACAAGGAGTGAAATGTTACAATTCACCCCATAGTCCGGGTTAGTTGTAACAGACCCTGGGGTGAGATTAGGGCTGCAACAACTAGTTGATAAAATCGATAATAATCGATAATGAAAATCATCGATAACGATTCTTGATAATCGATTAGTCGGGTCTGCCATCTGTGCAAGATAAGCTTCCACCAGTCGTGCCAAATTACAGCACTGAATAACGCATTTTTATGGACAAAATGTGCATCTAGAAATAGAGGAGTGGAAACAGAGTGAGCTGATGCGGGAAAGGTACATGATCCAAGCGCCCAAAACATGAGAATTGTTTATTTTAAGCTTCAAGCGAATGCATTAGCATTTAACATACCTTGTCATGCGCTTTGACAAATGTGTGTGCTGCAAAACGTTCATTTTACAGGTTATATCCACTTATCTATATAGAGAACAGTAGTTATATCCTCACCTGTAAATGCTACTAATTCACGCGAGTATTTCCATTTTGCATGAAAGCGCGTCCTGACAGTCTGTGTTAAACTTCAAACTTCACTGTACGAGCGCCGGTGCGGCGGGCGAGAGAGAGACGATTTATATTCAGCGCAAAAACATTCATTTAGCTGAAATATCTGCTGTTGGACGCTAAATTTAGTTTTAAAAGTCTACATGTTATTCAAGTATTTTATGAGAGTAGTAACTGTAAAGGGATAACAGCGTGTAATTTGAATATAAAATGTAAGACGTTTCTACAGGATAAAGAAATGACAGTAAGAGGTACTGTGTCCATAGAAAGTGTGTGTGTTCCTGCAGAACATTCCTCTCATCTGCTAACACTGATTTGTGTTTTTTGTGTTTTTGTTCAGTTTAATGTAGGGATTTAAACTCCTTTTGCTTAGTAACAATGTATAGCACAAACATACCCTTACGAAAATTAACCATGGTTCTATTAGATAGTAAAACCATGTTTTTATTATAATAAAACCATGTTTTTGCCATATTGATTACCATTTGTATAACCACACAAATACCATATAGTTAAACTATGGATTTGAAACCAAACTATGGTTAATTTGTGGTTACCATGGAATAACTACAATAACCCTGTTATTTATTTATTTATTTATTAATATTATTATTATTATTGTTTTATTCGATGTAAAACCATGGTTAATTTATGTAATGGTAGATACACTCACCTAAAGGATTATTAGGAACACCATACTAATACTGTGTTTGACCCCCTTTCGCCTTCAGAACTGCCTTAATTCTACGTGGCATTGATTCAACAAGGTGCTGAAAGCATTCTTTAGAAATGTTGGCCCATATTGATAGGATAGCATCTTGCAGTTGATGGAGATTTGTGGGATGCACATCCAGGGCACGAAGCTCCCGTTCCACCACATCCCAAAGATGCTCTATTGGGTTGAGATCTGGTGACTGTGGGGGCCATTTTAGTACAGTGAACTCATTGTCATGTTCAAGAAACCAATTTGAAATGATTCGAGCTTTGTGACATGGTGCATTATCCTGCTGGAAGTAGCCATCAGAGGATGGGTACATGGTGGTCATAAAGGGATGGACATGGTCAGAAACAATGCTCAGGTAGGCCGTGGCATTTAAATGATGCCCAATTGGCACTAAGGGGCCTAAAGTGTGCCAAGAAAACATTCCCACACCATTACACCACCACCACCAGCCTGCACAGTGGTAACAAGGCATGATGGATCCATGTTCTCATTCTGTTTACGCCAAATTCTGACTCTACCATCTGAATGTCTCAACAGAAATCGAGACTCATCAGACCAGGCAACATTTTTCCAGTCTTCAACTGTCCAATTTTGGTGAGCTCGTGCAAATTGTAGCCTCTTTTTCCTATTTGTAGTGGAGATGAGTGGTACCCGGTGGGGTCTTCTGCTGTTGTAGCCCATCCGCCTCAAGGTTGTGCGTGTTGTGGCTTCACAAATGCTTTGCTGCATACCTCGGTTGTAACGAGTGGTTATTTCAGTCAAAGTTGCTCTTCTATCAGCTTGAATCAGTCGGCCCATTCTCCTCTGACCTCTAGCATCAACAAGGCATTTTCACCCACAGGACTGCCGCATACTGGATGTTTTTCCCTTTTCACACCATTCTTTGTAAACTCTAGAAATGGTTGTGCGTGAAAATCCCAGTAACTGAGCAGATTGTGAAATACTCAGACCGGCCCGTCTGGCACCAACAACCATGCCACGCTCAAAATTGCTTAAATCACCTTTCTTTCCCATTCTGACATTCAGTTTGGAGTTCAGGAGATTGTCTTGACCAGGACCACACCCCTAAATGCACTGAAGCAACTGCCAAGTGATTGGTTGATTAGATAATTGCATTAATGAGAAATTGAACAGGTGTTCCTAATAATCCTTTAGGTGAGTGTATATTCACTATTTATGTTTTCATAGCACTCAGCTGACACGTTTGTTTGAAGGACAGCATTGGGCAGGAAAAAATGGGCATTTTATCCGATTAATCGATTAATCTAAAAAATAATCGGTCAACTAATCGATTATCAAAATAATTGTTAGTTGCAGCCCTAGGTGAGATGTAACATTATTATATCCACCGGGGTGATATGTAACATTATGAAATAAGGATTATGGCAAAAAAAAAAAAGTTTTTTATTCAACACGGGCTTTTTAACATAATTGATGTGTGTGCATGTGTGTAACAAAAATGAATAAAATGAGCAAAAGCTCATTTTACGTCCCTCAATTTGTCTTTCTCTTCCAAGACCTAGGCCAGGGGTGTCCAATCCTGCTCCTGGAGGGCCACCATCCTGCAGAGTTCAGCTACAACCCCAACTACACACCTGAACCAGCTAATCAAGGTCTACTAGGGCATACTAGAGACTTCCAGGCAGGTGTGTTGAGGCAAATTGGAGCTAAACTCTGCAGGACAGTGACCCTCCTCCAGGACCAAGTTTAGACACCCCTGACCTAGGCATACTGAAATTAAAAAAACAAAACAAAAAAATGTATAAATACAACTAAAAATGTACTTGGGGTACGCTGTAACATGCTTCATTTATGTTACAACTAACCCAGAGTCTTGCTGTTACAACTAACCCAGAGTCTTGTAGCCATGAACTAGCTCACCTTACAGCTAACAACAAAAACATTAGCACTAACAACTTGCATGAAAAATATCTACACAGACACACAATAAACAATTTAACTTTGATAAGTTTAACTACAAAGCAGGAATTGCCATAACAAAAATAAAGGAAGTAAAAAAAGTTACTTTCTTACATCAAAGTTTGTTTTTCTAGTCTAAAATTTGATCTGTCTGCCACAGGGCTCAACGTTTCTCACATGTGGAATAAGGACTTAACAGAGCATGTGTGAAGTGAATCAGGTGATTTGTAACTTGTTCCTGATCGAAGAAATCAGAAGTGTTACAATTAACCCGTGTTACAACCATCCCCGGTGTTATGAGTTTATTTCGTGCCGATTCACCGATAGTGTGAGGATGGATGACGCGATGAGTATGTAGTTGAGTGAACTTGAATGTATTCAGTACATGGCATGATTAAAATATTTACCAGTAAGTTACGTTACATAATTCAAAACTGTTTTGAAAAGTGTGAGACTGTATGCATCAGAGATGGGCACTCGAGTTAGTGACCCGGACTCGAGTCGCATTTTATGAGACTTCACGCCGGTTTCACACTGCACGCGCAAGCAGTGCGTTGGCAGCGCAGAAGCTGTGCGTATGTAGAGCGGGAGCAGCGCGCACCCGTTGTGCTTTCACACTGGTAGCGTTTGTAGCACGCAGCTGAACCGTGGCGTGTGTACTGCAAATACAGACGAGTATCGTCCACTCTGTCACCTTTTCCGCTGTTCTGCTCCGACCTATGTCTCGTGCTTTGATTTATTATGGGCACCATATACCTGCTGCAAATGCAACCGTGATTTTTTATGTTAATCAGGTCAGTTTTGAGACTCGGCGCCGAAACGATCGCGGCACTGCCGCTTCTGCTCTGCTCCTGCGATGCGCTACCGCGCCGCCTCTGCGTGCGGCGTGAATGCTCTGATCTGTTAACATGGGCGCCGAAAAAAATACGCGCTGCTTACGCTCTGCTAACGCGTGCAGTGTGAAACCGGCCTCAGACTTGACACGGGACTCGACCTGAAATGATTTTTCAATCATTTCAAAACATATATTTTAAAAACAACTCAAGTCTTTAATATTTAGGAATTAACTATCGTAAATAAAAAAATTAAATAAAAATTAAAAAATTAAAAAAAAGCTTTATTTGAATGTTATAATATCTGCTTCACATGTATGTGACGTGGTAGATCGGACCCTAATTATAGAATTTGATTACGGATGTCTTTGTAATGGGCGTAAACTCCGAAATGTCATAAGATTCCCATACATGCAGGATCCATCGTGCCATATGTTCTAAAATTTGGATTTATTACCATGTCAGATCGGCTAGATGCAAAGAATGTGTGGAAAACAATTAAAGACACCGGAACTACATTTTATTAGACATCGCATCCACAAAGGTTAGTCACATTAACTCACACATCTAGCTGTTTTACTGTGGTGTAGCTGGGTGGCTCTTTTGGATTGCCAGCCTGTTAAAACATGAATAAAATCTAACCTTTAAACCTAGCACTACGTTTTACTTTTATCAATCTTTTCGTAGTATATGCAGCTTTTCTCTCTGTTAATGTGTGTCTACGAGAGAGAGAGAGCGCGCGAGACCGAGAGAGAAATATGTTAATCCATTTATTACTTAAAGTGCATATTTTAACGTATCGCAATCAGCATGCGTACAGTTTTCTATTGACTTGAAACAACTGGAAACATTCCGAGGTTTGATATTTTCTGATAATGTTTGTCGTCAATAACGTTGTACAACAAACGTGACTGGCGCCATCTTGTGTCCACGACTGTATTGAAAATTACTACTCGTCTTGTTGCCAGAACAATTATTTTATATTTTACATTATAATGGATTATAACGTAACAAGCTGGATGTATCCCTTACATCTTAGGACCTTTATTACAAACAAAACAGATGATAGAAAGGTCATATTTTGTATAATTTCTAAAAAAAATAAAAATAAAAAAAAAATAGGATTTTTGAATATGACATCTTTTTTGTAAGACATGAAATGACTCGAGACTCGACTCGACTCGGACTCGTGACAAAAGATTTAAGACTTGACTCGGACTCCAGATGAAAGACTTGTGAACATCTCTGGTATGCATTTGTGTTAATGTACATACTTTGTATTCATCAATGTTGAAATTGATTCACGTAAAAACAATGGCAAAGAAGCATCGCGTGTGGATATTTATTCATTTAATATCATGCTTTACACGAGTATTACAATGTTGAACTCCATCATATCGCCGGGATGATAATCCTCCGGTCTAAAGTGAATGCTACACACCACCGCGTTTTTCGAAGAAGATGCAGAAGTGAAGTCCCGTCTCTTTACCGGCATAAAACGCCACCTAGGCAGGTTTCCTAACTTTTTCTTGTTAGGAAACCTGAAACCTGTGATTTACTGTCACACTTACATGAGTTCTCCTGTCTGCAAACAGAGCACCATTAGGAGCTGGTGGTGCCTATGGTAATTTGGTTGACCACTCACTTTTAAAAGTACACCTATAGGTGGCTGCTCCACTTAATGCTTTCTTCTTCCTTGTCTCATCCACTGTCTCCTCTACTGTCTCCCTTGCTGTCTTCTCCACCATCTCTGCAATGCACCACCTCTTCCACTGTCTCCTCTGATCTGGTAACCTTTTAGGGGGCTGACCCTTTGGTGCCCAAAATTAAATAATACTCTTTTGCTTTTTCCCCTGACATCTTTGAAACAGACAAATGCAATGATTAATGTATGCATTGCCAGGATATAAAACATTACTGAAATGATAGCCAGAACACTCTGCTTTAGGAGATGTAGTATTAACGTAGCTAAAAAGAGTATTAATATAGTAGAATTTGAAATAAAATAATGAAATACATCTCTAGTACTTTCCTTAGTTTCAGGCTAAAGCTAAGCTTAAGCTTCTGGCTGCAAAGCAGTTGGAGAGTTTTTGTCTGCATCAATAATAATTGGGGGGTTGAAGTGTGAACCGTTTAGGGTTTATTTTTGCAAAATGGTCTTTTGTGGCATCATCCACATGCAAAGTCGGTTAACAACTGCATGTATTTTATATTATTTAAGCACATAACCTTATCAGTTTGACAGAATTAAACTTTAGGTAACACTTTACTTAAAGCTCTTGTGTATAATGCATTATAACATTATTTTTAATGCAGTAATTATGCCTTGTAATGCACCTTATAATGCATTGTATGATCTCATGAATAATTGTAACCACAGTTCTAATATAGTATACTCATCTATTCATTGAACACACCTTTAGAAAGTATAATGCATTAAAACACATGACAAACAACCATTTTCAGAATCTGCAAATAATATAATGCATTTCAACTTTGGCTACAATTATTTATGAAAATATATAATGTATTATAACATACATTTATACCTTTATACATAAGGGCTTTAAGTGTTACCGAACTTTACTTAAAACGTTCTTATATTGAAAATGTTAATTTCCTATCATCTGCCAGGTTTTTCCTAATATCTGTCATTATTAGCAGAATACATTTTACACATGGGGAAAACCGTTTAGTCAATAATTCAAGACGTTCCATAATTTAAAGCTCTTTCTAACGTGTAGGACTTGGCTTTATGAAAAAGTAACATAGTTCTTGTAATTGTTTAACTACAGCATTTGTTACAATAAGGATATACTTACAGGTGAGACCACTGATGGCTCCTCATTACCATGCTAAGGCCAGTGTTAACTCTTTTTATCTATAGCATTTTCTATGAAAAATAGCATCTTACATATAGAAACTATAGCCACAACATGCCACAGTTGTAATATTCATCTTTAGTGAAATATCTATTTCCTTAACTGATAATCTATTATAAATTCTACAACAAGTTAGTCAACATTTACCATAATAAATACAAAAGAACGCGATCAATTCTAGTAAAGGTGGTCATGAGTAGTTTAAAACGCTTTCTATTTTATGTTGGTGTAGGATGATGTTTTCTCAGCGTCGCGATAGGAACGGCTCGCACAAATCTTACCACACTTTTAGAGCAGCTGGTGAACGCGCGCAGAGTTTACGGTGATTCGCGCGCCATGCATGCGCAATTAAATAAACCGGGCTTCAGTCATGTTGGGCAAATATTTGTCCGTTCCGTTCGTAGGGAACTTGGTGCTTATAAAAGCTCCGAACGCGCGATGTATATAATTAATTAATAGCCTGATTCATGTTTTCATTAACCATGGTATAAATATTGAGGGGTTGTGTTGCTTGTGTTGGTTAATTGTCCATTAATTGTATATAGCGCTACAAGTTATCCCTTCTCAGCGTGAGAAATACTAGGTGTGGCGTGTGAGCGTGTGAACTGGTCGAAATGCGTGAGACTTGAGAGCCCTGAATGTGTGACCCTGGACCACAAAACCAGTCATAAGTCGCACGGGTATATTTGTGGCAATAGCCAACAATACATTGTATGGGTCAAAATGATCAATTTTTCTTTTTTTGCCAAAAATCATTAGAATATTAAGTAAAGGTCATGTTCCATGAAGATATTTTGTAAATTTCCTACCGTAAATATATTTAAAAAAGTATTAGTAGTAGTAATATGTATTGCTAAGGACTTCATTTGGACAACTTTAAAGGCGATTTTCTCAATATTTAGGCTTTTTTGCTCCCTCAGATTCCAGATTTTCAAATAGTTGTATCTCGACCAAATATTGTCCTATCCTAAAAAACCACATAAATGGAAAGCTTATTTATTCAGCTTTCAGATGATGTATACATCTCAATTGAAAAAAAAAAAGACCCTTATGACTGGTTTTGTGGTCCAGGGTCACATATATAGATTTCAGGAAGGGGGTCCCTCATAAAAGGTTTATCATATTTGGGGGTCCTTGGCATCATAAAGTTTGAAAACCCCTGCGTTAGAACATATCTGATATTCCATTTAGCCCTTAGCATCATCAAGGAAGCAATATATAGTTCAATGCGATTTATCCTTGAATGAAAATCAGGTCAGTGTATCCTTTGGTCTTGTTCTTTCTCACCATTCCCTTTCTTTGTTCCAGACCAGCAAAGCCGTGACTAAGGGAGACTTCCCATTGGCTAGCATTGCATCTAGACGAGCCTTGTTCTTGGCCGCTCTCTCCATCACCATTGGGACGGGTGTCTACGTGGGCGTGGTGGTGGCCCTCATCGCGTATCTGTCCAAACCAGGCCACATTTAGCACAGTCAGGAGAGGACTACAGAACTCCACGATACTACACAGCCGCCTCTGAACGTCTTTTTTCTAAATGTCTCATTCTCATCCCTCCCCGTGGACTGCCTGTCCGCCCAAATCAGAGAAAGGGATGATCCAGAAGAGGATGAACCAGAAGAACTGGGGACGTTATCACCTCAGTCATAATATATAAATGTAAGCTTCACCTTGTGTCACACCACACTGGATAAAACTTAACTAAGTCTGAGAGCAGTTCAGGTGAAGAATATAAACTACAGACAAATAAGCAATCCAATTAACCGAACCCAAAGGGAAGCTAGTCCAAAGGACCCCCGTAACGATCAAAAGGGACTAAGAGCCCTTGGATTTGTTTTTCCCTTTCTAACTGTGCTTCGTTCGGAACCTGAAAGAGAAGTCAAGCCGCTCTCCGTTTCTCTCTCTCATTACTTACTTAGTCCGGTAAACCCTGTATGTGCGTGTGGCCCAATTAAACCAGCACTGCTGAATACACCAACTGCAGTCTTGTGAGCTCTGTTAAAAAGGAAAGAATGTTGCCCACCCTATTTAGGAAAAATAACACAGGTTTGTATGTTATAAGCAAATGTGGAGTTCATACACAAACCTAAATGCTTATGATCACGATACAGAACTACAGGACAACAAATAGCATTTCACCTCTATGAATTGAAATTCATTTGTGAAATTCAGCGCAGCTTATACACAACCTCTATGTAGTTCCCACTTCTTTAGGGCTCTATGCTTTGCGTTGTAAATTCTTTGTCTTTTGTTTTGTCCAAAGTCTAAATCTTCATTTTGACTCAACGAAGGCTGCAAGGTTTATGTGACTGTAGACGATAGCAAGTAAACACGGACGAAAAACAGGGAAAACATTTATTTTATATCGGTAAGGATTTGCTTGACTTTAACAGATTCTCTTTTACTCCCAGATGTATGAACTGAATATAAATGAAACAACTGTACACATGGATGACATGGGGATGTGTCCTCTTATTCCCCGAATGCATCACTTAATGTCTTTTATGATTGGAGAAATTCAGAGTTGGCAAAATTCAAGACAGATGGTCAAAAATGTACAATATACTTTCCTGGATGGATGTTTGAACAAAAAGGCAGGTTTTGTTTTCAGGTGAAAGGGCCTCAGATTGAATCGATTAATAATGTATTAGATGTCTGTAAGCTCACGGGCATGACAATGAACACAGGGGATGTTGAGTTAAAGGTCGACTGGTCTATTTCAACAACAGTGGAGCCTGACTTTGGTGTAGTCATCCAAATAAAAACTTTAAAACATGAAAATAATGGGTCAATGGGACCAGGTAGTGATTCAAAGCTTGATTTAAATTCCTATGATATAGAACTTAGTTGGAAGCTGGTAAAAATTAAATTGGCCACATTTTGAAGTATGTTAGCCAATTGTGCGTAACCTCCTAATTGCTTCCCATGTTGATTTAAAATACCCAATAGTATTGAATGCCCTGATTTTACACAAGTTTTCATATTTGCAGTGTTACGCCTTTCAGGGGCCGGACTGAAAAAACATTCCTAAGTATAACATTTTTTGTGCTATTTTCCTTTGTTAAAGGGATAGTTCACCCAAAAATGAAAATTCTGTCATCGTTTACAGTACTCACCCTCAAGCAGGACTTAAAAAAGAAAAACAGAATCAGTATTTTAACGTTTCTTTTCATGCATTCCTTCTGTAACGGTTTAATTAGAACTTTTTTTGCCTATACTTGACACCAGAGCTTGAATAGAGCTTTAGGTAACACTTTATGTGTAGGTGATGTAGTTACACGCTACTACATGTACTTACTATAGTAATAGCAGTAAATTATGCATAATTACAAGTAACTAACCCTAA
Organism: Coreius guichenoti; assembly: GCA_039654105.1. Lineage (NCBI taxonomy): Eukaryota > Metazoa > Chordata > Actinopteri > Cypriniformes > Gobionidae > Coreius > Coreius guichenoti. Next base: position 22,086,975 of record CM077185.1, on the reverse strand, counting down.
TCCAAACCCTAACCGTAACTCTATAGTAAGTACATGTAGTTAATTATTATTACCCAGTACTTATTTGAGTAAGTATAATGTAACTGTCACCTTAAAATAAAGCATAACCAAACTTTATACTAAATAGCTTTATATTAGAGCTCGTAACTCCAGTGGATCCTCAAACCGTCGGCAAAATCTCATACAGTAGCTCCACCCGCCTCAAGTGAATGAAGTGCTGCACACATTTTGGAGACCGTCTCTACTTGTTTGCAGTGCAGGGGTAAATAAAGAACTGGTTCTTTGAATAAGTACAGCGTTTTCATTATTCAAAAAACACAATGTTTGTAAAGGCTAATGTTTTATGTCTGAAGAGCCGAGAAGAGTGTCAATCTGGTATTTGCTCTCTAATCAATCATATAGCCTGTGCATAGCACTTCATCTTTTATAACACAAGATTTTGGTCAAAAGTATTAAACGACAGGAAAAACTGAGCGCCCACATAGCTACAATAAACGTTGTAACCTGTTGAAAACGTAATGCTGAACTTACTGCCTCAGGTGCGGCCGTTAATGACTGACAAAACACAAATCTCCGGCATTCGCTGGTGAAAAACCTCGTAATTCCATTTGAGATTGATTTTGGGAAAATGTTATTAATATGACACACGGTGTAAAAAATGCAAGTGATCACACCAGAAACAACTTAAAATACTCTGTCTGTTGTTCATACAGATAAGAGTAATGCATCATTCTGCATTACTGTAAAATGTCTACTTTTATTTGTGTAAACTCACAACAACAACAACAACACGTTGTGCTTTTGTAAAATAAAGAAAACAAACAGGATGCGCTTTCTGCCGTCTCGGTCTCCGTGAACCGAAACTCAGCGTATAGGCTACTTCACAGACATGAGAAATGTATAGAAAGCTTGAAATGTCTACTTTTAAATGAACCAATTCAAATTTAAAACAAATACTCTCTAATTATGAAATCCGTATGAAAGGTGCATTTCTTTCTAAAGGCGCGTCCACTATAGGCCAATGCGGAGATGATGAGTCAGCATCATCCACAAGTAATTCAATAATTAATATAAACGTGCGATTAGTCGACTAATGGCTTAAATGAACGACTACTAGTCAACTAGAAAAATCTTTAGTTGTTCTTCAAAAAAATCTTCTTTTGTGTTCAGCAGAAGAAAGAAATTCATACAGGTTTGGAACAACTTGAGGGTGAGTAAATGACAGAATTATCATTTATGGGTGAACTATCCCTTTAAGATTGTACATAGGACAAAACTTCTTTCATCGTAAATAACTTAAAGTTAAAATAACCTCCAACCTCCATTAGACAAGGCAACCTCATGAACATGATAATATACAATCAGACCGCATCAAGCGTTAATTTACTAAGATGCTCGAGAAAATTATTAAAGCACATTCTAATAAATTTCTTTAGAACCTTCTTGACTTTTTTCTTAAGAAGATTTTCATCCTGCCCTGAAACATAATAGCTGACATCAAGGTACTTACAGGTTGCAGATGCTTTTTGAATTCTGGAGAAACTAAATCACAGGGACTTAAAGGTGTGTGGAGAACTGTTCATTGTGAAAAGAGCAAACTGGTAAAGGTCATGCTTTACAGCATGTCTTTATGTTAAAGTGTGAGTACATAAAGGGGAAGTACTGAGCTACAGTAAGGAACAAGTTTGACTTGGACTTTTGTTGTGAAGAAGCCTGGAGTTACACATTATTGTTATTGTTATTATTGTTATTATACTGATGAATTATATGAAAGTGTAAACCAGTGTTACCAGATACAAATTGAAAATACATTATTTCAAATAAAAGTCAAGAGATTAGGGAACATTTTTTAAAGGGGGACAGGTTTCTATTGGTGTGGTGCTTTTGTCAAGGTTAGCAGATTTACTCATTGCCAGCACTGTAATTTGAAAGACTGAATCACCAAGCTTTTATTAGACAAGAATGAGCTAAAATGAAAAATGAGGGTACGGATGAAAATTTTACAGTTAATTCACTCTTCATATCTGTGCTGTAAGAACTAATTACCCTTAATGCTTAGTATATGGCACCAAGAGATTTTACTCCGAAATTAAGCGCCTGATAATAAAAATAAATTCTCAGTCACACTTTATATTAGGTGTCCTTAACTACTATGCGCTTACATCAAAAAATAAGTACAACGTACTTATTTTGTTTATATTGTATTGCAAAACCCTTTTTCTGCTATTGAGGTATGATACGGGTAAAGTTAGGGACAGGTGTGGTGGTATGGGTAGGTTTAAGGATAGGGTTAGGTGTAAGGGAAGGGTCAACAGTGTAATTGTAGATGTAATTACAAAAATTAACTACAGTTGTAATTACATGCAGGTATTTAAAAAAAAATAAGTACAATGTAAAAACATGTATGTACACAATAAGTGCATTGTATCAAATGATTCATTTAAATGTTAGTACATAGTAGTTAAAGACACTACTAAAAAAATTACAAAAAAATGAAAATTATCCCATAATTTACTCACCCTCAAGCCATCCTATGTGTATGTGACATTCTTCTTTCAGATGAATAGATTCAAAGTTATATTAAAACATGTCCTGGCTAATCAAAGCATTATAATGGCAGTGAATGGGAGCCCAACATTTTTTATAAAACTTTATAATGTAAAATATCTAGCTTCCGGCGGACCGCCTTCCATATTCACGCAGAAAGTGTAGCGCCTCTCGCAGTGATTCAAAGTGCGTACACTACGTCCGACGTCATCATCGCACTAGTTATGCTTTTTTCGTAAGTTGAATACGGAAGGCGGTCTGCCGGAAGCTATATATTTGTCTTTATAACGTGTTAAATATGGATATTTGTCTTACAAAAACCCATGCTTGGATTAGCTAGGACAATTTTTAATATAACGCCGATTTTATTCGTCTGAAAGAAGAATGTCATATACACCTAGTATGGCTTGAGGGTGAGTATATCATAGGGTAATTTTTCATTTTTGGGTGAACTATTCCTTTAATATAAAGTGGGATCAAATTCTCATACCAGTCATACCAGAACTTTTGTAGGTTTTGCACCACCCTACATTCACATACTTGAAGTATGTAGCAGAATGCACACAGGGAAGAATGATGCCTGGATGGCCAAACACAAACATTTGCTGCTTTCTCAGAGCCTATGATGCACAGCACACACTCAAGACCCTGCTGGTTTTGTTGCGGTCTTTAGCATATGCATTTCCACTGCAACCACCAGAGCGTTGAAAGCCAACATGGGACACTTGCAGTCTCTCAGCGCAGGTCATGCATTAGTCATACCTGACATTTACGGTTGACAATTAGCTTCCCATAATGGCTTTTTCTGAGGAAGTCTCTAGTCTCTAGAGCATAGCTGGAAATAGCAAAACACAATTGTTTTTACAAATAACATTCTGTGCTACTTTACAGCCACTGAAGCTTGACCAAGCAAATCATGCAGCAAAAAGAAAACTACAAACGAGGGTATAACATTTGCAAAAACTAAAATTGGCTGTAATGAAAATGGATTTCACTTTCCATCAAGGTCTCAACTGACACTAACATGGTATCAAGCCGTTCACGTTTTTCCTCATGTATTTGCGTCATTCATTTCTAAATGAACAGTGTCTGCCCCACTCCCATGATTGTGTATCAGCCTGGTCCTTTAGACTAGTCCTTTTCTGACATTCATTTTATGCCAGTGCTCATAGTGTTTTGCTGTTAGTGTTTTGTTAATATTGTAATACTTCAGTTTTTCTCATTCATGATCAGAATGTTCTTGTGAGACAGTGACAATGTAAATACTGCAAATGAAAGACAAGATGCAGCGGTATAAAATAAATCATTGGAGACAAAAATGATCTTGTATATATTACTGCAAATGCTGGATGTGTTTTTGCCTCTTGGGAAAATATGATACACTGTGCAGTCCTTATGTGTGAATCTCTCTTGTCAGGAACAAAACGCTAGTCAGACTAAACAGATGGATGAGTCATATTCGAGCATAGCAGAGGTGTGTGTATGGAGGTGGAAGTATGGAGCTTCACACTCCATCCCCACCCCCCCTTATCTTCCAAATATCAACACCCACAAAATCCTTTAGAGGAAATAAAAGAGGAATGTTGATATATTTGATGTATCTGCAACTTGGTTTCATATGTATTAGTTACTTAAATGCATTGGTAATGATTGTATACAGACACCAGAAAGCCAGTCTGACACAAATGCAAAAGGTTTGTTTTCTGAATCACTTGTGGTTTTGTAGGCAATACAGCAACATTCATTTACAAAGTTGGATGAATTGATTATTAAATGAATTGTCCGCCTCAAGAGCTGTATCATCTACAGACCACAAGCAGGGACACAATTCATTGTTTGATTACAAATGCAATCAGCCAAATAGGAGCTGTTATGACAAATGGGAATACTTTAAAGCATTCATTAAATGTTGCTGGAGCAAAACATTTTTTGAAGAAAGTCTTTAATACATTTTTATACATTACATTTATTATGTTGGCAGTGAAAGTAATGGTTCACCAAATCAGTGTCATTGATCTACACCATTAGTTCTCATACCTGGGTACTGCAGCGCTCACAACATTACACCAGATGTCTTTTGTATCCCATTTACACCGGGTATTAATATCTATCTGCAATAGAGCTTGGCACAACAAGCTCACATGCACTTTCCGCTATCTGTGACATCAACTGCATCTTCTGAAGAGGAACCGGAAATGAATTGCATTATTCTTGTTGCAGAAGAGTTTGATCACTTATTGCTTAAGCATGTGTAGTAAAAATGTGATCTGAACCAAAAACAAAGTAAATATATATAGGATTTGTTTGTTTGTTAGGCTACTGTGCATCTGCCTGAGTATGGGCATGTGTAACGTGTTTATAACATATACTTTTTTTTACCTTATGATTTATAGATTTATAATACATTTTAGGTGGTGGGTGTGATTTCATTGCTTGAGGTGAAAGCAACAGCAGGTACAGTATAAAAGATGCAGATCCCTTTTTTTCTGCAGATGTCTGAGATGTAGTTTGAAGTTCAAGTAGTGCTGCTGTCAGCAAGTTACACTTCTACAATCTCTGCAATACACGTTTCTATGTATGTAATATAAAAAAATACATCCACCAGTGAAACACAATTACATTTCGTCATTTATTTCCAAAAAGTATAATGTACAAAATTAATTGGTACAAATTGGTTCAAATGAAAATCTGTCGTCATTTCTATAAAATTATTGGGGGGAAAAAATGCATAGCCTCTAACAAAAATGAATGATTTGTTCATCAAGAGAGTGACAATCTAAATTATTTTATATGCTGCTTCAGTAGAGGTACGAAGAAACTTATTTATTACTGCCGCATTCAAAAAAGAAACATTAATAAACACTTTTTTGTTCAATGTAGGGCTGTGCAATCGTATTTCAAATTCAATTTCGATTTTGTCTTTCAACGATTATGAAAACAAGATAATCGAGGTAAAACGATTATTGTGCCGCTGCCGCGTTCCATCCATCACTCGGTCCGCTTTCGTTCCTCTCTAAGCCAAACTTAACATCCAAATCAGCCGAATAAGTGAGTGATGTAAAATGCAGTCTACTGTTGCTAAACTGCGGGACGTGATTGATATTAAACAAACAGTGTTATTAAAAGCGCATTAAGCCGCGAAACAGACACTGTTCCCTAGGCGGTCGCCTATTGTATTTTTTGTTGGTTTTGTTTGTAATTCGTTTCTTTGCTCTTATTTTATTGCTGACTGTTTACTTGTCTTAACTGTTTTGAGGACTTTTTACTAACATTAATGAACCTAGAATTAGTTTTTGCTGAAGTATCGATAATTGTGAAATTTCACTGACATTTAAAATGAATCATATCATGAAATAAGACTGATCATAACACCCGCCAATAATCGTGTTAAATAACCGCCATTTCAATATTGACCACAATAATCGTGATTATGATTTTTGCCATAATCGAACAGCCCTAGTTCGATGCTTTTTAGTTTCAGTAGCAAACACGAATAGACTGCAACTTATTTCCGATTTCTCTAAAGAGAGTACATATGTTAGGGTGAATGTGATTTCACAGAGTACAACATTCCAATCAACCAATCAGATTTGAGGGACAAGTTTACAGTTTATGTCAGTTAGGCTTACAACCAGGGTTAGGTGCTTCTACATCAGTGTGGTAGGGTTTGGTTTAGAGGTAGAGATAGGGTTAGGACTACATTTTCAGACAGGAATGCTGTTCCAGGATCAACAAAATATGTGACCCATGCTGGCAAAATCAGTCTGAAATTTGGAATGTGCACGGGCTAATGTCGAGCTACGGGCATAACAAGTGAAAAATGTTGATTATAGTAAAATTTGAGATTTTCACAAAAATTTGTTAATTAAGCCTTCGTCTAGCGATCCCAATGCTCCAAACAGCAATTAAATTTAAAAGTATCTTTATTTGTACATTTTCTGAGAGGAGTACCTTTCCTTTGTCCATGAAAAATGCAGTCTTTCTCTGCTCACTTCTTGAAGACTGGCGCTGCGATTCCAATCCCCTCCCCTCAAGTGTGGTATCGTTTTAAAGCGTTTTAACTTTGTGAATATTCATAGCGAATTCTCAATGGCCTTAATCTGAATCAATGAAATGTGATTTTCAAACTCATGCTGATGTAAACAAAACGATCTTACTCGCGCTGTCTGATCCCGATATACACAGAATTACAGTATTTTAAAATATCTGTCTTGGCGACTATTCACGCAAACATTATCTTATGTCTTAAGTGAACGTTTAACTGTTGGGGAAACATTTGATGTGTAACATATTAGATCCGTGCATTACAGTAGGTCTTAATAAATAGGCTGCCTGATTCATTAATGTTAATCAAACAATTGTAGTATCATGAGGGGAAAACATTTAATATATATTTTTCCTATGGATATGGGTTTTGATGGTGTTTGCCAAATTAGGTGTTATTATAAGGGATGTTAAGGTATGGTTGCTAGCAGTGTTAATATTCGTCAACGACCTTTTTTCACTGACGAAAACGAGACGATAATTAAATAAAAAACAGTTTTGGATGACAAAAACTATGACGAAAATCTACTGTCATTTTCGTCAACGAATAAAAACGAGACGAAAATGTTAGGGAGGGACGATTAGGGAAGAGATCCAGTCAGTACTGATGTCCTGTGTAATAGATGCGCACATTTGAACTGTAACGTGCTGATCTAACCGCGGGAAAATGCGGCGCTGTTGTGTGTTCTACAGTACGGGCTCACCCGACAGCGCTTCTGACTGCTTCAGAGCGGCTCAATCAATGAATAGCGCACATTTATGCCAGGTAATTGTTTATGAACTAATGCTGAGGAATATGACAACGTTTACTTTACGATGTTTATATAGTAATATGTTTTAGACGGTTGTAACAATGCATATTTTTTCTCCCTCATCTGAACTTGAAAGAGCATCTACAACAGCAATAGTAAGGCGCAGACATTTCAAAATAAGAGTCAATGTGTATTTTGAGCTTGTTTATAATTAAAAGTCACGCATTATATATACGTTTTTGGTTACACAAATTATTTAGTTTCATTCCCATTTAATTCATAGTCAGGAGGAAAGACTAAGAACAGTATTTGACATATTATTCAATAAAGTATCAGGGTTATAATAGTTAACTAAAATCATTAAAAAAATATTCATTACTTGAAATTAAATAAATGTTAACTGAAATTTTTAAAAAAATAAACAAACTTATTTGAAGCTTTAGCTTAACCTGATATACAGTGGGGAGAACAAGTATTTGATACACTGCCAATTTTGCAGGTTTGCCCACTTACAAAGCATGTAGAAGTCTGTAATTTTTATCATAGGCACTCTTCAACTGTGAGAGACGGAATCTAAAACAAAGATCCAGAGAATCACATTGTATGATTTTTAAGTAATTAATTTGCATTTTATTGCATGACATAAGTATTTGATACATCAGAAAAGCAGAACTTAATATTTGGTACAGAAACCTTTGTTTGCAGTTACAGAGATCATACGTTTCCTGTAGTTCTTGACCAGGTTGGCACACACTGCAGCAGGGATTTTGGCCCACTCCTCCATACAGACCTTCTCCAGATCCTTCAGGTTTCAGGGCTGTCGCTGGGCAATACAGACTTTCAGCTCCCTCCAAAGATTTTCTATTGGGTTCAGGTCTGGAGACTGGCTAGGCCACTCCAGGACCTTGAGATGCTTCTTACGGAGCCACTTCTTAGTTGCCCTGGCTGTGTGTTTCGGGTCGTTGTCATGCTGGAAGACCCAGCCACGACCCATCTTCAATGCTCTTACTGAGGGAAGGAGGTTGTTGGCCAAGATCTCGCGATACATGGCCCCATCCATCCTCCCCTCAATACGGTGCAGTCGTCCTGTCCCCTTTGCAGAAAAGCATCCCCAAAGAATGATGTTTCCACCTCCATGCTTCATGGTTGGGATGGTGTTCTTGGGGTTGTACTCATCCTTCTTCCTCCAAACACGGCGAGTGGAGTTTAGACCAAAAAGCTCTATTTTTGTCTCATCAGACCACATGACCTTCTCCCATTCCTCCTCTGGATCATCCAGATGGTCATTGGCAAACTTCAGACGGGCCTGGACATGCGCTGGCTTGAGCAGGGGGACCTTGCGTGCGCTGCAGGATTTTTAATCCATGACGGTGTAGTGTGTTACTAATGGTGTTACTAATGCCCCACGAGCTGAGATCTTGCATGGTGCCCCAGACCGAGGGAGATTGACCGTCATCTTGAACTTCTTCCATTTTCTAATAATTGCGCCAACAGTTGTTGCCTTCTCACCAAGCTGCTTGCCTATTGTCCTGTAGGCCATCCCAGCCTTGTGCAGGTCTACAATTTTATCCCTGATGTCCTTACACAGCTCTCTGGTCTTGGCCATTGTGGAGAGGTTGGAGTCTGTTTGATTGAGTGTGTGGACATGTGTCTTTTATACAGGTAACAAGTTCAAACAGGTGCAGTTAATACAGGTAATGAGTGGAGAACAGGAGGGCTTCTTAAAGAAAAACTAACAGGTCTGTGAGAGCCGGAATTCTTACTGGTTGGTAGGTGATCAAATACTTATGTCATGCAATAAAATGCAAATTAATTATTTAAAAATCATACAATGTGATTTTCTGGATTTTTGGATTTCGTCACTCACAGTTGAAGTGTACCTATGATAAAAATTAGACTTCTACATGCTTTGTAAGAGGGCAAACCTGCAAAATCGGCAGTGTATCAAATACTTGTTCTCCCCACTGTACTAACTAAAACAGAAATACAACATTATAAAAAGTATAGATGTTTTTAAAAAAAACAAACAAAAAAAGTGAATTGAGCTCTCTTTTAATGTCAAAAACACAATTATGTCAAAATGTCAGTTTTGACATGTATTCAAGTAACAGTCGTTTATGTAATGCTTAAATGCTCAATTAATGCATTACAATTTAACTAAACTCAGTTTTTTGTCGACTAAATCTACTGTAGATTTAGTCGACTAAAATCTTATGATATTTAGTCGACTAAAACTAAAAACAATTCAGGTGACTAAAATATGAAGACTAAAACTAAATGGCATTTTAGTCAAAAGACTATGACTAAAACTACATCAAAATTTGCTGTCAAAATTAACACTGGTTGCTAGGTGATTTTGTTTTGGAACTTTCAGAAATCTTTAACTCAATTTTTCTCATTCATTTTTTTGAAGGTAATTTTGAAGGTTTTTTTGAAAATAACAATAACTAATTTTAAATGTGCTCATTGCGACTCATTTTGCCAGCACGGGTCACATATTTTGATCCAGGAACATGTCTTGCTTGGCTGCCAAATCTCAGCGACCCAGTGACTCATATAAAAGCACACACACCTGAAGTTCAGTTAATACAAGTACTTGACTAAAATATGGATTGAGATTAAAATAAGTATGCAGCCACAAAAACCGTTCACAAGTGGTGAGGAGATACACTTGATATGCATGTAAACACCAGGTGTAAATGGGTCCTAAAACACTTCAACAAAATAGTAGAATAAATTTATGAACTGTCATTTCTAATGTCACCAAACAGAATAGGTAAAATAATGATTGTTTTCAGGTTTCTCAAACAAGTCCCCATCTACCAATGGTCAGACAAACAGATACTCCAGGCCCAAACAGTAGACATTTTAACTTTCATTAAGAGATACATTCATAATCCACAGTGTTATGAGGCCTCCAGACTGAGACACAGCGGTCTATGAATGATGAATGGTGCATTCCACGATGCCTTCGGATTTCAGGAAACAATTTAGTTTTCTGTCTTTGTACCGCCAGTCTCTTACTTTTCTGCAGACATTAGCATACTGTCTAACATCTGTCTAATTATGTTCATATCTAAGTATCAATTTGCCTTTTCCCATTTTGCCAATTCGAGCACGCTACAACAGGAGGCTGCATGACAGGAATAGCTAATTGTGCCAAGAGAATATTGGGCAGAGGTAAAAGGCAGATGGGTTTCAAAGCAGATCCGCCACTCGAACGGCATTTTCAGAGACACCTTCAGGGCTCCTCCCAGCAATCTCACAGAGCAGCTGAAGTTGATGAGAAAATCTGAAACATGAGGAGTGTGGGTGCAGGAGAGTGTCTCTTCCACTCCCACTCAGGTCAATATGCTCCACAGTAGTTCATATCTGCTCAATATGAAACTATGCAAATCGCTGTGCATATTTCCCTAAAGCATCAGTTTCAGTGTAATACCTCTTCTGATTATGTGCATATATTGGGATTGTTTCATTTCTTTGCACCAACATTTGTTTTTCAACTTCTATTGTGGGATAATAACTGCAAGTTTGGTTTTGCGCTTAAAGCGGGAAGTGTTTCTGTTATAAGGCACAGCACACATGCTATTTGGTCCTCATGAAATTATAATCAGAGATGGAGTATGGAAATCAGCGAGTGCCGTTTTCATGGATGAAGCATGAACTGGTCAGGTAAAACGATGCCAAACCTAGGGGAATATGAAGAGACCCAGAGTCACATAGGTGAGTGAATCCTCAGGGAGTGAGATGCCTGCTGCTGACAACTCTGCCTGGATAGCTGTTCTGGGAGTCTGTACTTCCATATATTGCCCCTGTAACCCTAATCCATTAGAGTTCCCATAGTGCTCTAATGATGAGAGTGGCCCCTCAGGCACTCAGCCTCTGGAGCAGCATTAACTCTCAAGGCGACAGAACTACTCAGCTGACATGCACTGCTTTTCAAAAGTTAGGAAACGCCCCCCTAGATTTCGGATTAGTATAGAGATGCACCGATCGGCCAGGGACCGGAATCGGACGATTTTCAGCATGATCGGCCCGGACTGGTAACCGGACGATCAGTCTCACGTCTTTCCGATTCTGAGCTGGTCCGTTTTGTTGCCAGCAGCACAGGCAATAACGTCAGCTTCGCATTCTCGCTTTCTTCTCTCCGACGGCAAAGTGACACACACCCGCCTCCTCTCACTCACTCGTCTCATTCACTCCGGTTAAATAGTGCTTGTATTGCACATAATTTTTGTCATTTACGCAGGTTTCTCGCTCACACCAAAAGCGCACACCACTGATCTATATAAGTGGAGCACACAAGCCGCCTCTCAGGAACCTAGATAACGCAAGTTGTGTAACAGTATATTGGATTCATGCATAAACTCTTAAAGTGACAGCAGTCTAATATTCCTGCTGCTGTCTGTCAGGTTAATAAATATGTAAAAAAATAATATGTAAACTAATCTAAGCTGGTTTGCTAATTTTAACTGATTTAAACTGAATGGGGATCATCTTCCAGCCTGCCTAAACTGGTGTTTAGCTGAGTTTTTGGATGGTCTCCCAGCCTGAAATGTGCCCAAAACTGCTCTACAGCGTTGTGAAATCATAGTTTCATATAGTTTCATATTGTTTTATTTGTTTTATTACACTCAATGTAAAATCATTACAAAATGATAAGAATTTATGCTGATAATATCCAAAACCAGACTTTGCTAACACTGTTTCCAAACTTGGCATGGTCTCATGAAAAAATGCTGAAAGCTGAAAAAAATACTTCATTTACTGGTAGAACTACAAATCCTTGCCCTTTACAGTATACAGAATGTAATTGCAATGTACAATAAGTCATTTTGAACATGATTTAATAATTGCTTCTTGATTACATCATTTAATTGACGACAACCTTCAACACTGTTGCATTTCATTAAAAAGGGAACATTTTTTAAAAAGCCAAACATGGATGATGACACAAAAATAAAGCATGGAGGATGATGCAGAAAAGCAACATATTTTTGAATTATGAATTGAATTAATATTGAATTGCTCTGAAAAGCTGTCCTTGTCTCATTGTTTACACCGAAAGAGGCAAAAAAATAACAATGTAGAAGCACTAGAAGCTTTTGTTCTCATACCTTTTTCCTTCAGCCTTTTCTTCACTCTGGTATGCACATTTCCTGAGAGAGACAGCCATGAAAGAGACAGATTTATATCTCCTAAAGCCTCTACTGTGGCCCTGCTATATCTATGCGGATTTTGTATCAACTTTAAATCATAGGAAAAGGGAAGAGCAAAACTGGAAGAAAGAGAAAGTTACACCACGTATCTTGGGTACACAAGAACATTTACAAGCTGACTGGAATGCAAAATGGCATGGCACCTTCTGGAAAATGAATCACTGGCTTTTTCACAGCACATATAGGTGACCTAGGGACAATCTTTCCATGTCAACAAAGCAGAAATCAGCTGAAACTTGCCTTAAACATCAATAATCAAAGAATTATGTATTTTGAACAAAATGTAATAGCAACCAATCAATAAGTATCAACGTATGTACACCCTTCTTGATATATACCCTGAGTGCACAATCTCATGACTCAAACACTAAACAATGAGTCATCTGGCTCATATGGACCAGCAAATATTGAACAATATTGAGTTAAACAGACAGCCACTCAGATCACAGCTCACTCTCAATAACAAAATCTTTCATGTTTTTATGGTTGGATTTGTCTGTCAAATATGAATAACACTTCTGCAAATGAATAATCTGTCAAATCAACTCATAAAATGCAACTGCATTTGTAGGATAAATAAAAGATGAGTAAGATGAAATCTAAAGAGCACAGACAATGTCTTACCCAAGAAATGTCAGGCCTCGCATTGGAACAATATAAAAACTCTGCATAAAGCATCTGCCACTGTGCCACACTCTGTCAATATCCAAGTCTACAGACAGAAATCAAAGCAAATGTATTTCCACAAGCTTCGGCACAGTGTAAGCACCAAAGATAAATATGATTTTTCATTCACAGGAGCGTCCTTTGAATGCTGATTCTTGGGTAACTGCCCAAAACAGAGCTTAAATGTAGTCATTTCAAAACATATCTGGAACATACAGTCATGTGAAAATGTTAGGACACCCTATTGAATTCTGTGGTTTTCTGTATCAGGGCATAATAAAAAAAATCATCTGGTCCTTTGCAGGTCTTAAAATTTGGAAAATAAAACCTCAGATGAACAACAACACATGACATATCACACTGTGTCATTATTTGTTTAGCAAAAATAAAGCCAAAATGGAAAAGCCATGGGTGACAAAGTTAGGACACCCTTACTGTTAACATAGGAATTAAGAGGGTAAGTAACTGTCAGGCACTGCTAATCAAATGCCTTTGATTAACTGATCACCAGCAAGTGTGATTATCTCTGTAAAAGCAGAAGTTTTGGCAGTTTGCTGATCTGGAGCATCCAGATGTGTATTAACACAATGCCATGGAGGAAAGACATCAGCAATGATCTTAGAGAAGCAATTGTTGCTGCCATCAATCTGTGAAGGGTTACAAGGCCATTTCCGAACAATTTGAAGTCCATCATTCTACAGTGAGGAAGATTGAGGAAGGAAGTGGAAGACATTCAAAACAGACACCAATCATCCCATGAGTGGACATCCCAGCAGATTCACCCCAAGATCAGACTGTGTAATGCTCAGAAAAATTGCAGATAACCCAAGAACTACACATCAGACTCTGCAGGCATCAGTTAGCATGTTAAATGTTAAAGTTCATGACAGTACAATTAGAAAAAGATGGGTCAAGTATGGAATGTTTGGAAGGGTTGCCGGGAGAAAGCCTCTTCTCTATAAAAAAAACATGGCAGCGCGGCTTAGGTTTGCAAAGTTGCATCAGAACAAACTATAAGACTTCTAGAACAATGTCCTTTGGACAGATGAGACCAAAGTGGAAAATGTTTGGCCATAATGCACAGCGCCAAGTTTGGTGAAAACCAAAAGAGCATATCAGCACAAACACCTCATACAAAAAGTCAAGCATGCTGGTGGAGGGGTGATGATTTTGGGCTTGTTTTGTAGCCACAGAACCTGGGCACCTCACAGTCAGTGAGTCAACCATGAACAACTCTGTATACCAAAGTATTCTAGAGTCAAATGTGAGACCATTCTGTCCGACAGCTAAAGCTTGGCCAAAATTGGGTCATGCAACCGGACAATGATTCAAAGATCACCAGCAAATCTACAACAGAATGGCTGAAAAAGAAAAGAATGAAGGTGTTGCAATGGCCCAGTCGAAGTCCAGACCTCATTCTGACTGAAATGCTGTGGACAAATGCCCACAAACCTCAATAAACTGAAGCAAGGTTGTAAAGAAGAGGCGGGCCAAAATTCCTCCAGAATGATGTGCGAGACTGATAAAATCATGCAGAAAATGATTACTTCAAGTTATTGCTGCTAAAAGTGGATCTACAGGCAATTGAACTATAGGGTGTCCTAACTTTGTCACCCATGGTTTTTCCATCTTATTTTTGCTAAATAAACAATCAGTGATTTTTTTCATGTGACCACAGAATGAGCTCTTACATAGGTGTGCTGAGTTTGGTGAAAATATCTCATTCCGTTCACGAGTTATAGCCAATTTAGTAAAAGTGGCTCTTCCCACTTCGAATGTTTTGGCGGCCCTTAGGGACTGTGAACCGAAATTTCAACTTTCAGCTCCAGAGAATCTTGCTGCACTGGTTTGGTTCCGATCGGGCCAAAAACTGAGGACTAGTTCGCAAAAGTAGGTTTTTCAAAAAAATCCAAAATACCCGAAAATTTCTCCAGAATGACCAGCAAATCCAAGGCATGCATTTTGTCCGTCTAGAGCCAAGGATTCCAGCGATATAAGACACTAGAGCCTACGTTTAGGTTTAGGAGTTATAAGCCATTTCGTACTTTTGACCGCTGTAGCGCCCCTTTCAGGCCGATTGGGGCGAGCCTTGGTGATGTTGTAGGCGTTGTAGGCAGCCCTCAAAGTCTCTATGACTTACGGTTTGGTCTGCCCGATCACTTTTAGGGGAGAATGCTGATCCTTGGAAAATTTAACAATTACAATAGGGTTTCAGCACTACACGCTTGAACCCCTAAATATAATTTAGAGAGAAAGAGAGAGCGAGAGAACTTGGGTCTCCTTTTCACGGTTTTTCTTTAAGTTAAACTAAAAAAAAACCTGCATGTAGCTGGTGGTGGGTTTTAATTTCATACTCTGGTTGTCGTTGCTATAAAGGCTGTTTTTGAAATGAAACAAATGCAGTATTAATACTTCCAAGATTTAAGTCTGCAAATGGCAAAAAAAAAAAAAATCTAAATCAAATAAAATAAAAAAATAGGATCAGGATGATCCCTGCACACAAATTATTTCTGTTCTGATGTACATGAAATAAACACTAGTAGCTCACAAAGCTCAATTTCCTCTCAGTCCTCAACCTAATAGCTTTCTCCAGGCCCAAAATCTTGTCGACAGGTAACATCACAGACTCTGGTCATTAAAAGCAGCACTTTCACCTGCGTCCTTTCCAGTGTCACAATTGCGAGGCAGCTTTCCAGACGGTCTAATGAGACTATGCCTCTCTTTCTCCTTTTTCATGTAATGATATATCTATCTTTGGCCTTTTCAATCCGTCTGTTTCATTATTTCTGTTCTAACAACACAATGTTCCCTCCAGTACCAACTGTGAGGACAATATCTTGTCATAAGTGTTTTTGTTCATACAATGTTGTTTTTGGACCCCCTTGACATTCATTGTATGGACAAAAACAAGAAAGTCACACAAGTTTGGAACAACATGCGGGTGAGCGCATAATGTCTTACCTATTGGTATTTGTTAAGCTTTTACATAATGAGTTTGTTCATATACTGAAAATCAATATAAATGTGAATCAGAGCATGAATGTAGGAGATGACTGGCACATGTAAGAAGTAATATATTCTAACAGGATTAGCCATTTAATCTGGCACATTTCTTGAATAACGCAGGTGGCTACAGCAACTCTCCATAATTCAGCAAAGTAATTAACCTTTGAGAAGTGTCTGAACCAAACGAACGGTGTTAATTCCATCTCAGAGAAAGAGATAGAGCAGTTGAGCTGTGACATTTTGCCACCAAAACCAACTGGAATAACAAGGTCTGAGAGAAACAGATCCTGGTTTGACAATTGACAGTGAATTACCACCGTGACAGCAAAGTCCAATGGCATGGTGAAGCTTTCTGGAAACTTTCTTGACACCCCTGTAGAGGTGGTAGGTTTATGGCATGTCCACTAGCAACAAATCAAATCTCACCTGTAAGTAACTTCTCTTTCAAAGAGCCCAATATAGGAAACTGGTTGAAAAAGATGAAAGAATACAGACTGGAATCAAAGACAGACAATTTGGTGACAACAGAAGGACAAGTCCATGATTGTGGAGTACTGATTCCACTCAAAGACTGCGGATAATCTAAAAGATAGAGGCTATTTTTGGTGTTATGAATGACCATTGAGGTCTTACCTCTGTATTTGTCACTGTTTTTCTGATCTTTCTCAATCCTACTTACCTCTGAATGTGACTATGGAGAGATGAAATGGCTCAGGTGGGGATTCAAAAAGGCCTTGTGAGGTATTCACAGCCTGATCAATTCTTAATTAGACGGCATCGGCCAACTGTTAGGTTATTTATAGAAAAACACTTTCCATTAGGTCAGAAGGAGGTGGTAGAGACAAGTGTTGCAGCAGAAACAAGACTGAGTTATATGCAAGCTTGATAGTGAGATGAGTGTTGTGGAGGTTTCTTGTGTTTGAAGGACAAAGAGGTCCGTCATACCTGGAGAAATCTATCTGCTGGCATTTCCATCTTGTAAATGGCGTGTGACAAAAGGTGTGGTCACATTAGCAAAATTTCATGGACAAAGAAATTCCATTGTCTATTGTCAGTAGTGTAGAGATGTATGAATCACAGCTCATACAGAAGTCAATTTCAAACTAGTCTCGCGTAGCCAGAGCTTCAGACTGACGGCAGAAGGTTTGAACTCTATTGCAGCTTTCATTGGTCAAGGACCGCCCAAGAGGACGTTTGACTGACATGTAACGCAACCAATCACAGTTTGTTTTGTTCCGCGTTATATTTAGGGGCGTGAAAATGTAAAGTCGATGTCCCTGCAATAACAGACCGGCGTGCATATAAATTATTCAGTCAAGAACGTTGATCAAGTTTACTGCAACAATGGAGCCGCGAACTTCACATACTTTTAAAAACCCAGCGTTTAGTTGATCCTGCTCATTGTCACAGTTGTAAACACGACGGTGTTCTTCTTCCACGAGGGAGTTTGGAGTCGCAGCATTTGCTTCCAGGTGGACCGTTATAGAACGCAACACACTCGTCTCGCGGACATCCGGTAGAATTCAACCAGATGATTTTGAAACTCCTGAAGTGTTTCCACATAAGTGTGTCTTATGCATCAGATGTTCAGCCAACGGTCCGTGGGCGTGACGTCTGACACCGTGTCCCGTGACACGACGCGATAAAAGGTATCTTTTCCATGTTAATTAGAGTTTTCGTCCTAACCAGCCGCGACTGCGACACGTGATGATTCTATTTCAGAAATGGTTTCTATTTCTGAGTCACGGCTGGAACAACAACACAAAACATGGCAATGATAATCTCAGGTAATGTTTATGTGCTTTATTTAATGTTAAAAGCATGTAATGTGACTTTGAATATCATTTAGTGCTCCCAGCTTTGTAACGTAGTCGTACTAAAAGCAACAATGATTAATTCACCTCAGATCTTAAAAATTAAACAAATGGAAACAAGATTGTTCAAACTGTGAACAAACAAGTACATTCTATGACAAAGATTGTTTTAGTAACTCAGTGTGTATTTTTAGTAATGATTAAATTGTGTAATATTTGTGAATTTGATTATGTATTTATCCATTTCCTTGCAAGTGCCGTCAAGATTAATCTCTGGTGCCATAGCTTACAATTTCCGCGAGAGCCCACCCACACGCTGTTCTGACTGGCTGTGGTTTTTGATTGATTTTGTTGCATCTCGTAGTCGTGTCGCGTCTGGTGTGGACAGACAAATTGCTTGATGCTGGACTCTTATCTAATCGTGCCTAGTTAGGACACGGTGTGAGGCTGAGACTACTTTTAATCCAAACAGCTTTCTGTTGGTCAATGCAGCAAATCCGCGTGATCCGTGCCATGCAAAATTCCAGATCACATGGATTTCTTTTGAAATTTGGCGAGCATCTGCAAATGAGACCACATCTTAATGCTGCATTTCATTCAACTAAAAAAAAAAAAAAAAAAAAAAAAAAAAATTATATACAGTGGGGAGAACAAGTATTTGATACACTGCCGATTTTGCAGGTTTGCCCACTTACAAAGCATGAAGAAGTCTGTAATTTTTATCATAGGTACACTTCAACTGTGAGTGACGGAATCTAAAACAAAGATCCAGAGAATCACATTGTATGATTTTTAAGTAATTAATTAGCATTTTATTGCATGACATAAGTATTTGATACATCAGAAAATCAGAACTTAATATTTGGTACAGAAACCTTTGTTTGCAATTACAGAGATCATACGTTTCCTGTAGTTCTTGACCAGGTTTGCACACACTGCAGCAGGGATTTTGGCCCACTCCTCCATACAGACCTTCTCCAGATCCTTCAGGTTTCGGGGCTGTCGCTGGGCAATACGGACTTTTAGCTCCCTCCAAAGATTTTCTATTGGGTTCAGGTCTGGAGACTGGCTAGGCCACTCCAGGACCTTGAGATGCTTCTTACGGAGCCACTCCTTAGTTGCCCTGGCTGTGTGTTTCGGGTCGTTGTCATGTTGGAAGACCCAGCCACGACCCATCTTCAATGCTCTTACTGAGGGAAGGAGGTTGTTGGCCAAGATCTCGCGATACATGGCCCCATCCATCCTCCCCTCAATACGGTGCAGTCGTCCTGTCCCCTTTGCAGAAAAGCATCCCCAAAGAATGATGTTTCCACCTCCATGCTTCACGGTTGGGATGGTGTTCTTGGGGTTGTACTCATCCTCCTTCTTCCTCCAAACACGGCGAGTGGAGTTTAGACCAAAAAGCTCTATTTTTGTCTCATCAGACCACATGACCTTTTCCCATTCCTCCTCTGGATCATCCAGATGGTCATTGGCTAACTTCAGACGGGCCTGGACATGCGCTGGCTTGAGCAGGGGGACCTTGCGTGCGCTGCAGGATTTTAATCCATGACGGCGTAGTGTGTTACTAATGGTTTTCTTTGAGACTGTGGTCCCAGCTCACTTCGGGTCATTGACCAGGTCATGCCGTGTAGTTCTGGGCTTCCTCATGATCATTGATGCCCCACGAGGTGAGATCTTGCCCCAGACCGAGGGAGATTGACCGTCATCTTGAACTTCTTCCATTTTCTAATAATTGCGCCAACAGTTGTTGCCTTCTCACCAAGCTGCTTGCCTATTGTCCTGTAGCCCATCCCAGCCTTGTGCAGGTCTACAATTTTATCCCTGATGTCCTTACACAGCTCTCTGGTCTTGGCCATTGTGGAGAGGTTGGAGTCTGTTTGATTGAGTGTGTGGACAGGTGTCTTTTATACAGGTAACGAGTTCAAACAGGTGCGGATAATACAGGTAATGAGTGGAGAACAGGAGGGCTTCTTAAAGAAAAACTAACAGGTCTGTGAGAGCCGGAATTCTTACTGGTTGGTAGGTGATCAAATACATATGTCATGCAATAAAATGCAAATTAATTATTTAAAAATCATACAATGTGATTTTCTGGATTTTTGTTTTAGATTCCGTCTCTCACAGTTGAAGTGTACCTATGATAAAAATTACAGACCTCTACATGCTTTGTAAGTGGGCAAAACTACAAAATCGGCAGTGTATCAAATACTTCTCCCCACTGTGTGTATGTGTATGTATATGTATATGTATATGTATATGTATGTATGTATGTATGTATAAGTATATATATATATATAGGGCAACATGGAAGTTTAAGCAGAAAAATCCCACATTTTTAATGGGATGCAGCATTGTTACTCTAGAGCCACAGGAAAATTACATTAAGGTGATTGGCTGATGGCACACATACAGTACAGTCCCAAACTCTGCACTAGCAACTATCCTGAGCCACATTCTGTTTTTGTATTAAATTTATGATAGCTGTAACCTTGGTTCTTTGAAGAGGAAGAAAACCAGAGAATAAAAGTAGCATGAGTGATTATCGTGCTGGTTTTGTTTTTGACCACTGCTATATGACAAGGGTATGATGTAAAACAACTTTACACAGTAACTAAATCAACCTTCTCAGGCAGCACAATGTATTAGGCCTTTTTCAACTTTGAGTCTTTGTGCTATGAGGGAGAGAGTTGCAATTGGCTTTTATTTGTTCCTTCTCTTATCATTGTCTTGCTTTCATGGATAACTTCAAATTAATTAATCAGGCCATGAGAATGATGGAAACGGTCATTGTACCCTCTTCTCGTCTTTTTCTCTGAACGTCCCTTTCAGTGCTGACAAAGGCCTTTTGAAAGATACTCTGTTATGAGCAGATAAATTGTAGGGGGAGAAAATGTGAATATTCAATAAATACATCTTTAGTAAAGTGTGTTCATTTCCACAACATCAGTTACATTAATTTAGTCTTGCACTGATTTTGTTTTTATATTATCTCATCCAGGCCCCAAGCTGTCTAATTTTAAAGTACATTTTCAAAGTGTTTGAATTCCTTATCACAAAATTAAAATAAATGAATAAATGAGCCTCACTTTGCACATCAAATCTGCATTTAGATGTTTTATATGTAAATTCTGTGAATTGAATTTATCATATTGTGCAGTGCAAATGCAGGGAAACAAAACATTATGATGTGGCCTCTCTAACTCAAGAATTAAAAAAAGCCTCATTTGATTGGAGAACATAAGAGTGATTAAAAAAACATGCTACCAAATTAAACCGCCTAAAGAGATGAGATTTGCTCTCCTCAGTCAACCACTCTGTTAAGAAAACATCAATGTAATATGCATGTTTGATTCAAATGTATTGCCAAAGGATGCATGTTCAGATGTTAAGTACACTATTTGACTACAAGTATGTGGACAACTGGACACCCTCTAATAAACAGGTTTGGCTATGCCAGTAATTCCAGTGTACTGTAGTGAAACTTCAATGGCAAGAAATGTCTTTCTATTGAGTTGCCCTCGCTTGCTGCACAAAAACAAA
Organism: Coreius guichenoti; assembly: GCA_039654105.1. Classification (NCBI taxonomy): domain Eukaryota; kingdom Metazoa; phylum Chordata; class Actinopteri; order Cypriniformes; family Gobionidae; genus Coreius; species Coreius guichenoti. The sequence continues at coordinate 22,065,384 of CM077185.1, read as the reverse complement.
CCTAAATCGCGACAAGTATAGTACATTTCACAAAGAAATTACTCTTATACTCTGAAATATACCCAACTGTGTGAAATCCATTACACAACTAGCATGACAAAATTTTATTTTGCATGATATGATAGCTATCTCAGTATACTATAAATGGCTTGTGCTGTAACCAACATAACATGAAATACACTTACGTCATTAACAATTACACTTTCAAAAACAAATAAATCACAGAGAATCTTCAGAAAAAGAAGAATTTAAGGATGCTTTTACAGCAGCACTTGTGCTGCACACCCGGGTTTGACTGACATCAGACTGAGTTTGGCTCATTTGGATGATGTGAATGCTGTTTTCCATCATTGGTGCGCACCGTAGCCAATTCCGCAAAGGGTGTTCGTGGGTTTGTTCATGTTAGTCTTGCGTAGCCACACCTTCAGACTGACGGCAGAAGGTTTGAACTCTATTGCAGCTTTCATTGATCAAGGACTGCCCAAGAGGACGTTTGACTGACATGTAACGCAACCAATCACAGTTCGTTTTGTTCCGCGTCATGTTTAGGGGTGTGAAAATGTAAAGTCGATGTCCCTGCAATAACAGACCGGCGTGCATCTATAAATTATTCATTCAAGAATGTTGTGCAAGTTTATTGCGACAATGGAGCCGCGAACTTCACATACTTTTAAAAACCCAGCGTTTAGTTGATCCTGGTATGCGCTCATTGTCACAGTTGTAAACACAACGGCGTTGTTCTTCCACGAGGGAGTTTGGATTCATGGCATTTGTTTCTAGGCGGACCATTAAAGAACGCAACACACTCGTCTCGCAGACATCCTGTAGAATTCGACCAATCAGATGACGACTTCGAACCTCCTGAAGTGTTTCCAGGTGTGCCATATGCATCAGACGTTCAGCCAACGGTCCGTGGGCGTGACGTCTGAGGCTGAGACTAGGGGTGCTTCTCAATTCTTATTTGCACATCCTCGTTTCCTTTCCTCGCTTCCTTTACTCGCATCTTAGCTCCACCCCTTCAGGATGCAGGGAAGGACACAAGGAAAAGACGTGAGGACGGAGGAATTGAATCAAGTGAAATGATATATCCTCGCTCCCTTTTGCGTCACTTCAAACCGTTGTCAATTAATGATGACTCTACACCGCTGGATTTAGCTTGCACGTCGGGATTCTTGAACATTAGAGATAATTATTTATATTGCAATAGTTTCAACCTCCACAAAATACCACATTTGTCCGTATTTTTTTTTTTAAATTACCATTTATTATTAACAATGATTTATTCCCAGTTATTAACTGCTTTTTATTTGTTGTATAGTATAACAGTTTGTTTAATTTTCTTTACTTTTCTTGTGCTTTAATATTCTGCAACTGTCCCACTACAGTTTTTGTAATTTGACATACATTGTCTTGTACATGTAAACAATAATGATAATTGTAATAATAATAATTAATAAACTGTGGCAAGATGTGAAGGGGGAGGAGAATTTATACGTGTGTCACGTTTAGTCGATAAAACACTTCCGCAAAGGATACACCTGTGTATCCTCGCTCATGACGACTCAGGAAGCCTCCTCACTCCTCGATCCTCGCCTCCTCGCGGTGCAATTAGAGATTTGAGATGTCCTACAAGATGGCTGAGCTCGATCAGTTTCCGGGTCATAGGATGAAGGACGGAGGAGCGAGGAAACGAGGAGGGATATTGAGAAGCACCCTAGATTCATGTGAACTCCAGTATGGTTCGCTGCTGATATGAACGCAACCGTACTAAATCGCGGAAGTGAACTGTTATTGATGACGTATGTTCAGATAAACCTAGTGTGAGTGATGCATTGCAAGCAGTGAGAATGCTCACCTTCAGCAGAAATGGACTCCTGCGTTCTTTAAAACATTTGCAGCAGATAGACACAAGTGCCTTTATGTGCCGACGCTTTGAGAATGAAATCAAAGGTTCAAAAACCGTTACAGAGCAACAAGCTGCTGCTTTGATGATACAAACACACCGCAATTCGGAATCAAATAATGTAATGTGAACATTCATTCCAGCGGAGCGGGGCGGGGGGCACTCAAACTTGGGTTCAGACCAGGCAATCAAGTGTGAAAGAACCCTAAGTCACCGCAATTTAAAACTGTGAGGAACTAAATCTGTATTTAGCCCTGAAAAATATTATAGAACACATTTTGATTTCTCTGATCTGAGTGTATGGTGGTCTCTTAAATGAGGCCTCCTGCTTGCTGTCAAACTCTTAAAGTGGATCTACGTGGGCTAACTTCAATGATTTAAAAATCCCAGACAAAAGTTGTCATTATCACAGCATAAATCTCTCCTTTGATGCAGTCGCAGCAGGCTTTGAGACATAATGACTGCTGCTAGATTTACAGGCACTGCATGCTGCCACTGTAAAGTGGCTTAACTGCTGGCTGCTTTTATAGCCCCAGTGGTTTATTTTAGCAGGATGTTAAGGTAGCAAGAAAGGCACACAGGTCTAAAGCAATAACTCTAAGTTTATAGCAGTGGACCATGACCACATAACCTATACCAAAAGCCAGGACAGGTCTTTCACAAATCCACTGAGGAAAGAAAAGGCCTTAACAGTATGTTATTGAGTTCTCCTATTAATTTTACAAAGCAGGGAAGTTGACTAAAATAGAAATAGCAAATACTCACATGATACTGTGTTAAAAAAAATAAATAAATAAATAAATAACAAGAATAGCTACATGTAACAATCTCAGACAACTAAGGCAAGTGAGGTGTTCATCTGCAAACAATCTCTGCTTTCTCTGAGAGAGCATCTGTGAGAACGATCCCATTTGTTATGTTGTCTGAAATAACCAGAAGGTAAGTGATAACCTGTAACAGACTGCATGTGAAAGCAGCTTTCTCTGGTTTCCCCGAGCTTACATTTAGTAAACACCAGAGTGACTAAACAAGCAGCTTTTTACAGAGCTTTGCTTTCTCAATGGGGCTAAGAGTAGCAATGCTTGCAAGACCTCAGGAAAATATTTCCTGCTAGAAATAGCAGTATTCAATTCCAGAGGGTATAGTGCAGCTCATGTGCCCACTGACAAATGGCAAAAACACATTACAGAAGAAAAGCGAATATGGAGGACTCCAAATACCATTTGCATGTTGTTTTTACATTAAATTAATATACTTAAAAAATATGCATGAGGCAGGAAGATAAACTTGTTATCATGTACTTTAACACACTAATGCAGAGTTTGCAGTGAAAATCATTTTTGATTACGTTAAGCCTGCTTTATTTTTACAAGCATGACAAGAGCACATGCGCAATCTAATGACTGCATAGTTTTCACCAACTGCACACATGATTACTGAATGCATTTGTGCTGAAGTTAATTATTCGACAATCAAATAGGCTTAATCAATTAAAGTATTTAAAGTTGCACCAATATCAAAATTCTGGTCAATACCGATAAGCAAATTATTATTTTCATGTTATAGCTGAAATTAAAATTCAATATTTTTCCTGTAAATAAATTAAAAATAAAACACTACAAACTTAAATTGCTTGAAGTTAATATGGATATTCATTTTGAAATTTGCTAAAGATTAAAACTAACAGTGTTATTGCATTAAACAGTTTAATTAAGCATCGATTGTTGAGTAATTTACTTATTCAACACAAATGAATTCAATAATCACATTTCAAAGGTTAATTTGAGTGAGTGTTAGATAAACGAAAGGGAATCTAAATGTAAAAATAAAGGAAATGACAATGCACAATTAAATATCTAATATAGACAAAAATTTACTAATTAAAAAACATTAACAACAATTAATCAATCATTGATAAATAATACATTTCCGTAGTGCACAAATGGCTCCAAAACATTCATTTCAGATGTTAATCAAGGACGCCGCATATAAAACAGGGGCTTGTTCTGTGTAAATTCTGTGATAAGCATTACAATTATCCTCTGTGTGATCAGACAGGAGAACTAATCATGAAGGCCTGTCTTGCTTAATCTTTGAACTACCTCTCAACTTCTTCTAGTTCAGTGGTCTACGAAGAATGTGTTCCCCCAAATTAAAGCAAAAAGGAATAAGGAAACAACAAACATATCAGTGAGAGTGATTTCACATTTTTTATCAATATGGGCCCAGAATTGGTGATGTGTCCTAAAATTAACCTTATGTCTACTGGATACAGTTTCTAGTGTTAAACCAGAAATGTATAACAAAACTACATTTAGAGAACATGCTTCCACTATAAAATCTATGGGGAAATGATCCCAGGGGTCTCATTAGTTTGGGTTTATCGAGAGCTGAATATATCTGGGAAGGTCTGTGCTTTAGCCCACTTACCATTGAGTCTCACAGAAATTGAGGTCGGAGCCTGTGAGACACAAGAAAATGCTTTTTATTATAGTGCTTATGAATGCTTGCCAATGCGAAAGCTGTAACTGTTTACAACGGTAAATCCTTATATTCTGAAATATGACTAACGTGTGCATTTAGATGCTTTCTATAAAACATGTCCCTCTCAATTCACTCCCTTTTGTTCACCAGTGATTCCTGTGGCCCAACCTCAGGGGACAATTAGTGCTAGGCTAACATTAAAATGTAATTATCACGGCAATAAATTATGATTAACTGCAGGGCTGTCATATTCTCAATGGACCTGCTGCCATCTCAGAGTAGTGCTGGAGGTACACATTCGTCCCTCAGGGGCTGCAGTCAGCAGCGCAGAGGGCACAGAAGCTTTGAACAGCATTCATCCAACATCAGCCAAGCACTTTCTGTGTCCTACACCAAGTGATTTACAGTAAGTACAAGGTTTGTGAAAAGGACTGCAAAATTGTACCCTAGGAGAATGGCAACAGCATGCCAATCTTTTTTCTAGGGCTGCTTTTCAGATTATTTGAGATCTCTATTTGCACAATCCAGCTATTGATTCATAAAATCACAGGATCTATTGTGATCTATGTCACTTTTGATCAATTTAATGTCTTTGCTGAATAGAGTTATTAAATTCTTCCAAAAAACTTATAACAATAACATAAAATGTTAACTGCGGTTTCCGTCAAAATAAAAGCTCAAGGATTTATCTCTTGCAAGTGAAGAAGTTAGGACGTAATTTCCCTACTGTACCGTAAAGTAAAATAATATACTTGTAAAATATACATTTTCATTTATTTTACAGTATATTACTGTCATTGGAATAATAATAAATTTACATTTATTTGTAGACACTTTTATCCAAAGCCACTTATAAATGAGGAATACAGGAAGCGATTCGTCATGAAGAGGTAAATAAACACAAAAAGTGCTCAAAATACAAAGTTTCAGACATAAGCTAGAATAGGGAGGGATTAAAGGAAAGTGAAAGCGTAGATTTTTTTTATGATAATAATATACAATTATTATTATTATTATTATTATTATTATTACAATATTCTAATTGTTTGGCTTCCTAAAACACCAGTGTGAATTAGGGCTGCACGATTTGGGGAAAATATCTAATTGCGATTATTCGGGTTAAAATTGCGATTTAAAATGCGATTTTGTTTTTTACATATAAAAATAAATAACATTTTGTGCTTATATATTATGACTAATAATAATTATTATGATTATTATTATTATTGCTAATAATATATAATAATATTTAACAGAATAAGAAATATTACTATTACAATAACATTTTCATTATTAAAAATAAAAAATAGAGTTTAAGAATAAATATAACAATATAATAATAATAATAATAATAATAATAATATTTATATTTTACAGAAAACTGCAGGGTTACCTGTTAACATGCAGGCAGCCTATGAATAAAAATCTAAAAATAGAAATGTCTTAAGGATTTATTATAAAATATATTATTATTATTATTATTATTATTATTATTATTATAAAAATCTGTGGTATACATTTCTCAATTTTTGTCAGGAGGTATGCAAAAATCAAGAACGAGTCTATGTCTTTAATATGAAATATGAGCCTCTTATGCATCCACTGTGGGGAAAAAACTCCTGTACACTGGAGAAAAACATATGGATTGTCATATAGATTTATTTAGAGAAGTTGTATTTTTCCTATTTTTTACCCAAAATAGGATGGAGTGAGCACTGCTGGGCACTATAACACACACGTTTCGTTCATACTGGAGGCGAGAGTGCGCCCTCGAGCAGAAACTCCACATTTGCCTCAGAGAGACATAATATAATGACGTTTTCAGGAAATCCCTAATGTGAAGCTAGTGCTGTGTAGCTGAATAAAAAGAAGATAGAAACGCATTAAGCATGAAGACAATAAATACATGACCGTGACAATATATGGTGTATTTGAGTTCTTCAAGCCTTCTCGGGTATTTTCATAATAAAGTATATTATAATGCAGTGCTAACTGACATAGACTTCATCACTGTATAGAATACTATAAAATAATTCATTGTCTGCCTCATTCTGTGATAAGAAGCCACGTCAGCTCACAAAAAGGAAATAAACACTCGACTGACGATATGAAGTGAGTTAAAACATGTTATTAAACGTTGTCTTTTTTTTTTTCTTTTTTTTTAAACGCACATTATAAGCGACAAATTCGCAGTGCTTTCAAATGGAGCAGCGTTTACTACTGATCACAGAGCCGCTCTTCACTAACACACTGGGCATATATTTATTTAATTAAAATCGCAGCCTTAACGCTTTCATAATCGCACATAAGCCAAATCGCAATTGCAGTTCGATTTCAATTAATCGTGCAGCCCTAGTGTGAATGTTAGGGGTGTGACGACGAGATCTCGCGAGACTAAAATGTGACGAGATTTCTCGTTGAGGTGAAAAGCTGTCTCGCATCATATTGTCATGACGGAGTGTGAGGATGAAGTTAGGATAGAATATGTCACCGCTACGTTTACATTTGCCTCCACTGTAGTTTTGCTTTTTATAGAAATAAAAACAATTTAATTCAGGTGGATAACGATCGCTTCAATTCCATCAGCTCATCCAATACGAGCTGTTCGAGCTGTACATAGTGCGCAGCACTGATCACGTGACGAGAAGACCGACAGGACCGTGGCAGAGGATTCGTTACACAACAGAATCGTCAGACAAATGTCTATTTTAAAATGCGAGTTCAGCACCACCGCTCCCTATTCACAGAGTACGCACGATTGCGAAAGTGAAAGTCATTCAAACGTGATTTCAATAAGTTACCGCTGTTTGAAAGCGCCTCCCTGAGGCATGCGAATATCTCTCAATATGAAAGCTATCGGTGTAGTTGTAACGATCTCTGAGCTCTGTATCATGCTTGAAGAAAAATTTGGTCTCTATTTGCACTTTGAATATTGAGTACTTTGATTATGGTTGCACTTATTGTTTGCACTTGATCTATGATCAATTTGTGGGAAGGAGTTCAGTTAGGAGGTCAAAAGTTGTAGAAGCACATAAATCATGTGCAGTTCTAAGGTATGAAGAGACAATAAAAAAAAAAAAAGCCAGTCAGTTGAGTTTGTGCAAAACCTTTTACAGTGCTTGAGTATTGTTGTCTTTTACTGCATATCACGGCAAATTCATACTCAGAAACTAGAACTGAAATGACATTCATTACAAGATGAGTTAAAACATTTCAAATGCACCTGCAAACAATTTTTCTAGTCATGCATTTCATCACTGAGGATTTCTTAAAAATACTATGTAAAAATCTTGTCTCGTCTCATTCTCGTGAACCCAATCTCGTGTCTCTTGCTGGCCCAGCCATCGAGGTCACTGTGCCCCCTTGCCTTTGCTTCATTAACCACCCCACCACCACCGGACCGCAATTTCAACCGAGGGTAAAAAAAACCCCTCCCCAACACCCTACAACACCACCCCACCCCCCACCCCACAGAACCCCAGCCCCCTCCCAACCATGGCACTGGCCCCCCCGCTTCGAGGGTCCTGCCGCCGACTCTGTACTGGGAGGAACCCCCCTAGAGGGACCGAATTCCAGCACCCATAGTTCCAGCACCCATAGTCTCAAAATCCTATTGATACTCCCCCAGACTAGCAGATCCGCCTGATAACTACCCACGTCCACAATGGCCTTTCCTCAGGCATGTAGTCCACCCTGACTTACTCCTAAAAGAAATTACTCTTGCTGAAATGTGCCATTCACCACAAGAATCAGCTGCTGTGTCACCTGCCAGTGCTGCTAGCCATTGAAACCCAACTGCACAGCTCCAAATGAAGATGTGAAAAGCCAATCTACGTTCCAGCAGGAGAGGAGAAGTAATTTTCTCTTCCTGCCTCTCTATTGATCTCAGCATGGCTGATTCAGAGCCCTGCTGCTTTCTGGGCACAGGAAGTAGAGAGAAAAGGCATCACTGGGAGGGGGAGGGCAAATAATTGAAGAAAGAAATTTTTGCCTTACCTTCAACACACATTTAAAATCCCACAGCGAACAAACGAGCCACAATAGACACCAGATCATGTAGTATCCATTGTATTACATGTTTCCTCTCACTAAGAGACTACCTCACTTGGCAGCAGACTACAAGATGAATGGCTTAAAGTCCCAATATACTTCAAGCAAAATCAAAGAACGAACTGATGTGACGTCATTTCGAACTAAGTCAGGCCAAAACAAACTTTGTTTGGAGTTCGTTTTTGGAGTTCGAAACAGCTTGCCAAAGCGAACTTTCCAGAAAAGTTTGCTACAGCTGGTAAACACCTTTGTACTACCATTGGTCCGTGGCGATTACGTAATAGGTAGGTGTGTGCAGAGGTTCTTTCTTCATTCACATGGAAATCTTTACCGGTTAATTTCTCCTGTTCAGTCCGTCGAGGTCAAATGTCCGCGAGTGAAAACATGAACATACTGGAGAGCTGCTTTATAGTAGAAAATGAAGTTGTACTTCTGATGAAATGAGACACTGACACTGTTTTTCATGTTTAATACAGTAAAGCTGCTTGATTTTAAAGGTGCAGTGTGTGGTATTTATGAGGATCTATTGACAGAAATGCAATATAATATACATAACTATGTTTTCAGGGGTGTATAAAGACCTAACATAATGAACCGTTATGGTTTTATTACCTTAAAATTAACCATTTCTATCTACATACACCGCGGGTCCCCTTATAGTGAAATCGCCATTTTGCGGCGTCATGTTTCCACAGTAGCCCTAAACGGACAAACTTCTCTACAGAGCGCTAGTCACTCTCTGCTCTCTCCGACGACGAAATTTTTGTCCTGTGTCGGCACCCGTAGCTTATCTATGTGCTTCGAAAGGGAGGGGTGAGCGGTGGGTGATAACAATTCACAACCTCATCGCTAGATGCCGCTAAAATTCACACACTGCACCTTTAAGCAATCTGTTGTATAAAGTGCTATATAAATAAACGTGACGTGTTTCAGAGAATATCCTTGGTTGATCTTTTAGGCATGTACAAAAGACTTTCGGTGTTTCCCATACATTGATTTATTTGTGGCGGCCCGCCACAAAGAGATTTCAGTGCTTCCTATTCATTAAAGGGGTCATGAACTGAGAAATCAAATTTTCCTTGAGCTTTTGACATATAAGAGGTCATCATACTATAAGAATATCCTGTAAGTTTCAGAACTGAAAACGTCCTTGTTAGTCCAATAAAAGCTTTTTTATGCAGCTGTCAATCAAACGGCGAGAGTTTATCAGTGACGCATTTATCAGTGACCCCCTTTTTTTTCAACGAATCTCTTAACTATATCACGTTTGCACTGTTAGTGAAGATGAAAGCATTCGTTAGTGTACAGAAAGTTGCAATGACGAGATCACTGCTTTCATGCGCTCAGCATGTCTGTGATCGGCTACAATGTTCATCTCTGCAACCTTTCATGCCACGATCTGAATATAATGCCATTGATCTAAATATAATGCCATAGATATAAATGTAATGCAACACTTTTCACGATTAGTTAACCATGAGAGCTGTAATAGTAAAAACGCACTAAAAGAGAGAGTAATACATAGCTATTTCAAATGGAAAGACGTTAGCCAATCACAGCAGTGGGCGTTTATTCTAAGAATGTTTTCCGCCAAAATAAAAGCTCAACTGCAGTTTCCGTCAAAATAAAAGCTCAAGGGTTTATCTCTTGCATGTATAGAAATTAGGACAAAACCGAGGGACCGAGGTCCAACAACCACAGTTTCACAAAATCCTGTGGGAAACACTGCCTTTGTTGGTTCCACAAAGCATAATGCATGAGTTTATACATACTTAAGGAAAGTCATTTCAACTGCTACAGTAGTTTCTGACTTCTGTGCTGAACTCTTATGCTGCCTTCACGTGCTCTCGGAATTATCGTAAATACGAGTTTCCTAAGTAAAAATCGCACATTAACGCCCTCTGATGTCGTGTTTACCAGGTATGAGGTATGATTTGTTATTTTTTTCCCAAAACAGCTAGATCGTCTTGTCTTGTCATTGATTTAGTGCATATTTACATATACGAGTCAGCTAATCATTTGAAGCGTATTGTATATTTTATACACAGCGAAAATAGCCTGCATTTGACTGAAATCTGGATAGCACCATAAATGTTTATATGGTTGTCAGTGCATGGAGCACTACATATGATATTGGTTTTAATAAGATTTTCCCAATAAATGGGCAAGAATAAACCTGGTGTCCTCCATGACTCCTTGTTCATTCCGACAACAAAGCACTTGAATGCAACAAGCTCGTAATCACGACTTAAGTGGGAATTATGAAATTTCCGATAGCACGTGAAGGCAGCATTAAACACAATGCAGAGGAAAAAAACCCAAGGCTGGAGCAACAGGTATACAAATTAAGTAGTCACTTTTTTTAAAGTTTCGAAAGTACTTACTAACTTTCCTCCCAGAGATGACTGGAAGCACACGAACAGTCTTCACGTATCAGTGTGTAGCAGTAAATCTTCAGCTCACTGCCTGGAGGAAACAGCACCTTACCTCAGTGATAGATGTGTTGCTGAATAACTTTGGTAAAATGAGGAGTAAACAGCCAATGGGCTGGTGCCACATTAGAGACGGATTATCAAGGTGCCAAGCTGCAGGGAATTTAGTCCTCGATGAGAAACTGTTGATCCAGCCATAAGGGGTCAGTCTACATGTTTGCGAATAAAATCGTTAGTTATTGCCACACAACCAGGGCTAGGCGAATTGGCTTCTGTTTATCACAGGGACAGCCACCCTGGAACAACATAGGGGGAAGTGCTTTGCTCAAAAGGCACAAGGTTGATGGCTCACGGCGTGATTCTTGTGTTAACTGACCCAGCAATCTTCCGGTTACCAGCCTTGACAACCCTCTACAATGAGAGCAAATCACTTGCATATGAAAACAAATTTCCCGCTAGGCAAATAAAAAATGTCTTTAATAAGCCAATGGCTAGTAAATTGTATGATTTCACTCGCCTGGAATTGAGTTAGAGGCACAATAAAAGATTAGCGCAGATATAATTTAATTGCCTGCTGAGCTTTACACACGTCACAAGGCTGAGAGAGCCCTCTGACACTTTCTCTCACACATGCACACTCAACGTCAGAAAAAGAGTGAAGCTTACACGTTACTTAAAGAGAATTGACATGTTAGATCTAAATGGAGGGCTCGACAATAAGGACTGCCCGATGGCAAAGAGTTGACGGAACTGTCACTGTCCCAGTCGGGCCAGTGCTGCATCGTCATGAAAGTTTATTACTTGCACGTGTTTTTAAGCCTTGCCAATTTAAACATTCAAGCACAAGAAGATGCGAAAGAGAACTCAATTCCTTACTCGCTGTGTGAGAAGCATGCGCCCAGAATGCCACAAACAGTGCACAAATACTGAATTGAGAGCCCATCTTGGCGAGTATCCTAGTAAACATAGTTGGTTATGTTTTAAGTGAACGTAAACAGCCAAGAAAGACAACGCATGTGTAAAAGTATAATATATTGGATCCGTGCATTATGTCTTAAAGTGACAACAGTCTAATACTCCTGCTGCTTTCTGTTTTTTAATGTATCAAACAACAAGAAGACTCACTGCAAAAAAAAAAAAAAAATTATATCATTCACTGCTCTTGACTGAATAACTTTTGTAAGTTTAATAAAGATTCATCTATATTTAAATTATATAGTGAAGATTATACAGTGTTATTTTACATTTGAATACTTTATTCAATTTCTATACCTAATCATCTGTATCTAACTACTGTTTACTTGTCTTTAGTAATGTTTGAAATTTATATTATATTTACATATAAACATTTTCATTGTTCTTGCGTTATGTAAAAAGTCTGATGAGTAAAATAAAAATGTACTAGGCTAGCAAATGTAATGTCGACTCGAGCTTCAGTGTGTCCGTAGAGGGTTGCTTGAGCCTTAAAGAAGAAGCAGTGTGTAATTTCTGAGCCACTATCACCAATCGGAACGGTAAAAATAATATATTTTCAAACAGGTTCTACAAACACGTTTTTAAAGATTAACTAAAGATTTTAAATGTTAATGTTAAATGCAATTAAATATCCAATATCAGTTGATACTGTTAAATAAAAAAAGAAAATCACTAATATCGGCCAAATAATTAATATGGCAGTGGTTCTCAATCATTTTGACTCATCATTGTCCAAAACGATATTGTACTGGATAAGGATTAAGGACAAGGATTTTTTTTTAACTCTCTCAATTTCTACATCATAAATTATTTAGAGCCTGGCATTATGGCCTGGTTTCACAGACAAGGCTTAGATTAAGCCAGGATTAGGCCTTAGTTCAATTAGGATATTTAAGTAGCTTTTATGAACGTGCCTTAAAAACATTACAGGTGTGCATCTTGAGACAAAACAATGGCACTGATATATTTTAAGATATGCATGTGCAAGTTGCTTTCAGTTAAAACAGCTCAAACATGCATTTTAGTCTGGGACTAGCTTAAGCCTTGTCTGTGAAACTGGGGGTATAAGATTATATGTATGTACATTATTTTATTCAGGTCTTGAAAATCTTAAAATTACAAAATTAGGCTACCTCATCTATTAAGGTTTTTCTGGACAGTGGGAATCCTGGTGAAATAGAATAAGAAATATCTTTATTTATTTTTTCTTGCTGTTGTTTAGGCTTATTTTAATGCTTGTTTTGCCTTATTTTAAATCATTTTAAGTCATCATTGCTAAGTGTGCTGAGGCCCCCTAATGGGTCTTGGCCCTCTGGTAGAGAACCACTGAAATATGATACTGGCAATGGCAATTTTATTTATATAGCACCATTAAATACAACCCAAGTTGACCAATGTGCTTTGCAATAAAATAGCTAAAAAACACAAAAAGTACAGACATTGTGCATACCTATTTTTTTTAGCATGGAATAGCATGAGGACTAATTCTGGAAAAACATTCTTAGCACAAGCAAACAGCTTCAATCAAGTACCATTCTGAAGTACACATTCGACTCTGTGGTACTCTGCCATCCCACTCACTCTCTATAAGAATAAAAGTGTGTTGAAGAGGGCATTTGTATACATGATCCATTAAATTTTACATGATGCCCCCCATCGAGCCAGGCAAAGTTAAGGTTTGTATATCACTGCCTGAGGATCTCTAGGATGCTCTGATGGAGGTGAGGAAAGGGGTTATTTTGCTGCCTAGGGAACTGCAAGATAGACTGGACTCATTTGCAGCTACCCTTCAACGAACACTGTCGACTGCATGCCAAGTGGAGCTGTGCATCGGAGGTGTCAATGTGAGCTCCCATATGGCGGCAGGCCTCTCTCTACCCCTTTCTCTCTGTGCTGTCTCACACATTCAGAAACTCTCCCAATCTGTGCTAAAGGAGCAAGTGTCAAACAGTGAAGCATGACCAACTGTGAAATTGTAACAGCTCATATTGATCTGAGAGCTGAGAGTGACCCAAAGTTGTGCAGGGCTCAATGCTGACACTTAGCCTTTCATTCCGCTTTAATGGTGCCTTTGGGTTTCTTACTGAACCTGCACTTTTAAGTTAACATGTTCAGTGCTAACAAATACATCTGTACTGTGCTTGTCGATATTTATTTTAACTTGATTATTCCCAAACTGTAACCATCTCACTGTAAGAGGTTACTGACAAAAATGAATCTTTTTGTCTCCTCTCCGTTACTATTCATATTTTTGTACAAAAATATGCACCAAATGAAATGCAACAAATAAAACTTCAAAAAAGGTGTTTTTTACAAATCTTTTCAAAACTGATGTAATACATATTTTTGAGTCATGAAAAATGTGTTTAAACAAGTTTCAGTTGTTAAATAACATTTCAAAAGTGTTTAAATTCATTTTTTGACTGTTTTTATGTCAGATGGTACAACCAAATAGTTGTATGACATACTGTAGTTGTAGCACCTGACATGGAAAGTGTACCAACCTACCCATATTTGAACCTTTTCACTCTGCCACAAGCACCAGTTGGGGTCCTCTGATGATGCATTATCATGTTTACTGTTATTACCTTGTCAATTCATAATAAAAGAGCCATATTTGCAGTTGCGCCACCCTGACATTTGAGAATATACAAATTGCTGGACAAAAGTTTTTCAATTATCTCAACAGCTTTAAAACTACTGATATTTATCAAATTTGTTAATATGAAAGGTTTCAAACCTAAAATTATGCCATAGAATTTAGTTTTTAATTTTTTATTAAGACACCATTTTAAATAGTTTTCTTAGTCTGTTCATTTGTTCGGACAGTTGCACCATCTGACATTTTGGGGGTTTAAGATAACAAAACATAAAGTAATATGTATTATTTAAATGTACTAAAAATGAATTCAAACTAAATCGGTTTTATAGAATAAAGTGAAATGTCATGAATTTATCAAATTATTTTAAAAGGAAATAATGGACTTGGACACAAAAATGTGCTTAAAAAAAGATGCATGTGGTTTGTTTACATGACATGGCATTTTCACTGTCACACAAGATAAAAATTTATATAATTAGTATTGTCATCATTTAAAATGCAGTAAATGGTTAAACATTTCTTTGTCTTACATGGACCTATTCATATAAAAACTGCTTTGTCTTAAGATTTTTTACATTTTTGAGCCAAATCTCAAAATTGTCCAATGGTGTGACTGTCTCAAACATGGTTCAACAAATTACAACTTTTATAAATTTAAAAGAAAAGCATACAAATGAATAAACACCTCTGGCATAATTTTACAAGTGTCTATTTTAGTAAATGGCAATCATTTTTTTCATCCATATATTTCTAAAAGCATAGGAACTTGATACATTTTGTCACTGAAAACCATGTCCTCCAGTGTGACATCATATCCTGATTTTAAATCGGGCAATTCCACGGACAACTTTAATTAGTTGAAGGACCCCATTCAAGGTCATGTTACTGAAGCCCATGACATGTGCACATGGTTAGTTTTTGTCTCAGAATTGTTCAAATATTTAACTTTTTTGGAACCACTATAAAAGTGTTAAGTTTTGTGGTCCTTTGGTGTGACGCTCCTAAATTATATTTAATTAAGAATGTATGTTAAACTACATAATCATGGAAAATTATGAAAATGTGTCTTGCTAACTGCTAATGACAGGTTAGCTACGAATAGCAAGTTCATTAACTGACTCAAAAGGCTGAAACATCCTATGGTGTGACAGATAATGTCCACCGGTGTGACACCTGTACTGTCACACCGGAAGACAAAGATGTCACACAAGAGGACAAGATCTCTTTAAAAAGCATTTTAAATAATTAAATAAGATTTGTTCAACTCCTTTTTAATCTTTTTTTGAACATTTTCAGTGTTTTTAAATGCAATAATTACATTAATTAAAAACATTTTCTGATTTTTTCAGAAAATTTTTACTGTTATAAAGTGTCATGAAAATAAGTATAAAATGTGCTATTCTTTGTTTTTGAGACAGAAGGAATTGAGGGAGAGAAATGAGTGGGAGGGAGAGGACACGGAAGTATAGAGAGATAGAGAGAAAAAGAACAGGGGTCCACGCAGAAGGGAGGAGATCCTAAGAGAATGACGCAAAGTAAATAGAATCGAAATGATGCCTTAAAACGAGCAGTCATTTACTTTAAAAACATGGTTGATGATTTAACAAAAAATTAAATGTTATTTCTTCTTTAACAAACAAATTAATAACATTAAAAAAGGATTTTGGGGTGTTTCAAAGATATTTGCTCTGTCAAGGAGTCACTGTTCATTTTGTTGGTTTAAAAAAAAAAAAAAAACATATTTTTTCTATCAAAATTAAATTCTTTCTTCTTTGACATTCAAAGTTAAATACAAAATACTTGAATGTAATACCCCCCACTTTCTTTAAATGCAATAACTACCATTTCTGTCCTTTAGTGTGACATAATGTCCTACAGTGTGACACACATAAAAGAACCACAGATTTGTCTTTATCTCAAAATTTCTTTTTGAGCAGAACAGTTGAGTATTGCTGTAGGGGAAAAAAAAAAATCAAAATCACCTTTATTTATATAGCGCTTTTTACAATGGCAATTGTTTCAAAGCAGCTTCACAGTGGTAACAGGAAAATAATGCAACGGAATTTGATTCGGCTCTGGTGAAAACGGTGATGTCATCCAGCTCATTTCAATTATCATATAGTGTCAATGCTGGCAGATCAGTAATATAGTTGAAATTTAAGTGTCCCCAACTGAGCAAGCCAAAAGCCAAAGGCGACGGTGGCAAGGAACCAAAACTCCTTCAGGGTCAGAATGGAGAAAAAAACCTTGGGAGAAACCAGGCTCAGTCGGGGTGAGTTCTCCTCTGGCCGACGAACAAATAGTGTATGATTATGATTCTGGCACATTACAGGTCATCTTAAAATGGTATAATTTTCAGCAGTTTTGAAAGGATGACAGTGAAGTTTGTCTTGTATTTATTGAAAATGTCCAACAAGTCCAACAAGTCATGGGGAAAAATAATTGAAATAATTATTCATATTAAATAATTTCATAATTTCATATTAAATAAATAGCACTGTATGAAAATGTTAGACATTTAATGAAGATAAATCTCTCTCATGCTATTTGTATATTATTTATAGTTTTTTTTTCTTAATTTTTGCTATGTCACACCATAGGACACATTTATGGTACAGTTCAGTAAAAATGTTAAAAAAAAAACAGTGAAAGAATTGATAAAGTTAGTGACCCCATATATTTTCTCAAACATCAGACTTCACACCACATAAATCTATGTATTTTTTCTTCAAAAATGGTGTTTTACAAAAAAAAACATTTTTTACTGCCTATCTCTCAACTACCCATATATATATATATATATATATATTTTTTTTTTTTTTTTTTTTTTTCCCCAAATAAATTATGTTCTTTTAGACTTTCTATTTATCAAAGTATCCTGAAAAAAAAATGCCACTGTAATAATATTTTATGATATTACTCTTTTTACTGTTTTTGTTTTTTTTATCAAATAAATGCAGCCTTGGTGAGCATAAAATAATGAATTTGAATAATATAAAATATAATATAATATAATATAATATATTGCAGCATATAACAAACATTTTCTTCAAAAGACAAAAATTATGACTAAAACAGAAAACTAAAGACTGCATTTGTATTATTATGCTGAAATGACATGGCTTAGCTCACAGCAACAATCTATCAGACAGACAATAGTAATAATGCACCTTGTCATTAGCATAAATAAAACCACCTATAGGACACACTACAATGAAAATATTCCACAGTATAGACATTACAGATTCAGCAAAAGGCTTTGATGCTTTAAGAAGCTAAAGACTCGTTTAGATATCACCGTGACCGTTTTGCTGCACTCAGTATTTTTAAAGATACAGTTCTAAATCCTCCCACATCCCCTGCTCCCTCAGGCTAGCAGCACATAGATAGAAGAGGTTGTAGAAGTTGATTAAAAAGGCATAAACCCAGGGAGAGTGGTGTGACTGCACTGTGACCCCTAGAGCTCAAACATGGCAAATTGAAAGCAGATAAACTCCAGCAGAGCCCCTCCACAATAACCAGCAATGGAAAGAGAGGGTCAGCGGTTATGATGGTGCCTGAAGAGGAATTAACTCCAAGTCTGGGTGGGTGTATATTGAGGTATACGCATGAGAAGCCACAGTTCACCTTACTCACCAATGAAAATGGATTCTGTTAAACCCAGATCCAAGTGGCCCATTGACTGCCAGTTTTACAAAAATACCATTTCCTGAAACGACTTGCTAAGATAATGGGCGATAATTAACTTAAATTCAAATTAAATGGCCTCAGTTGAATCAGTCAGTACAAAAAGTATGGTTATAAATATATAAAGCAACAGAAGCTTTAAAGAACTGATGACAGCATTACATGGCATTGCTTTTGTCTCCAAGCTCAGGTACCCTTCAACTGAAAAGCAAAGTGAAAGTTCAAATCAAAAGTTACAAGATTTGAAGGAGACATGTAATTCCCTTGACAGAAAGTACAAGCACACAGTGCCAACTAGTTTGGCAACAAACTGATTTAACATACGGCTGTACACTATGAAAGATGACAGGTGGAAAGGGAAGTGACAAGGTAATAATTCACCAAGGACATGGGGCAAATCCTGTATTTACCTTATGCACACTGTATAAACAGCCTAGTTCTGTCCTAGTGCACTATACTGCATGCTACACTGCATGCTAAAGGCCCAATATGAGAGTGTCAAATGCATAATGTGAGGCTAACAAACAACTGAGACTTAATTTACTCCTTCAAAAACTGATATGCATTTATAAAACAGTCTCACGTTTGCTGGGTCACAATGTCAGTAAAGCTTTGAGATCATTAACGTTTGAACAGCTTAAGAAACAATTCAACTGATGTGAATGAATAATAGAGGTGAAAGGTGAATAGTGGACTTCAGTCACAGCTAATTCACCTACTGTGTCCTTAATCATTACCATAGCTACCTATCTAAAATCTAATTTAACAGTCATTTGAAATCACCATTGGTGATTCTCAGTCATGTCTGGTGCAGAAAATGTAGTAGCATGTCACACCTAACACAAATGCCCACACAACATATGTTATATTATGAAGTATTTAAAGCTACAAGACTAACCAAATGGCACTTTAACAACTGTTGCATGTGTCAATAGTTTCATAAAAAAGGACATTAATCAGGAAGAGAGGCTATTTTGAATGTGTCCATTGTAAGGTGTTCTTAAGAGAGTTTGTCATTGCAACTAGGGCTGAACGATTAATTGCATTTGCGATAACATCGCGATATGATAAAACGTTTTTTTTTAACCGCAAAGGCTGTGATTACACTCTGGTCACGTGACACGCGAGAGTAAAGCAGTCTGCAGAAGAAGCATCAACTTGGCACGTTACGCCTACAGGCCTGGCCTAAAGGAAATAACAGTTTGTGTTTAATTGATCTAATATCGTGTTGGTCAGATATAATAACAATAGGGGTGGGAGAAAATATTCTCTCTCCAATGATTCTGGATCAATTCTGAGCTTAGATTTTAACTGCAGGTGCGCAATGGCGCTGCGTGTGTTTTAGAAACACGCGTATTCTGTTTGCTTTCATTTCCTCTCTCTCACACACACACACACACCACTCGAACCATAAAATAATATTTCATAACGTTCGGAAAGGTTGAAGCGAATTACAATGACATTCGCGGGCTTCATCACACATGATATGCGCTGTGAGAAACGTGCACTTTGCTTGATCGTTACGCTTACAGTATGTGTTCTCGCCCGCCGGTATTTTCCTTACAAATGCTCTACGAAGACTTCATTTAAGTCGTTTGGAATGCAGTGTGCTTATATATTAAAAATATGAAACTCACTGACAGAAGGCTTTCAGTTTCTTTGTGAAGAGTGCTCGCGCATGCGGCTGTGCGCGTCTCAAAATGCTTTTATGACGCAAAATTAATGTAAACACAGTCATTAATGCCTTAAGGAATTAAACAGGACAAACCACATCTTATATTTGAAAAGAGTTCTGTGCATTAGTGTGAATGCAGATCTCCTGCGGCCTATGATGCCATCAGTAATAATCAAACAAACAACAGTAAAGATGAGAGAAAATCACTCACAGCTCTTGAATAGAAAACGTTCAGATACTCTTAAATACTGAAAGCACTCTTTGTTCATTGCTTGTAGTGTTTTTTGTTCCTCTTTATTATTTACTAGCTTTTATATTTTGAAGCTATATTAGTTTATACATTTAAAATTCTTTTATATATAAACTAATATAGCTTCAAAACACACACACACACACACACACACATATATATATATATGATATAATAAAAAAATTTAATGTGTAATTTTTTTAAAAAGTACTTATAATTACATATATAATAATAATAATAATAATAAAGATTTTAAGTTTTATTAATAAGATTAATTAATAAGAAAAAAAAAGTTGAGGTTCCTAAAGATTCCCACCATTAGCCTACTATACAATGATTTATTGCTCATCTTTGTTGAATAATACAGAACATAAAGAGCATAAAAAAAATAAATCGCATATTAAATCGCAATCGCAATATTGGTAAAAAATAAATAAAAAATATTTTCCAAAATCGTTCAGCCCTAATTTCAACACCCTTTTGGTTTATATTTAATTTACTCCAGCCCCTTTCTTTAGATGGGAAACATGAAAGATAGACATTCAGCATTCTCAGGCTGGGCAAGATGTGCCAACTGCCAACTGCCTTTATCCAATTTAATGAATTTCTGCTCCAAAAATTGATCATAAATTCCAGTGTTGTGTGAAATACCTGCCAGCGATACACTGACCCCTTTCCTAGCAAGTGCTTACAAGGTTTGCTTTCCTGAGGGATGAATCAATCCGAAAACAGCCAGTTAATTATAAATCAAAACCAGCGAATGCTGACAGGAATACTGTCGAAAAGTTCCCATTGCAGAGTGGAAGTCTGCCTCAGTTACCTTCAGTTGAAAATGTTGCTCAAACCACAGAGCAACTCTCTCAAAATATTATACAGACCCAAGAAAATGAGCATGGATCCCAAAGTAAGTGTTTAGTTAATGGGATCTTACATATACAGTACCTTTAAAATAAATAAAAAAAAAAACAATATTATTAACCATTCAAAGCCAAACTAAAGTGTTAAAAACTACCTAGGTCACATTAAAAAGCAGAAAGACAACAACACAAAACTCAAAGCATGCACCACCACTAGAGAGGGCGACCTTCACAAGCGAAGCAACATCAATACAAATGCTAACCAATGGGGAAAGATCTTCTCTTGTTGAGACTAAAACTTGCAGTACAGTATAACACTAACAATGGAAGAAGAGAGAAATAATCTTATCTAAATACTCAGACACTCTTGTCTTGACTCTATTATGGAAAGGGCCAAGAGCAATTCTTACCAATATGCAACAGAGGGATGCATTTCTTCTGTCAAAAATGGAAAGAAGTCCAAATTCTGTACATTGTGTTGTACATCCAATTCCTAATGAAGAGAGGTTTATTGTTAATTAAAAAAAAAATATTGATTACATTTAAATTACTATTTTATTCACGTTTAAAATGTTCTACATTTCTAAATGAATAATTTATGAATTATTTAATTATTTTCTAAATATTATTTTGAAAAATGAATCAAATTTGAGAAAATCAAAAATCTCCAATATACATTGATACAGGACACAGCAAAAAAATAAAAATAAAAACCTCACGTCAGCCAGTTAGATCATAGGCTTTCAACCCTGCTCCTGGACACCCACAAAGGCTATGTTCACAGTCAACCCAAATCTGATTATTTGTGTTAGATTGGAATCTGATCTAAAATGATTGACTGTCCACATTGTGTATCGCAACTATTCAGATCCGATTTGTGTGTCCATGTCGCTCTTTCGTTTTCCGGAATATCGGCATTAATTTCTATGGCAATGACGTTGCATTGGTAGGACAACAACAACAACAACAACAAGGAAGGATGTGCAATAGAGATGTGGCTTTATTCCATGCTGCGTCTCCACCGGTTTCAAAACATGTCTCCGTTATATTGTCATTTTCAGCTCGTCCGGCACTTTGCAACAAGTTTTTTCTGCAGCGACTTTCAGCATGTTTCCTATAACAACACCTGATGTTTAGATTTTAGGCCACGTGAGAGTCACATAAACCATACGAAATCCAATTAGAGCAGTCAGACTGAAGCGGATTTCCAGAAATGCGATTTGAATAGGATTTCAAACCACATATGAATGCAGCTCGAAACGGATTTGTAAAAATCGCGTTTCATATGATTTTTTTGCTGTTCACACTTGCTAAATCTGATCGGATTTCTATCGGATATGCACAAAAATCAGATTTGGACTGACATTAGCTGAGTTTCCATCCAAACATGAAGTGAATCTTTTCAAAGTTTGCAAAAAAACTGCATTTCCACAAAGTCCCTTTAAGACAAGTCATTTCACTCGGCAGCCATCTTTGAAACACCTCTCGGCCATGCAAGTGCAGCTCCTATCTCTTTGAATGGGGAAACATAAAATTCTCCAAAACTGTTCGCCAAGCTTACGGTTAAATTTTATATTTGAAATAACCAATGAAGTCTGACAACAACTGTCTCATAAATTTTGTTTATAAAAATTTTTTTAGCCTGGACAAAGCTAAATGCACATGCGCAGTCCTAAGCGCGCGTCTCAAAATTCCAGTAGTCGGTACCAATACCATTAAAATTTTACAGTTCTCGGTACCAATTTCGGTACCACAGCAAAATCTGTTGGAACTATTTTACTATTTTATTTAACTATTTGATACAATTTTTTAAATTAAATTCAATGAGTTTATTATTTATGATGGTGATCATTATAAGTAAATAATTCATATAAACATTTGAAGGCTACATGATGTTTAAAAGTAAACATTGTTTATAAAATGATCAAGTGAAAAATAAGCAACCCTCTATGCACACCTAATAATAATAATAATAATAATATTAATTATTATTATTATTATTATTATTATTATCATTAGTGTTAGTATTATTATTACAATGAGACGGTGCTAAATCTCCTGTATAACAGTAGCATAATATATTTCTGTCAATTTCTTCAAGTTAAACCGAACTTTTATTTTGACGGGTTGCCGTGAAGAGCTTTGAGTTTCTGTGTGTTTATGATATGAGGATAGTTTTTTCTCAAATGAAACGGTAAAATGCTCATGAAGCATTGCTCTATAAAAGCTTAGGCTGTTAGTTTGGAGATAGAGCTTGTTCCCGGTTGCTTGTTTGATTTTTAGTTTAACTTGCTTTTGTTATTTGTTGAGTATTTTGTTTTCTATGTTTGATACACTAACATGCACCAGAGAGACATTACAGATGATCATGTTTTCTTGTTTTACATATTTTTTCTATTAAATGTTAATAAATGTTCATTGTTATAACCGTACTGACTTTGTTATATTATTGATAAGGAACGGACAAGAGACAGCGTGCATGTAACATATGACTTTACTAAAAACTCTCTCTCCCCGCGCATACCCCGCGCATGCGCACATTACACATCCATAACATCCTATCAGTACATCTCCCCCTTTTAGCTAAAGAACTTCCTGAACCCAATGCATTAACACAACATAGCATTGCCTATTAAATTCTCATTCAGTCCATTCTTCTCCCCTTTTTTTTTTTTTCAGCAAAAAAAAAAAAATCAGTCTCTGTGGGAAAAACACAAAAACAAATATTATTCAATTATTACTATTTCCAACAGAAGCAGGGGAGATAAAATGAGAATGGAGAGCACCAAGTCACTGCTCTAAAGGTTCAGTCTTAACGGTGGTCTGATCACCCTGCCCACTCTGCTTCTAACACAGTCCTGAATCTCTCTTGGCTGTGAAGGAACTGCTCTCAGGTGGGAACGATGTCTTCTCAGACTACCAGTCTGCCCTTCTACAATGTAGGAACGTGGTGTATCAGCAGGACTTGTGACTCTGCCTGGATTTGGTACATTCTTAATCCAGACTGACTGTCCCGTCTGTAGCACAGGTTTTATTTGTGCTCTGTGGCGTTTATTATACCACATCATCTGTTTTACCTTCAACTCTTTCTCTTTTCTTTTGAACGTGTTGAGGTTTGGCCACGCTGGTTTCAGTGTGGATGGACTCACTGGGAGAGTAGTTCTGATGTTCCTTCCCATCAAGAGTTGAGCAGGCGAGGCTCCTGACGCTAATGGAGTGGCTCTGTAAGCCATAAGTGCTTTGTGAGGATCCTCGCCTTTCCTCAGTAGTGTTTTAACAGTTCTCACTGCTCTTTCCACTTCCCTGTTGCTTTGAGGATAATGCGGGCTGCTGGTCACATGATGGAAATCATAGTCTTTTGCGAAGTCAGCAAAGTCTGATGCTGCAAATTGTGGGCCATTGTCTGTGACCAGAATCTCTGGGACTCCGTTACAGGCGAACATCGCTTTGAGTTTCTCCATCACATGTTTTGTTGTTGTCAAAGTGAGTGAAGCAACTTCTATGTAGCGTGAGTAGTAGTCAATCAGCAGGATGTAATTACCTTTGTTCCAATGGAAAAGATCTGCTGCCACTCTCTGCCATGGTCTTGAAGGTAAGGGAGTGGTCAACAGGGGCTCTGGGTGACTGTAGCTGTTTTTGACACACGTTTCACACTGACTCACTTTGTCTTTGATTTGCTTTGTTATACCTGGCCACCAAACCGACATCTGTCCACGTGCCAAGCACTTAGTGATGCCTTGATGTCCCTGATGCACCTTCTCTAGGACATCTTTCTGCAAACTGCCAGGTATCACAAGCCTATTTCCTTTCATTAGCAAGCCCTCCACAATGAGCAGATAGTGTCTGTATTGCCAGAATAATGCTAAATGCGGTGGAGCAGACTTTTTCTCCTCCCATCCTGTGCGTACAAGAGAACTTAGCTGTCTGCACACTTTGTCCTCTTCCTGAGCTTTCTTTATTTGATCAAGCTTAGTCGGTGTTGCTGGCAATTGTTGAATGACATGATCAACACACACTTTAACCTCTTCTTCTCTTTTTAGGTCTGCTTCAGAAGGGTTTTCTTTGAGTGGAGCTCTGGAGAGCGCATCCGCTGTGATCAGATTTTTTCCAGCGACGTGCATGATCTTGAAGGAGAACCGACGTAGACGAAATCTCAGTATACGCGGAGGTAGGTCATCCAGCAGTCTCGAGCCTAGTAGACTGACCAATGGCTTGTGGTCAGTCCTGACCACAAAATCCAGTCCAAGAAGGTAGGTTTGAAATCTTTCACAGGCCCAAGTAATTGCCAGTGCCTCCTTCTCAATTTGTGCGTATCTTTTCTCCGTAGGTGTCATGCTTCTTGAAATGAATGCAACAGGTCTCCATTCCCCTGCAGGCTGCAGCTGGGATAGTACTCCACCTAATCCAAAGAAAGAAGCATCCGCTGAAACTCTTATCTGTCGATCTGGACAATACTGTGCTAAAACTGCCGGAGAACTGAGCTCTTGTTTCACTTTTTCAAAAGCTTGCTGTTGTTGTATCCCCCATGTCCAGTCATTTTCGGCTTTAAGTAGGTCTCTGATAGGTCCCGTCAGCTCTGCAATGTTGGGAGAGAATTTTCACCATGCCGGGGAATCTTTTGACATCAGCTACACTTTTAGGCTCTGGCAACTGTTTTATGGCTTTTATTTTGTCTGGGTCAGCTCATATGCCCTCTGCACTGATGATGTGTCCCAAGAACCTAACTTAAGGCACTGTAAATTCACATTTCTCGTTCAGTGTCAGACCATTCTGTTCCAGCCGGTTCAATACCTTGAGAAGTCTTGCATCATGTTCTTTGTGTGTAGCACCGAACACCAGGATGTCATCTGCGTGGCACAGCGTGCCCTCCAGGCCCTCGAGCATCTGTGTTAACTGTTTTTGAAAGTGTTCTGGTGCCGAGGAAATGCCAAATGGAAGGCGGTGAAAGCAGTATCTTCCATAAGGTGTAATGAAGGTAGTGAGAGGGACTGAGTCTTTATGTAGAGGAATCTGCCAGAATCCAGCAGTAGCATCCAGCTTGGAGAATACTGTAGCACCTGACAATTTCGCCAGTGTCTCATCAACTGCAGGAAGAATGTGTCTCTCTCTGCAGACATCGTCGTTCAGGCGTGTTAAATCGACACAGATTCGGATCTTGACATTTGGTTTCGGCACTAACACCATACCTAAACGCCACTCTGTTGCTTCTTCGATGGGAGCTATTACACCAAGATCTTCAATCCTTTTCAGCTCCTCTTTGACTTTGTTCAACATCGGCAATGGCACACGACGAGGGACCGACAGAGCAAATGGAGTGGAAGACTCTTTGAGCTTAATTTTGTAGGCTCCTTGAAGTTTTCCAAGCCCTGTGAAGACTTTTGGGAACAGCTTTTTGTAGTCAGTGTCAGATGTTTGAATAGCATCTACAGTGTGAATTAAGTTCAGCTCTTTTATGGCAGGTAGTCCAAGGGGAAGGGACACCAGTTTTGGTATCACAAACACTGGGTGTTTTATCACTTTTTCTTTGTGACCAAGTAGTGCTTCGAACTGCCCTCTCACCTGTATTGACATGTTGCTTGGACCACACAGCTTTTTTCTCGCCAAGCTGAGAGAACCATGTTTCCTCTGTGAGTACATGCTATCTGGTATGGCTGTCACTGCTGCTCCTGTGTCAAGTTTAAAATGAATCTGTTCGCCGTTCACTGCAATGGACTTTTGCCAAACATCAGTTGAATTCTCAGACACAAAATCTCCCAGGAACACAGTCTCTATGCTGTCTGTCTCTTCACAATGATATATTTCATCCAGCCTTTTCTTTGTTTTGCAGACTGCTGCAAAGTGCCCTTTTTTCTTGCACTTCCTACACTCTGCATCCCTTGCTGGACAGCTGTTCAGTGAGTGTGCTTGTGGCTTACCACATCTGCCATATCCCTTTCTGGCTTCATTATATTTTTCCCCATCTGGTCGCCTTTGTGGTCCTTTTTGTGCATATCCTGGTTTTACTTTCCATTTTAGCATGTCCATGTTTACCTCCTTTGAGTCACCGCTTGTTTGTCTTAAAATCGTCTGCTGCTTTTTTATTTCTTCATTTTGTCTTATCTTTGTAACTGCCTTGTTGAGTGTGAGTTCGGGATCTAACTGTAATCTCTCTGACAGTGAGTGATCTCTTATTCCAACTACCAGCCTATCTCTTATCATTTCCTCTTGAAGGACTCCATACTGGCAGTTTTCTGCTAGTTTATGAACTGCAGTAATGAACGTTTCAGCTGACTCTTCCGGTTCTTGGCACCTCTTGTTGAATTTAGCTCTTTCATAAATAACGTTGTGCTGACATACGAAGTGTTTCTCAAACGCTTCTTTAACTCTGTCATATTCCTTCCTGTCTTCTTCAGACAGAGCTAGTGTGCACAAGATATCATCAGCTTTATCTCCCATTGTGTAGATAAGCGAATTTACTTGATATTCTTGGCTTCTTTCACCAATCCCCGCCGCCAAACGGAATCTCTCGTACCGTCTAATCCAATTTGGCCAGCTGCCAAAATCACTGAAGTCGAAGGGTTCAGGCGGGCTTATTGAAAAGAGTGTATCCATGTTAAATGTTCACCTTGGTGCCATTCTCTGTTGAATCTTCTTGTATCATCTCTTTTTCTGTTGCCTTTTTCTTTGCCGTCTCGGCGCTCACTCACACTCCGTGTCTGTGACGCAGCTGCAGGTGTCGGCGCGAGGTCTGGATTATCTCCTCGAACTTCACTTACAAACTCTTAATCTCGCCGATCTGATGCGGATAGTTGTCATCGCTTGGAACGCGAGGTAAGTCCGCTTCTGACACCATGTTATATTATTGATAAGTAACGGACAAGAGACAGTGTGCGTGTAACATATGACTTTACTAAAAACTCTCTCTCCCCGCGCATACCCCGCGCATGCGCACATTACACATCCATAACATCCTATCAGTACAGACTTCACTGACTCCTTTCATTTGTCACGGCTTTGAGTCGGTCGTGACAGCAACACACCTGCCTGCAAGTTTCGAGTCATCCTCCTGTCCTGAACACCTTGATTAGTTCAGGCCTGTTTGATTTTGGTGCTAAACTCTACAGGACAGTGGGTCTCCAGGAGCAGGATTGAAGACCTCTGAGTTAGATCATTTACCTACTGACAAGTTAAAAGCATTTTACAAGTAAAATTTTACAAAAACTAAATGTTACAAAAAAAAAAAATAGTTTCAGTTTGCAAGGCATGATATGAATGCACACTATATTGCCAAAAGTTTTGGGACGCCTGCCTTTACATGCACATGAACTTTAATGACATCCCATTCTTAATCCGTAGGGCTTAATATGGAGTTGGCCCACCCTTTGCAGCTATAACAGCTTCAACTCTTCTGGTAAGGCTTTCCACAAGGTTTAGGAGTGTGTTTATGGGAATTTTTGACCATTCTTCCAGAAGCACATTTGTGAGGTCAGGCACTGATGTTGGACGAGAAGGCCTGGCTCACAGTCTCCGCTCTAATTCATCCCAAAGGTGTTCTGTCGAGTTGAGGTCAGGACTCTGTGCAGGCCAGTGAAGTTCCTCCACACCAAACTCGCTCATCCATGTCTTTATGGACCTTGCTTTGTGCACTGGTGCGCAGTAATGTTGGAACAGGAAGGGGCCATCCCCAAACTGTTCCCACAAAGTTAGGAGCATGAAATTGTCCAAAATGTCTTGGTATGCTGAAGCATTAAGAGTTCCTTTCACTAGAACTAAGGGGCCAAGCCCAACCCCTGAAAAACAACCCCACACCATAATCCTCCCTCCACCAAACTTTACACTTGGCACAATGCAGTCAGGCAAGTACCGTTTTCCTGGCAAACACCAAACCCAGACTCGTCCATCGGATTGCCATACAGAGAAGCGTGATTCGTCAGTGAACACGTCTCCACTGCTCTAGAGTGCAGTGGCGGCATGCTTTATACCACTGAATCCGACGCTTTGCATTGCACTTGGTGATGTAAGGCTTGGATGCAGCTGCTCGGCCATGGAAACCCATTCCATGAAGCTCTCTACGGACTGTTCTTGAGCTAATCTGAAGGCCACACAAAGTTTGGAGGTCTGTAGCTATTGACTTTGCAGAAATTTGGCGACTTCTGTGCACTGTGCGCCTCAGCATGCGCTGACCCCGCTGTGTGATTTTACATGCTACCACTTCGTGGCTGAGTTGCTGTTGTTTCCAATTGCTTCCACTTTGTTATAATACCACTTACAGTTGACCGTAGAATATTTAGTAGTGAGGAAATTTCACGAATGGACTTATTGCACAGGTGGCAACCTATCACGGTACCACGCTTGAATTCACTGAGCTCCTGAGAGCGACCCATTCTTTAAAAAATGTTTGTAGAAGCAGTCTGCATGCCAAGCTGCTTGATTTTATACACCTGTGGCCTTGGAAGTGATTAGAACGCCTGAATTCAATGATTTTTGAGGGGTGTCCCAATACTTTTGGCAATATAGTGTACATGGCATGATAAAAAATATGTAAGATATAGCACTGGCTCAATACAGCGAGACACCCATCAGCTGGCCCAAAACTTTCTTACTAATGGTCTCCTGGCTATCCTTAGGCCCAATCCCATTTCTACCCCTTAGCCCTTCCCTTTCCCCTACCCCTTCGTTTTGCGTGTTCACGTGAAGGGGTAGGGGTGTCTCGATTCTCTTTTGGCTGAAGTGGTAGGGGTAAGGGGAAGGGCCAGACAGCCCTTCAAACAAAGATTTTTCGGGACCACACTACGAACGAAGGGGTATGATGAATTTCCCTGCATACACCGACTACCGTGCTGCTAGAATGCGTGTAGTGATGTTGCCACTCGGGATCGATCACTTATGTGTTGCCTGGATGCCAGTTTCTCCGTAGACAACCTTTTGAGTGATATGAACTAATAATTAATAAATTAATAATACAGTTAAAAAAAAATATTTGGTCATCCTTCATAACGCAGTCGATATTTACATCACGTATCGTCTGTAAACTCTTGTGTCTCCAGGGCAACAACTGACTCGTTTGTATTACATTGCAAAGAGCTCCGTTATCGCAGCACCACAGTAGAAAACGAAACCATATCCGTACTGGCCGGCTCGGATCGGCACGGAATGGAACGGTTAACAAACAAGGAGAACAGTTTGGCCCGATGGAAAAGCGGCTTCACCAGTCTTGTATGTTCTGTATCATTCTGTATCGTCTTAGGAAACTCGATATCTCATACGTTTTTGAACTGAAAACGGGCGCCGTTTTCTTAAGTCCAAATACTGCGCAAAACAACGTTGGGAGTGAGTTATTTGTTATACGTTCTCGCGCCTGATTTCTGTTAGATATAGCCTACGCACTTCACTGCTGTTCATACTGGTTAAATGTTACAGAACACTAATAAAAGAAACGGGGTATGATGACGTACGATGACGTGTAATGGTGTAGTAGTGGTGTCCCATTTCTTAGGGGAATATTTTCACCCCAATGCCTTGCCACTCTGTTTCAAGGGGCAAGGGGAAGGGGTAGGCATAGGGGTAGGCGAAGGGGTATAAAATAGAATTGGGGTTGGGCCTTATTCATGCCCCCTGAAATGTATTTATAATAACTATCCATTTGCATTGCAATTTTTCTTTATACCCTGGCTGTTATGGTTATCTTGCTATTGCTTAAACAAAACCACAATTATCCTTTGTCCTTCTGTTTCACCTCTTCTACAGCAGTATTAGGTGACATGGCTTGTGTCTGAGGATGTTTGCCTCTTAATCACAGAGGAGAGAGGCCATTAGGGAGGCGCAGCGGTGAGCAGGATTCCACAATGGAAGTCATTTGGTCATTATTAGGGATGAGGTTAAATGAGAGAGTTGGGTTTACTAATGAGGTGGTCTTATTACAGGAAAGACACAAGGCATTAGCATGCAATGAATGGAACTGAGGTTAACCAATTTCTCTCTTTCTTTCTCATCCTCAATCTAAAGTTTATCTTGCCAAGACAACCCACGTAGCCCCAAAGAAATCTCAGAGATATGCTGTCATATTTGCTGTCTGATGGAGAAATCTGTTTAATGCCATAAAACATTATATTTGTGATATTTA
Organism: Coreius guichenoti; assembly: GCA_039654105.1. Lineage (NCBI taxonomy): Eukaryota > Metazoa > Chordata > Actinopteri > Cypriniformes > Gobionidae > Coreius > Coreius guichenoti. The sequence continues at coordinate 22,034,367 of CM077185.1, read as the reverse complement.
CAACCTTCTACAAAAGGCAAACAATTATTGCATTGGTAACTGAATGGTAAATTCAGCTTCAGTGCTGTCTGTGTAGATTATTTCACCGTAAGCCTCTGAGTGACAAATGAAAGTTGACAGCAAATTGACTATAAAACGAGTTAATTAGACACCTTAGTGATGAAAAATAAAGAGTGCAGAGATAAGACAAATTTGAGCGAAAAGTTCGTCAATGCTTCTGAAAATCTTTCAGGGCATCTGTCAGGGTTTTCTCACATAGATGCATGTCACGCATTGTGAGCAGTACAACAAATTACTCAAAATGAGTAGGAGCAGAGCGCCATATCTAATCTAGCAAAAGTGTGTACAATTAGTCAGAGCTGACTGATCACAACAAATTAAACAATTGTATAACACATAGTTAACAAAATCTCCAGTCATTCTGTTTGAATGCAGTGACATAATATATGATCAAATTATTAAGTCTTTGATGATGAATAAAAGGAATATCCAGAAGGAAAGATTATCTGGACTAGGATTATCAATGGTTCATGATCCGTACACCCCCTTCTCATCTTTTACCAACGTTTAATGGCCTTACTAACTTCCAATTCCTGTCAGTTAAGTTTTGACTATGCATTTAGCCAAGCTCACAACTGTAACTGATTTTTTAAAGGTGCACTCATTATGTTTTTGTTTTTGATTAGTTGGTGCCAGTGGTTTTGGACAATTTTTTTGTACAGTCATATACAGTAACTTGCCATGAAACATTTTAATTAACAAAAAATGAATGAGTGCACCTTTATTAACATGACACGGTTTAATAACATGTAGCCTCTTCTGAAAGCACTTTACTAATCCACAACCATAAAGAACTGTAACTGTATGTAGCCTAAATTGAAAACCAAATGCACACCGTGTACATAAGAACATAAAAATAGCCAAAATTATTATGCTTACAAATAATAAATGACAAGAGTTTACTTTGACACCATACCATTTTAAACTCGGTAATTTGAATATGTTCAGGTCAAAACATTGCATTTTGCACGGAAAAACAGACATCAAACGCTAAGTAAACATGAAAAATGGCTTTACATATTAACATTTTGATCAATTTAAATATCAAACTTCACTAAATTTCCCGAGGAATCAAAAAAAAATTCCTCCCGAGGAATCCCTTTTATTAGGGACGGCGTCTCTTTCTGAACTTAAGGCTTCAGCATCATCCGATCCGCGCTCATTTTTGCACTCTGTACGCGCGCTGACGTAACGTAACTTGCAGGTAACGGTATAGCTGATATCAAACTAAAAGTCCCACCAATGGTTCAAAAACAAACTAAAAATATGAACAAAAAGATCATACTGTTAAAGGATCATTTATACTAAATCACATCACCAAAAAATAAAGGGATAATTGAAGCAAATGACTTCATGAGCTGTAGTTCACGTTTTAAATTTATTAATGATCATAATAAGCCATACATGTTGGAATGCTTAAGGCAGGGGTGGGCAATTCCAGTCTGGAATTGCCCACCCCTGGCTTAAGGTATAGGCCAAAATGTATAATTTACCCCCGGTTTCACAGACAAGGCTTAAACTAGTCCCAGACTAAAATGCATGTTTGAGCTGTTTTAACTGAAAACAACTTGCACAGATATATCTTAAAATATGTCCGTACCATTTTGTCTCAAGATGTACACCAGTAATGTTTTTTTTTTTCTAAGGCATGTTAATAAAAGCTACTTAAATGTCCCAGTTGAACTAAGGCCTAATCCTGGTTTAACCTAAGCCTTGTCTGTGAAACCAGGCCATAATGTAATAATTTAAGAATCAACCATTGAAAACCCCATATGATATAAACCACTACACTGAATACTACTCTGAATGCAACTATGAAGCTCTTTTGATTTTGTATCTAAAAACTATATGTGGCATTAAAACTGTGCATTTTGATTTAGAAGTAATAATATTAATGTATAACAAACAATATGGGGAATTTCAGCAAAAGATTGCTGAAAGGAGAACTCTGTAGCTCTATAAAAAAAGGAGGGAAAAAAAGAAGAATGATGTTTGTACAAAAGCCCTCCACTGCCATCTAGTGCATCTGTACATAAAGGCCAACTCTTCTGGATTTTTTGCATGGTGCAAAAAAAAACAAAAAAACAAAAAACAAAGAAGAAGAAAATATTACTGAATTTTAAAAGGTTTTGCTCTAACTCATGGATTTTCTACAGTCGTTTTGGGATGCTCATGAAGATCTGATGTTCCTTTCATCTGTCCTTTAAAAATGTGCAATTTCAAAACTGACTCACAGAGACGTGTTTATTTCTGCAGATTTCTGGCATCCATAAAAAAACTCCTTTATCCTGATGCTCATCCTTGAACGCTTGGCCCACCTGTCAATTATTTTCATGCTACTGCGAGGTAAACACTTCTACGGTGCAGATATGGTAAAATCTGTCTGAGAAGTGCCCCAGAAACATAAGACAGACATCACAGTGTTGATGAATATGTGCACCTTTGGCTTTTGGCTTGCTCAGTTGGGGACACTTAAATTTCAACTATATTACTGATCTGTCCGCATTGACACTATATGATAATTGAAATGAGCTGGATGACATCACCGTTTTCACTAGAGCGGCAGTTCAGCCGAATCAAATTCTGTTGCATTATTTTCCTGTTACCACTGTGAAGCTGCTTTGAAACAACTGGCATTGTAAAAAGCGCTATATAAATAAAGGTGATTTGATTTGATGAATCACACCAGCAAGCTCTCTCTCTCTCTCTCTCTCTCTCATATTTTTAAAACCAGTTACACCTTGAGAAAAATGTCAAGCTGATGTTATGGAAAGATTTTCTCAAACATGAACATACACTTTTTACTGGGCCAATATTGGGCTAATTTCAACCATACAGAGGAGGACAAAGTACTGTACACAACTCCAGTGAGTAAAAGTAAAAGTACTACTGATCAAATATACTACTCTGTTACAAGTGAAAATTGTAAAGATAGATATTTACATAAGTAAAAGTACAGAAGTAGTTGCTTTTAAAAGTACTTAAGTATCAAAAGTAAAAGTAAATGCATTATTTTATTATTGTTGCATTGTTGTATGAATGCACAGTGCCATCATGGTGGTTTAAGCCAGTCAGTGATGCTCCATCTGACATGCTAGCATACGACTGCCTTGAACTCATTTAAATACTTAACTTTAAAAGTTACAAAGCTCTTATCAAAGTCAAAATCATAGAAAAGAAAGGTTTCTACATTGTGTTTATTTGACAAGATTATGCTAAAAACATATTTCTGAAAGGACTTCAGTTAACATTATTAGCTACGTTTTTGCTAACTAACGTCATTGTCGAACTTTACCTATGTGTTAGCGGTGTATCCACAAGGGTACGGCAACTTGGTGGGAAAATCCATAAAAAATTATTTGAGCGACCATACTTCATACCAGTGTTAATTTTGACAGCAAATTTTTATGTAGTTTTAGTCTTTTGACTAAAATGCCACTTAGTTTTAGTCACATCTAAATTGTAGTAGTCGACTAAATATAAGATTTTCGTATATTAAATCGACTAAATTCAGTACTTCAATACAGGCGTCTGAGAAGCAGCTTTCTGTGCGTGCACAGAAAACCGGATTGAATTAAGCTCTCTTTCATGTCGTCACCCTTTTTCAGACTTATCCATATGTCTGTTCTTCTCTTTCTCTTAGACGTTTACGTTTTTGAGCATTTTATGAGACATGCAGCAAGTGTATGCCAACTTATGTCCTGCAGGGTAGATCAGCATGTTACAATTCAAATCTGCGCATCTCACCCAGGACATCATTCTGACTGGATCTCTTCCCAAATCGTCCCTCCCTAACATTTTCATCTCATTTTCATTCGTGGATGAAAATGTCAATAGATTTTTGTCATTCATAACTGTTTTTTATTTAGTTGTCTCGTTTTCGTCAGTGATTTTTTTGACAAAAATTATTCATCAACAAAATTAACAATGCTTCATACTGAAACTTTAGCTCTAAAAGCACAGAAAATTTCCATTTCAAGCTTGCAGCAGAAATTGAAAGTTTAGACACCTCAATATGCTTCTGTGACTTTTTGAAGGCTGTGATATGGTTAGTTTTAGGCAAACATTTAAAACTAATATTTAATCTTTTCAGAAAACTGAAACATACTTTCCAAGTATGGCCATGGGTGCGTGCAATGCGCAGAGGAACCGCCTTTTATTTTGCCATCAATTGATCGGTGTTCAATAAATGCTTGGAAATCAGTGAACTTCATGTGACCCTACAAGAGTGATTATTGACAGGCTGTCTGCAACAACAGCAACAACAAAAAAAAGTTTTAAAGGGGAAAACAAAAATCATCCACTGACTTTCAAAGTGGCTACATAGAAACGACTTTGAGGACCTTGATAGAAATGTAGTCGAGTGAAAAGTATGATATTTGTTTTTCAAATGTAGTGAAGTCATAAGTTTCCAGAAAAAAAACAAAAAAAAAAAACAAGTACAGATACTCAAAAAGTGTACTTAAGTACAGTACTCAGGTAAATGTACTTTGTTACTGTCCAACTCTGAAACCATAACAGTTTCTTCCCAAGTGCTGTTGGACTAAATTATCTACCTAATTTGAAGTCAATCAACCCCAGAGCATCTTCTTTCTTAACTAACACAGATCTTTATTAACAAATTAACTCAACACTAGGTGGTTAATATTTCTAATACTTCATAAACACTCACCTAAAGAGAGAACAGTGGGCATAAACCAGATTTTATTGCACAGAGCAATTGGTCTCATACATGAGATGCTCAACATGATGAAATTAACAAAATTAGCTTTGTGCTCACATTCAGCAAAACGATCCAAGGAGCACATTGTGAACTTGTGTAATTTTTTATACAAGTTTAACCGAAAGTTACAGAACACCATAAACGTGAAGCTGGGAGAAAAAAAAAAAAAAAAAAAAAAAAATCAGCTAGGTAGTTGAACACAACTTCAGAAAACACTTCAACAGTATCAGTCAGAGACTGTCAAATATTTACACCTTTAGCAGCAAGAAAAAAAAAAAAGTACATGTGTAAACTGAAACATGGTCAAAAACAATGTGCAAAACAACAATTCTGTAACATTCAATTGTGAGGAATCCATTTTAAATTGGCCACAAAGTTTTCCAGAGCAGAGATCACATTCAATTGTCAGTATAAAAATATATATGTATAAAAAAAAGAAATAAAGAACCCTCCAATGTAAGAATTAAAATAATATAAATTTTTAAGAAAAATCCTCAACTGTAACTTTTTCAACTGGAAAAAAACAAGTATAAAACAAAATAATAAAAATAAAAAAAGACTCAAAAACAATTAAAAAGAAATAGACAAGAAAATAAAACGAATCAGAACTTAGAACTCATTTAAATTGTAAATATTTAGGGGGTAGGGGTCAAAAGAGAGCCTGATAATGTCTTTGAACTGCCTTTTGCCTGGGGGCCATCAGCCCTTACTGTAGGTAGACACAAAGACTGTCTGAATTTCACACACACGCAAATGTCCTTGAGCTACAACCAAGTGGTCAAATAAGGGAAAAGAACAAATAATTAAGATGCATGAACTGCAATTATGCGGGTGACTCAAAAAAACAAAAAAAACAGTCAATCTCAAAGAAGCATTGCATTGTGAACTATAAAATTTAGTAGTGTCAGTTTTGGTCGCAATTACTGGACTTTACAGTGGTGAAGAAAATAACAGCATTCAGCCATGAATTAATGGCACCCCGTGATGCAGAGCCCTTTTCCACATGTAGTAGGTGGAACGAGGAGTAAGAGGAAAGTAAGACCGGAACTCTTTGAATGTGGGAAAGGATTTCTCTTCAAAGCGTTGTTGCAAAAACAGCTTTGCTTGGGCCTTGAAATTGGCCAGTGCCACGACATCCATCACAAACATATGTTCATTACTGGACTGGTCAGGCAAAGAGTATTCAGGCAGTGTGAATTCAGAGGGACTAACCGTCTGTCCATTCAGGCAATCGATGTTCCCATCAAAAGAAAACATTCCTGGAGTTTTCATCTTTTCGAAGACCTCTGGCGAGACAGCCATGCTCTGGGATTGCTCCATCTCAGACATCATGACGGGCTTCTTGGTTTTCCCGTTCAAAGAATCTCTCCAGAGCCAGTAGAAAGAGGAGGAGACTGAAGGGAACTTGAGTTTGAATTTAATGAAGGACATCTTTGACCTCTGGACGTGCATTTTGGCTTCTTCCCGTAACATTTTCCTCTGGTGGTATGCCAGCCTCATGTTCCTTTGTTTGCGTCTGGAGATCTTCACTCTTGGTGATAGTTTCTGTCTGTCAAACTTAGCAGGGGAGATCTGACTTCTGGGACTCTGGGTTTTATCAGCATCTGAGCTTTCCTCGCTGCTACCTGAGAGCTCTTTGAATGGCATGAACAGCATGGCTTCCCTCCTCCAGTTGTAGTATGTGGATCTGGATATGCCTGGAAACCTTCTTTTGAAAATTCTGTAGGGGAACGAGGTGTTTGCAACGATACAGTTCTGCAAGCTCTTCTTCGCCTCCTGCATCAAGGCCACGTTTTGGGCCCGTTCTCCTTCCAGTTTCTCGCACTTGAACGCCAACATGCTAGCAAAGCTCCCTTGGCTGGGCTTCTTCTTGACTTCTGGTGAGGACCAGTAGTCCTGTTCAGTGCTGTCTCCTGGACTCAGCTCTCCTGTGGAGCCGCCTGAGACGCTGCAAGTAGACACAAGCTCTTGCTTCCACGCGTAGTACGTGGATCTTGGAATTTCTGGGAAAAGCCCTTTAAACTGGCTGAGGGGAATCAGCTTCCCTTGCTTGTAAGATGTCAGGAAGAAGTGTTTGGCCTCATACCTGGCCACCGATTTCTTGTGGTACTCGATGCTTTGCCTCTTCCAGCGGTAAAAGGTGCTCTTGGTGATATTGAACTTGTCTTTGAGGTTGGAGTATGACAGCTGGGCATCCTGATTCAGAAGCTCCAGGGACTTTACCGAGGGCATTCGCTGCTCGCTGTTGGGACTTCCGATTTTGAGGTCGCTCGCATGAATCAAAGCTACAAAATTGTTTGGTTTGAAAACAGAGCCTGCCTCCAGGTCGCCCGACCACATGATGTGAAGGGTCAAGGGCTCGGAGTCTTTCGACCATGTCCTTGGGCGAATGAGTCGATTGAAATAGGGCCGAATCTTTAAATTGTACATGGGATAAACCGAATAAATGTTGCACTGCAAGACAGACGCCAGTGCATACACGTGCCACATGTTCGCAAACGAGCCAGGGAAGCAGGAGGCCTTGACATCTGCGTCGAAGATGGCCTCCAGCACCTGAATCGGCAGATTGAGCATGTCCTGAGACTCCTCGGCGCAGAGAGAAAACCTAACTGCCTGCAGCATCACCTTTGAGTCGATCATACCGCACAGGTAGTATCGCTTCCAGAGAAGCATCTCCACCACAGTCCTGACCTGCAGCTCCAGACTCAGGCTCGTAGAGCCCACTAGAAGCATGCTAGCTGCATCAAACAGCATGTTTCCTTCTCCTTTGCAGACCAGAGGAAGCAAACCCGCCGGGGCGTCTGCCGGGTACAGTCTGTGAGCTACCGCGTCGATGCCAAGCCATGAGGAGATCTCAGAGCAGAGTGCTGTAGGAAGACAGAAAGAGGCCAGGGCCTGTTCCACCTCCATAGCAACTTTAGTGAGGGCATCAAGACCCACACACTCTGTGGCCTCCTGCAGCTCCCCCAAGACTGAGAGCACCACCTCCGTCCTCTGAATCATGCCTACACAAAAAAAACAAAAACAAAGGGAGAAACAAGATTAGCATCAGCAGATCTATATATGAAGGGGTTGCCAAAATGTGCATACATTTTTAGACGGATGTAAAATATCTTTGAAGAGATCTCTACTTCAGCATTGATAAAATCTAAAACAATTAATTTAATGAAATTAGTTTTAATTTTGTTTTTTGGATGAAACAAATAGTAGTGATAATAACAGGAAGAACTATAATAATGCTGAGTAATGTGTTAAATGACAGTGCTCTTGTAAAGAGGTGGATATGATAACTTGTAATTGGATCAAATTTAATACATTTAATCCTTAACCCATTTTTGTGGCCAAAATTTACTTTTAGGTGTGAACTGTCTAAAACAATTACCAATGTATTTCACACAGCGGTGACAACTATTCAAGGAAATTAATACTGTCTTGATTTCATGTGAACATTTTACATAGTTTAATTCCAGTTTGCTCCTCTTAAAGTTGCTGAAGCTCCACAAAAAGAAGTATTGCTTACAACACTTATTGGGTCTATTATTAAGATTTCTCTGCATTATAGAAATCATGATCATAATAGATGTAATCATGTCAGTAGTCACAGAGCCCCATTTTAATTAAGAAGCTGAGTGATTTACATTATAAAATAGCAGGTTTATATGTATCGTTATGCTAAGTGAAAAAGTAAAAAGGAAATATGCATTTATTCTTGGTTTATCAATCCATTTTCCTCACAGCTGTCTGGTAAATTAAATATTAAATTGTTCCTTTATTTGCAACTTTCTATTAAGTCTGAGGATTTTGTACTGTAGATGCCCAACCATTCTTTCCCTGACTTTTATCAAACCTTTTATGCTAAGTGAAAAAGTAAAAAGGAAATATCCATTTATTCTTGCTTTACCAATCCATTTTCCTCACAGCTGTCTGGTAAGTTAAATATTAAATTGTTACTTTAATTTGCAACTTATTATTAAGTCTGAGAATGTTGTACTGTAGATTCCCAACCATTCTTTCCCTGACTTTTATTAAACTTTTTTTAATAGATAGTTTATTTTGTTGGGGCCATCAAAACAAGGTAAATACATAGCTACACATGTTTTAAACAGAAGCAAGAAAACGACAAGCCACAAGAAAAGTAGGCCTATTACTCAGATACTTTTCACTAACGAGGCAGTGAAGCCCAAACGCAACAGCGACGAGTCTACGGCGTTGAAAACAATTCAGTTATAAGAACAGGTAGCACTTTCGTTACTTTTTAGGATGCACGGTTATGCCAATTAAGTGGACCTAACACAATTAAGCAACTGAGAAAATAAAACAGGCCTACACTTGAGAAAATAAAAGTGCAGTAATATTTAAGACTGAATTATTCAAAACAGTATCGTTCAGAGTAAACTATTCAAACGCACAAAATTATCGCGCAGATACCTTACCTTGTTTTTTAATGCTTCCCTGCTTCCCTGTTTAAATCAGTTTCGTAAAGCAGTCAGGAATGGCAAAACTATGACTTTCTCACAACTCCAAGTTTAATCCATCGTGTGAGGCGGACAACGTGCTCATCATAGGTGACAACGAGCGCAATCTGAACCCAAGCAGTGGAAATTTCACATGATAAGGGAGGGACCTCCCTCCAGGAAATTGTCAATCACTGGGTTGCGTTGTACCTATTCACACACACACATATAATAAGGACTTCTCAATGACACAATGGTTTTTATACTAATGTTTATTATACCATATATCTAAACATCACAAAACGGTTAATAGTAGCATATTTAAAGTAAAACACATGAGCCTTATAAATAGTGAAGACCCAAATGTCCCCACAAAACACATTTAGACATAGGCCTACTTCACTATATCTGTTAGGATGTTTTCCAAAAAATTGTGTCCTCACTGCAAACCTGTGTGCACACACAGGCCTCTGCCAGGTAATTTGTGAAGTGTAAACAAAGGCCAGTTTATATATACTTATATATCAGCAAATTATGTGAAAGTCCTGCATTTTAAATTTATTGAGTTTTATTATATAAAAAATATGCATAATTTATGGTAATACTGCATAGCTTGTACACATTTTAACTGTATTCATTGTTCCTTTAATCTGTTTAGAAAAGACCTATACTAAAAATGAACAGTCTCTCTACACAAAGTTCGAATAGAAAGTTTGTTGCAAAGCCTTATATGTTTGCATTTTTTATCAGCAATAACACTACAAAGATTTTAAATGGACAACAATGTTTGAATAGGGTCTACAGCTTCCTTAGTAATTAAAGTTAAGCTTCACTGCACTTTTGGAGTTAGCCAATTATCATCGAGGAATGCTGGAAATTTCCATTTCCATAGCTCAAAGTGAACTCCCTCAGACAATGGCTTTGAAGTGTTTTCTTTCCATACCAAAGCCTGGGGTCCAGTTTCAATCAGATGTAGATAGATTTTTTTGTATACCTGGGAATGTTTAATGTAGTGTTCTCTTTTAATGGTTTCGAAAGACCTTGTTTTCCATTTGAACCCCCTGAACACACCATTCTCAGGGTTTTGTAAATTCAGCAGGTATGCAATTTTCGAAAAACTTTTCCCTTTTAGTCATAGTGCTGCTCATGCTCCAGTTATCTCACTAAAAGACAAGTCAGACCTGCAGGCCGCACAAGGTCAAGCTCAAAAATTTGTTGATTGGAGTTGTGCTAGAGCAGACAGTATGTGCAAATGGCAGAGAGAGAGAGATTTGGGAAGGTGCATATCTGCCTCTTGTTTCTTCAGGGTATCACTTTTAACACCTCTGCCTGTCCACCTTTTGCAGCCTTTCACAGAACCTTTTGTTTCTACTCTTTCAGCCACACACCCCCTCCACATCAGCCTGACCTCACCTACATCTCTCCCCCTGAATTTACTCTGTCCAGTTTTTTGAAGGGAGAGAGCTTGGTGCCAGGCTTAAAACAATGCAGAAGATGAATGTAGCATGTTTTTATTTATTCTTATGCCAAAAACTACATAATTATTGGTTCAATTGTCTTAAACGGCCAGTCAAACAAACTTGAACTAAAGTATCATGCTGTTATAGTATATAATCTGGGTGAATCGTGCCTGAGAGGAGCTGTAATGTAAAAACTCACTTGATAAGTGTGATAACAGAAGTTCTTGCTGAAATGTTGATGAGCCGTTGTGTGCTACAACACCTCAAGTGTTCTCTTTCCATCCTGTGCTTAATATGCAAATGGGGCAACATTGGGTCGGCTCCGGTAGTCTGCCACATGCTGAGGTTGTATGTGTGTGCTGGGGTATGGGCCGTGCTTGTGTATGTTGGGGGGTTGACGGGGGTCGTCAAAGATCTGTGGGACACAGACAAGGAGAGTCTTGCAACCTTTTGTTCTTGAGCTTGGCCGTGTGGACTCAGGCACAGTCAAGAGCAGGCCCTTGACACCTATTGGGTCATCTCAACATGGGTTCTGCTTTCGTGAAAGCACAGGCAGTCAGTCAGAGTTTGCTTCTAAACAGTGTTTCGCCTCATTAACTGCCAAATACAAACTAAAGGTGCGTAGAGATAAGGAAAACATTTCAGATGCCACTTTTATCCTGATTTTCTACCAAACAATCTGGTTAAAAACGTTCGCTTAGGCGATATGAACTTTTATTTATTTATTTACATTTCAATAGGATCAAAACTATTAAGAATTTTTTTTATTTTTAGGAAAATTTATCAGCACTTTCTTTACTTTTTAGCATGTACGGTTATGCTTTAATGGTTTTAATTTCTATTAAAAAATGGCAATTAAAGGGATAGGTCACCCAAAAATGAAAATTCTGTCATCATTTACTCACCCTCAGGTTGTTCCAAACCTGTATGAATTTCTTTCTTCTGCTGAACACAAAAGAAGATATTTTGAAGAATATGGGTAACCAAACAGCTGATGGAACCCATTGCCTTCCATAGTAGGGAAAAAAATACTATGGAAATAAATGATGACAGAATTTTCATTTTTGTGTGAACTATCCCTTTAGTGACTTAACAACAATTAAGTTATTTGATCAAATAAGAGAAAACACAGAAAAATAAATAAATGAAAAAGAAAATAAATGTGTCATGTTAAGACTGAATTTCGATCAATATTCTGAATATAGTGCAAAGTAAACTATTCAAACAAACAAAAGTATTATTAACAATATTGATTTAAATGAGCTATTTGAATATATGTATAAGCTTAATTAAAATATTAGTATTTATAAAATATAGTGTTTTAAATTCATTTGCCATTACTGTTATATTTGTTGTCATCAGATTCACTGTTTTTACTATATGTTTATATATGTTGGTCTAGTGTTTTTAACCCACACACAATGCCTTCATTGAGATCATTATTTCCTGTAATGGGGGTTTGTCATCACGCATATAAATTACAAACAAAATAAAAACGTTTTAAACCATGGAACTGAAGTACACATTTATTGTGTGTGGAATAAGTTCGTGAATGTTTTTATGTCACTCAGGAACATTTTATGATTTTTTTGTATTCTATGTGGTTTCACAACTTCACCCTGACCAAGACAGAAAGGCACACTTGTTAAATAAGGACTACAACTAGCTCATGAAGGTGAGTTTATGTGATTGAGGAATTGGAAAACCACTTTGGTCCTTATATAGCAACTTGTTTGTGTATTAACAACTTACATTTAAAAAAGCAGCTTAAAAATTCACATTTATGTTATGAACAGATTGTAGAATTTGAAAGAACCACAGACCCTTTTTTACTTATAAATCCCCTCCCCCAAAAAAGTTCCCATATGGAAAATTCTGAAGGAACCCATATTTTTGTTCTTTTGAGTTGGCCTGCAATTTGACTTCATGACTGAACGGCTCTATTGGGAAGTATGACACACACTGCTGTTGTGTAAAGTTTCATGGTTGTGGTTACAAGGGTGTAGTTTCTAGCAAACTGAAATATGGGTAATGTTCCACGGTGACATATTTCTCTTGATCCCACACATGGCTTGCAGCTATAGAAGCATTTAAGGCTTTTTTTAATCAATAATTCTGACATACCACATGTAACTTTCCTCAATGTATTGTGGTTCTGTCTCCTGTCGAGTCTGTGCCGCTCATCCTCGTATACCTTTTATTCCACTGATTTGTTTATCAGTTCATTTTTTAGTGTCCTTTCACATGACTGCATTGGTTTCTGTTCCCAGTTTCACCCAGTTTGTGAACATTAAATATTTTATCAGAGAACATAAAACTAAATCAGAATTTCTATAAAAAAAAAAAAAAAGAATCATCAATTTATATGCTGCATAGAAGCAATTTTAATAAACAGTTTGAGTAAATCATTAAATGTACACAAAATAGTTTAATGAAGCAAATAAAGAGAAGCTAAAGAAACAAATGGAAAAATAATTGTGACAGTGGATATATACAGGCTATTATTTCTACAGTTTCTGCCAAAGTTAACACTTATTCATAGGACGATTATTAGAAACACATGGCAAGAATCATACAATATCAATATGTCTTCACAGTCCACATTTAGTTGTTCTTGGGAATACAGTCCTATATAATCTGAAGGGCTTGGATTTTTTGTTTACATTTATTCATTTAGCAGACATAAAATCCATGAAATGAAATAAACTTGTGACTTGTGAGAACCAAAAACACAGACAATGTTCTTATGGGATCATCATACCCTGCCATACACCCATGGCCATGACTCATGCACTCGATGGAAAAAACATATTTTATGCAGTCCAAATGAGAGGTTATTTAGCATAACATGTTTATAGCAATTAGGGAAGTTTTATGACAGCATATTCAGTTTTTGTCTTGGTATACTTTATAGATGTTCCTTGGTTTCACTACGTCGTGGTTTAACTTAGTGTAGTTCACCACATCTTCACCCTGTTCAATAAGAACAGAATTCTGTAAAATGAGTAAATTACAGACCAATTAAACCAATTTTGCGTCATAAAATGGCATTTTAGCCACATTCTTGTGTTCATGTTCAGTTGTTTGGGTTTTAAGTTCCAACATGTTTTGTTTTCCAACGGAGGTTCTCACTAAAAGAAAGAAAGAAAAAGTGCACATTTGCAAGGTTTTAACTTGGTAAGTTATTTTGATTTGGTAAGTTAAAAGAAAGAGAATGACCATGACTTTGTGCTCTCCTGTGATATCTAAGCCAAGCAATGAGTGCGGTCACTGACAAAGCACCGACCATGAGCACTGATGGAATTATTATCATCAACAGTTCTTTTTAAAGAAAACAGTAAACAGTATTTTGTAAATATGAGGTCTATTATAATACGCCTTTGTGTCTTGATGCACTATAAATGTATGTAATGTTATTATGATGTTATCTACAGATGATGTTCTACAAGAAACAAAGAATTTTATATATATATATATATATATATATATATCCATCTGTTTTATCTACTCATGCTGAATTATTGACTTTATTAAACCAGAACAACTGCAAACAATAGATACAAATATAAGATTGCTGTTGAACACTGTACAGTAAACAATTCTCAGTCATAAATAAGATTATAGATGTAACTTTTTCTGTCATGACTGCTGCCTGACAAATTGTTATTGTCCATGGAGGTAGCACCTGAAAAAAGGAAAAAGGCATTGTATATGTTTATCAATTTTAGATTCGCAGGAAAAAATGTTGGTTAGGATATTGATGACATTTTGATCATATAGAAATGTAATGCTAAACATATTATATTAAAAATATAAATACTATTAAATAAACTGCATAAGATTCAAATTAATTTAGTTTAGTTTAAGCAAATTACCATTGTTTTCTGGTTGTGAAAGAGCACAAAGGAAGAAAACTAGTAACTATTTTCTGCAATTGCATTTTACTATTTCTGCAATTGCAGTGTAGGTAAAATAAAGGTTGTTGAATTTGAGCATTTACATTTAAAAAAAAAGTCTTAGCTTACCTTTATTAATAAACAAGCAAATTCTGGCATTCTTTTCAATTTGGTCTCCATTGACACCTGAATACTGATGGCAGGTGTAACATCCCTCATCTCCAGCTCTATCTCACTAATGCGTGGAGAGCATAGACGTTCACGAAAACTCTGTTTTCTCTCTCTGACCTGCGTCTACCATAGGTGACCAACTCAGTGACTTTAGAAAGCCATGTAACGTTACTGCAGTTTGTCTGTCTGACCAGATTAAGGCATGGCAAGGTCACACACTCTCCAATGAAGACAGCCTTTGTTTCTTCAAGCATATCAGCACTTTAATGCAAACAAATACATCACTTTTACATTCCAAATGAATATAATTTCAGTTGAGAAAAGGGGTCAACCAAGGATGAAAATCTGTTTTAAATATACGTGACTAATGTGTAAAAGAAGATTACATAAACAGCAAATACCTATCTATTACAGCAGCAGTAAACAGTATCAATTTGCGATATTTTTCATTATAGCATTCATTATTCATATAGACTAAGTTCAGTTGCCTCCTGTCCACAGATTATGTTGTATTTAGTTACCTGCTAAAGCAATCTGGAGTAACAAAAAATAACCAAAGTCTGACTGCCGTTTTCCTGTATTACCTGCATTAAAAAAACAAAGTTGAACAGCAATCCAAGACATGGGCACAAGAGTAGAGTCATTTTATCTTCTCAGCAGGTTTAACTCTCAGTTCCCACAGTCTTATATATATTGTCTTTTGACATCACTTCCTCAGACTGTGCAATATGTTCGCCACAAAAGTGACCCCAGATGCTCCCTCCAGTGTACCAGAGTATGTCGATTTACCCTTATTAGCTGATAATTCTGATTATGTTCAAGATGGACACATTTCTACCATAGCTCTCCTCTGAAAAAGCCTAGCGATCAGGTGTTTTCAATCTCATCTGAAATGAGCAGTGTTGGGGGTAACGCATTACAAGTAACATGCATAACACAATCAGATTACTTTTTGATGTAAGGAGTAAAGTAACGCATTACAAGAATGTGCATTATGTAATCAGATTACTTTTTTGATGTTATGAGTAAAGTAATGCATTACAAGTAACACATGACATAATCAGATTATTTTTTGATCTAACAAGTAAAGTAATGCATTATAAGTAACATGCATTACGTAATCAGATTACTTTTTGATGTTAATGCAAATTACATTCTAATAACACAAATACATTTATTTACAGTCAAAAAAGTTACTGCAGATGATTTTTTTTTTTTTTTTTTTTTTTTAAAACAACTGTCACAGTAATAGTATGAACTGTAGCTGAAATATAGCTGTTGATGCATGATGTCCATTGTAGTGGACAGATGATTAATCAGAATTTTCTCCCAATCTAAAATCAATACTTGGAAAACGTAATACTTGGTGATATGACTCATTAGATATTGCTTGATACTATCTTTTTTACCTGCAAGAGTCTCCTAGGATGGAAGGAATGGATGGATATTCCGGAGCAACTTGGCATTTCTGACTGGCCATCGGCCATCTTGGTTTGGAGGGGGGAAAAAATCAACATACAATGGCTTGCCACTTGGTGGCAATGTATAGGATGATGCACAAAGTTCAAAAATCAGCTGTGTGAAAAACATGTTGAGAGGTGTCAAACGGACAACAAGTAAAATTACAAGCTTGCTTTTTTTTATTAGGAGTACACAGAATGAGACACATCAACTCTCTCTTCTCTCTAAACATCTTCAAATATCTCTCTTCAGAGACATTCAGATATATTTTATCATCACAATAACCAACAGCAATATTGTACCTTGTTTGACCAATCAATTAACCAACTATTGACTTCTAATACGCTGGGGGGAAAAGTTACAGGTGTAAAATAGTATGGTATTTAAATTATTCACATACTGATATTAATTTAGCATTAATTTGGCACTATGATGTCAGGTTATTTCAGTCATAGTGCAGTGTAGCTGTTTGCCCAGCTGGTGGCATCCATGACTAATGTGTCAAAACCAAGGCACTCACTGTACAACAAAAGCATTATTTGACAAAACAAAATTCATAAACCATTCTACATCTGAAATGGGCAAAAAGTGTATGTCCTTCAGACAGATCCAGTAAAATCTTTGACTAAAAAACAAACAAACATCCAAATTAAACTATTCAATATATAATATATTTATTATATTTTTAAATATAGCCTATATGAAAGCAACTGTACTGTGCCAGGGTTTCTAAAACAGAATAGAAAACTACATAAAAGGCTACATATAATCAAGACCGGTGAACTGAAATTTGTCAAAATGTCTATTTATGTATAGTTGTTTAATGATTTATGAAGTTTGTAAAAATTTATAATTGGTGGTTGACATTAAGTTTCAAGCAGAGACAGTGTCCTGCAAAAAAACAAAAAAAACAAACTTACTTTACATCTATTTATAAGCTCTTTGATAATTGCAATACTGTTCAAATGTATTTATGGCCACATATGATACAGTTTCCCTTTAAATGTAGCCTAACCATGTTGTCTATGTTATTTGTCAGCTACCCAAACACGGTCAGGGGGATTCTGACAGGATGACGTTTAGCTGTGGGCAGCGACTTGTTAGTGCGCACTAGTAAGACCCACCTCCCTTCATCTTAGCTCTAGCACACGGTCCCCTCGCTGCATAAACACAGATGCTGTCTGTATGTCAGTTATCATGTCATTCAGCAGATGAATCCCATCTCTGCACTGTTTTAAACGGGGTTATATTGCTTTAGCTACCGGTCATCTATCGCTCTGGAAGCATCTCTGCATGGAAATAACGACCACAACGCTACTGTCATGCTGGAAACAGATCGCTATTGTGGATTTGCAAGATTGAAGGAATGATGAATGAATAAAAGAAAAAAACAGCGACGTGGATAATCGACAAGCCCTGTGTATTAAACCATTAGCAGTTCTCTTGAATTAGCCGTCAATAACAAGCGTTCAAGACGGACGCCGTACAGGAGCACAGACGGAGAATCCGCGCGAACATGAGGGAACGGGACTTTATGCCAAACATGGAACGGGGCAAACCGGCTACATACACGGGAGATAAAAAAGCTAAAATGGCTGCTAAAACCAATAAAAAGTGGGTGAGACTGGCTACTGTATTCGCATATGTTTTGTCAGTGTCTTTGGCTGCTATAATACTGGCAATTTATTACAGTTTGATATGGAAACCGACGTCTGCCTCTGTGTCTGGACGGTCAGATGTGTTGGGGACGGCCGCAATTATGCCCATAAACACAAGTAATATCACAACAAGTGATGTACCAACAATTAACAAGATGAATAATACTCCACTGGTGAGCCTGAGATCAACACAGACTCCCACCTACGCCCACTCCACGTCTCCACAGGGACAACTGCACTGGGTTGACAACAAAGGTCATGAAGGCCTTCCAAATATCCCCACAACAAATACTGACCAAGTAGGAACATTTGACTCGGTACATGCTCACGAAAAACCAGGACATTTCAGTACAGCAGAC
This sequence comes from Coreius guichenoti, assembly GCA_039654105.1. NCBI lineage: Eukaryota > Metazoa > Chordata > Actinopteri > Cypriniformes > Gobionidae > Coreius > Coreius guichenoti. The sequence continues at coordinate 22,016,125 of CM077185.1, read as the reverse complement.
GTTAGCCATGAATCGAAAACTAGTATTCTAGTAGCAGGTGCATCAAGTGAACCTCCTTTGACGCATGGAGCCACATCTTCTACTAAACAAAACATCTATGGCAGTTCTGGGTTCGGCGCCCCAGAGAATTCAGCCTCTCCCACAACTGACCAAGCATCTTGGACAAGCTACAGTGCAAGTCCTGACGTCTCATCTTTGACAGAACATGGTCTAGAATTAATGGAGGGTTCGTCACCGTTGCAAGAGGAGTTGGTTACCAAGGACACAGAGAATGCAGCAATTGGAGTGTGACACCAGATTATTTGTGTGCTATGTAATTATATGACATTAACGGCGATGACTGTGCAGTGAAAGAAATAACAACTGTGAACGTGAACGTCATACAGTTTCTATTAATTGTTTCTTCTTCAAGGACAGAAACTGTTGACCTACCTGCTTTGGAAAGCTCTTATAAAGGTTGTTACATTATAGAGTGCAACAGTCAGGTTCCAGAAGTAAAAATCTCATTTATTTTCTCCAAAGGGGAATTCATTTTGAATGGTAACTTATAAATGTATAAAAACAGACATACTGTGAGATACGAGGTTGTTAAGTAATGGTATTTGCTTTTATTGAAGCTACCAGCCAACATTATTTCAGATCTCACATTATATTTTTTTCAATAATCGTGCTTAACAGCAGAATTCCTGTTGAAAAACCACATTAGCCTACCTACATTACCTGAAATCTCCACCAATCTGAGAATTGCAACAAGCAAATTGTGCAAAAAGAGCTCTTGAGCACTGAGAATGATGTGTAGACTAAGTTTTCTTGCATTCTAAAACTACTTAAATATGTGTATATTTCTATATATAATCAACACCCTTAAATTAATTAGGCCTATTTCTCCATCATTTTTAATTCAGTGATGTCATTTGCAGTGCTTCATGAGATTGCAGTTCTTTCCCTTATAAAAGCCATAGTCATGTACCTTGATCTTTTTGTATAATTTTCAAATACTTTTTTACTTCAAATCAAAATCTCGTACCTGGTTTGGTTCATGGCTTATAACGCTTTAACGAAGATTAAAAAAAATCCTATGGGAAAAATACATCTAGAACTAAGGCCGCTGAAAAAGTGTCCGGGCACTGCTGCACTCTATAATTTATTTTATTTCTGTAATAATCACAGCCACGCTGATATTCAGAACAAAAGTAGGATTATATTGCTTTCGTACAACCGTTCTATAAACGTGCAAATTAATATCCAGTAACTTACATTTTAGACAAAAATTGGCCAGTTCGTATATATCTTTCAAATGAAAATAGTTCAAAGAGAATTCAAAGCATCAAATCTTTGCATGTGTAACGGACGTAGGCCAGTAAGAGCTGTACCTTTAGCGTCCTTGTTAGCGCGCCCGCCTCCCACACCGGTTCGAATACTGCTCTTAGCGGGTAGAGTAGGACAGGTTACATTTGGTGCCGTGACCCGGATGGTAGTGAGGTTTAGCAGCGTGAGTGTAACAGACATATGCCAATAAGAGCTGTGCGTGTTAACCTCACTCCCCTGGCCTCAAGAGGCACATTAGTGACTGATGCAATAGTGGCTGCGGTTTTTAGCGTCCTTGTTAGCGTGCCTGCCTCCCATGCTGGAGACCCCGGATCAAATCCTGGTCGTAGCGGGTCGAGTAGGACCAGTTACATTAGGTGCCGTGACCCGGATGGGAGTGAGGTTTAGCAGGGTGAGTGTAACAGACATAGGCCAATAAGAACTGTGCGTGTTAACCTCACTCCCCTGGCCTCAAGAGGTGCATTAGTGACTGATGCAATAGTGGGTGCGGTTTTTAGCGTCCTTGTTAGTGCGCCTGCCTCCCATGCCGGAGACCCCGGATCAAATCCTGGTCGTAGCTGGTCGAGTAGGACCAGTTACATTTGGTGCCGTGACCCGGATGGGAGTGAGGTTTAGCAGGGTGAGTGAAGCAGACGTAGGCCAGTAAGAGCTATGCGTGTAAACCTCACTCCCCCTCAAGAGGCACGTTAGTGACTGATGCTAGAGGCTGCGGTCTTTAGCATCCTTGTTAGTGCGCCCGCTTCCTACGCCAGAGACCCTAGTTTGAATCCCGCCCCGAACGTGTAGAGTAGGACACATGCCATGAAGCAGCACAGACTAAATGGCGGTCTGGAGCAGCATATGTGAGTGGAGTGGAGCAGAGCAAAGTTCTGATTCACATTCTGTTCACATTCACTTAAGATTTTCCAAACATAGACAAATGAAGTTAAATATATCAGTGTTGATATACTAAATATAAAGTCTTGGAACACTGCTTGGACAGTCAAATTTAAGAACAAGAACAAACTGTTGTATAGTGGATTATAAATAATAATAGCCTTTACATACAAAGAGTGATAGGATTATGGTTCCTTTGGAACAACAGGAAAATGAGCCATTCACATCACCAACGTTGGACATGCATCCTTCAGTAGCGTTTATTTCATTGTGTAGTAATTGTGAGCAGCACTGTTTAAAGCAAGTTAAAACACTTTGCCAATAGAGTTCAGGAATGCTCATGAATGGAATATCTATCTGAATGCAAAATACCTGGCTAGTAGGAAGAATTCACTGTGCAAACTCACCCATGAAAAGTGTCTTTTATAAACCAGCGTGGGTTGAACGAGATATGTAATAAGCAGAATATGATGTATGAATAAAGAAATATTTTCCATTCAGTGCACTGTGTTATTAAACTAGATTATAATGTGTCTACCTTATGAACTATAAAGTGATTATAATCAAAATGGTCCTGCTTAAACACCAGATAACATTTATATATTAGTTAGACTGTTTAAATGTAAAGCAGTTTTTTTTTTAAGTGGCGTGGTTATGAGGCCCTTGTTTTAAACTGGCACATATTTGGGAATAAAGCTCTTCCTGTAATTTTGTTATTTTTTATTTATTTATTAACATGATTAAAGTCCTTATTTCAGAAATTCAGTGAATATTGTTGTTTAATGATTGTGAATAAAAGACATTGAATAATTTAATTTAAATCGAGTAGTAGTACTAGTATTAAATTACTTTTTGGTCCATGTTTTGTACCCATATTTTTATATATATATATATATATTTTTTTTTTATAATCAATAAGACCAATAACACATTACCAAAAGCAGTTTCTAGTCAGTTTTTATTTCTCCCCTTTAGACTAGTCTATTAGCTTATAATTATTTAGTTTATATTTATTTAATAATTTTGGCCAGATTTAACCCAGTTAACTTTGAAATATGTCAGAGCAGCAGGACACTCACAGTGACAGTAACCAGATGTCTGCACAAGTGACCAATGCTCAAAACTGAAGCTTATTTTCATCTCTGAATCATCAATCTCTCTGAGAATGCATGAAATGTAAACCAAACCCTGCAGACGAGTCTCAGATAATTATATATGCTTAGTCTATAAGTTAACATGTCAAACAATATAAATAAGTTCATAGTAAGATGTCATATTGTATATAGGGAATTCACGTTTGTTACAGGAAATGAATGGATCGAGGGATAGTGCATTAGGAACATGATACATTTAAGCATTTAATCAGTGTCTAAAGGGAATCATTAGCTTAATTAACACAGATGTAACATCTTTCAACTATTTGGCCTCAAACCAAACTAGTCCAATAAACAAATATCTAGAAACAATAAAAATTCTTGAATTCCTGTTGGACAAGCCATACTGATATTGAAAATCGTATGAGTTGCTGCAGGTTTTAAAGTGACCTGAAGTATCCCTCGCTCACTCTGTGTAGCCTCCAGCCATCAGTTCTCCATGGGGACTTCTTCATCACATTAAGCCTCAGCATTCCAGTCAACCAAGCAAACAGCACTGCCTCTCAGCAGATTCCCATTAGATGAGCAAAGAGTGTTTACGCCATAGCAATATCAACTTAAAATGGGTTCACCTCTTGGCACCATTTAAAACACAAGGAAAGATGGTTATAAAGATGACATAAAAAATTATAAAGATGGTCCTGTTGGTAACTCTTAATAAATGGAAACATACACTGAATCCATTAATGGAACATCACTTGAGAGAAAATTTCAAAAGTTTATGGTGGATTTTGACAGTCTTTGTCAAAAATAAAAAAAAAGTGGAGAGAATATACCACTATTTATAAAAGCGAAATAGCAAATGGTCTTTTTAAATAGACTTAAAGCTGCTGTCCATAACTTTTTTTGTGTTCAAGATTTACAAAAGTTATATATTGAGAATGTACAACATGAATCCATTTTCCAAACCGTGTTTTTGTCTTACCCTGAATCATTATGGTACACTTATAATAAGTGTTTATATTGGGACTATTTCAGACCGGAGGAGCACAGTCCCTGCGTGACTCGTCATAGACATAAACAGAGAAGTAGCACCGGCTGCAATGTTCTTCCGCAAGACGCATGCAGTTCTGTTTATTAACCGCTAGAGCGCAAAAAGTTACGGACTGCAGCTTTAACTGAACAGAGATAATTGATTAACAACTTGGCAGTGGTTAAAACTGTAAGCAAACAGATTCACTGAGTCGTGCAACATTGAATACATGGCAGCCATGTGAACATTTTAAATACACCTTACAGTACTTGCTTGTAAAGACTGCCTGCGTTTAACTCCACTTTCAGACATACACTCGCAAACATCCCTAAGCACTTCCCCTCAGGGGAATCCCCACCGCCATTTTGAAGTGCGTTCAACTTTGTCAAGTGGGCGAGGAATGTTTATTTGGACAGACCATCGACGCCTTCATTTTGACCGAGGGAACGAGTCTACTCAATATGTACACTAGTGTAGATATTAGCGTTATTTTGACATTTAACCACATAATACTTGTAGCTACCTTAAGCTGGCTGTTATAGGCCTAGTTTAATGTAGGCCTATTGTTATAATTTTCGTTTGTGCATTTTTTTTTTTTTCTTCAACAGCCCAAGCATACATACAGGCCTATAGTGTGGGCACTCGTGCAACGTAATGACGTACATCCGAGTAAATGGAGAGAAGTTAGTGAGGGAAGGGCATAATCTCTTAACAAGGCCACATGTTAAGGTCTGGGTATATTAGATTGTAATCACACAGTCAGATCTCATAATCAACGTATCGGATGCAGGAGAAATGGGCAGAAATAAAGATCTGAGTGACTTTGACAAGGGCTAGATTGTTATGGCAAGGCGACTGGGTCAGAGTATCTCTGAAACGGCAAGTCTTGTGGGTTGCTTCCGGTCAGCAGTGGTGAGAATTTAACAAAAGTGGTCCGAGGAGGGACCACAAACCGACGACAGGGCATTGAGCACCCAAGGCTTATTGATGCAGGAGGGCAACAAAGGCTATCCTGTCTTGTCCGAGCCAACAGAAGGTTTACCGTGGATGTTTTTCCAAGTGCCAACTACATAAACATTTTTGCAGACCAGGTACACCTCTTCATGACAATAGTGTTCCCTGGTGGAAGTAGCTTTTTCAGCAGGATAATGCACACTGCACACATTGTTCAGGAATGGTTTGAGGAAAATAATGAAGAGTTCAAGGTGTTGCCCTGGCCTCCAAATTCCCTAGATCTCAATCCATTTGAGCACCTGTGGGATGTGCTGGACCAACAAGTTCGATCCATGGCGGCTCCACCTCACAACCTACAGGTTGCTGCTAACGTCTTGGTGCCTGATACCACAGGACACCTTCAGGGGGTTGGCAGCACGTGGAGGACATTATGGTCATTATGTTTTGGCTCATCTGTGTATTTTTTAAAGTGTAAAGTGTAACCACTAGGGGCAGTAAACATGATCTACAGCAGAGCTTCACAAACCTGTCCTGGGGACCCACCACCACTGCACATTTTGTACTGTATGTCACCCTCATCTAACACACCTGATTCAACTCATCAGCTCATTAGTACAGACTGCAAGACTTGACTTGGGTGTCTGATGAAGGAGACATCCAAAATGTGCATTGGTGAGGGGTCCCCGGGAAAGGTTTGAGAAGCACTGATATACTGATATACTTTAGATTACAATCTACACTAAAACTTCAGTCTTAATAGGCAATCAGATTGTTTTTGCAAGAAAAATATTAACATAGACATATGCCATACAGACATAGAAGATACAAGAACAAAGTTGACACACTACCATTCAAATGTTTGGGTCAGTAAAAAATGTAAAAAACCTACAAAAGATTTCTATTTCAAATAAATGCTGTTCTTTTAAACTTTATGAATGGATCATGTGACTGAAGACTGAAGTAATGGCTGCTGAAAATTCAGCTTTGCCATCACAGGAATAAATTACATTTTTAAAATGCATTAAAATAGAAACAGTTATTTTAAATCGAAATAATACAATATTATAATATTAATAACAATATTACTGTTTTACTGTATTTATCAAATAAATGAAGCCTTGGTGAGCATAAGAGACTTATTTCAAAAACATTACACAATAATACCAACTCCAAACATTTAAACTGTCATGTAATTCTTCGGAGAGAGTTTCCATCTTAATTTATATACTGGTGTAAGGCATGTATAGTGTGTCAGGGTGACTCTGGATGGGGTGACTGTGTATGAAATCACTGTCAACAGTAGAATGATTACACCTGCAGCATCATTCTGTCAATCCTCTTCAAAGATTAAAATCTTTTTAATCTCAAAGATTAAAATGATTTGTCCTTTGAGTCACTTTTTAAATTTTATTATGGTATATGTTCCATGAGTTTGTACTGTGAAAGTATTAGATCACCTTGATTGGCCTCTCCTTACCTTTGTGGATATCCTGAGGATAATCTGTCTGTAGTTTCTATCTGACATTTCACAGGGGGTCTCACAGGACAAACCACACAAACACTGTGGGATATAGAAACACTAGGGGTGCAGGACAGGTGCCCTCAGATAAAAGCATTTGTATATAACCCATAGGGCTAGAATGACTGACATATTTCACCTCAACATAATTATTAATAATAATTTGAATAACAGAAAAGGAAATGAAGGCAAAAGGTAGCACAGAATCTGCATCTTTCAGAAACAAATACAACCACCTTACCACTCAAAGGGTTTGAAACATGGTGTAATGGTGATATGAGCCATTTTCCGTTGTTCGCCATTTCCACAAGGGTGTAGCACAAAGGATTTGATGCATGAATCCATAACTTTTCTTGCAAAGCTTTACTTTTCCTTTGGTCAAGTTACATTTTACGAGAACTTATTCACATTCAAAAACATAAATTCTATCTGTTTTCACGGTCAAAAGACTGTCTAGCACCAACCCTTCCTTCTTCCTTTTTCTTCTTCACAATTATTACGCATAGATAACACGTATAAACTAGTCAAAATCAAGTGATACAATACAAATAACACAAAAAATACATTTATCAAAAACATAATCACTCTTAATATAAGGCAAAATATTACAAAATTATTAATGTAGTTATGGCTCTAACACTTGGAAACTAGTGTGCCAATATGATCTTAAATCATACAGAGATTGAGAAATATAGAGACAAAACTGTGCACGTCACATAACCAGGCTTTGCAGGATCCAACCTGCATTTGGTGATCAAAAGTAATTGTCTTAACAATTTTTAGTCAAGGTTATTCACAAAGGGGAGGAATTGATTTGGTGACGCACACGTTTAATCTTATCAAATACCATCAAGAGCCATCCTTGATTAATATCTACATTCGTCAAGCAGCAAAATACAGTTTTAACACTTTTATCTCTGTCAAAAACTGATAGAGTGGATGATTGTGAAGATGTCATTAAATAAATACACTGGCAACATCAGCTGCCTTTTCCGCCACATCATTATGGAATAAATTTATAGCCCATGTTTTTTCATCATGTATATTTTTCCCCAGCAGCTGAGGTTCTTGGCATATAAGGTCAGCCACATTTTTAACCAGCATGCAAATGTAAGGGACTTTGCATTATGTCGTAGACAGATGGGTCAGTTGTCATTTTGAAATATTTCAAGAATTGTTTATGTCCTTTTAAGGCATGAGGCTCTAAAAGCTATATCTCACATAGCACAGAGGCTATCTATGAACATTCACACCCACAAAGTGGATCAAGGTAACATTTTTATTTTATTTTATTTATCTAAAGGCCATTGAGTACATGACTCAGCCACATGAGTCCAGTCATAGCTTTTCACTCTAAGAGTCTTTACACAGTATTTTCAACTGCCTCTTGTGTGAAAGGACAGATGGTGGGAGTAGCAGATAATGAGAAAGTGGAAAAAACCAAATCAAAAGTGTGAACTTATTTTGGGGTTTTCTAGCATCACATGACAATAATAAATCAATAAAATAAAATAAAAATATTGCGTTTTTCCTTAGGCATTAGACATGACCTGAGTGTCTGTCTTAAATACAGCCATACATGACACATTAGAGTGTGGGTGGACTGGAATAATGAATCAGCAAGAAAATCAAAGATGATATAAGGTCAGCCCAGACCGAATGATCTTTAAACAAACCATAGTTAGAGTTCAATCTTAAGTCGCTCTGGACAAAGGCATCTGTTAAAAGCCTAACATTTATCTGAGCCTATAATACTCATGAAAGATTAATACTGTCAAGGGTAAGAGCCAATGCCTGTGCTAAATGACAAGTAATGAAGCAACTACAAAAGGACCAGGTGGCTGGGAAGTGCTGTAAAGTGCACCTTCAAGAGGACCATGCCTGTAAACATATGACTGGAGTGGGTGGATGATGTGTTATGGAAAGACTCTCCATTACTGAAGTCGGCGTGACCAGCTCCCATGAGGACCAGACACCCACAGTCGTGACAAACAGACCTGCCTTAAAAGGACATCATGAAAACCAGACTAAATCAGAGGGGCATGAAATGAGAGACGGGCTCTCTGGGTCTGTGATCTAAGGCAGAACTCTGCTGTTTTGGAACATATAATTAGGGATAATGATAAAGAAATTCAATTAGCTGGGTGTAACGGAAACAGATTGCGGCATCACAGATAAGGCCTTTTTTTTTAGAAAAATAAATATGTGGTGTAAGTCATTTCTGGTTTTAAGCAATTCTAAAGAAAGTTTACTTTATGCGAGCAAGTACGTGAATAAAAACCAGTAATCAAAACTCTTCTTTCATTAAACCGGACGTATTTTTTTTAAGTTGCAATAAACATACTGTACCTGTTCTCTTCAACCCGTTGCTCCACCATGACAGTTTACCTGATACTCTTCTTCTTCTTTGTTGGGGTTTAATGGCAGTTGGCATCCGATTTGTTGAATTACTGCCACCTGTTCTAGATTCTTTTATTTTAGTCACTTGTCCAGTCCGGTTTCTTTTACAAAATTAAATAGACGTACTCCCTTGCCTACTTTCTGCACACTGTAAAATACTTTTAATATTGTTGTCTATTCGTCCTATTTTCCGTAATTGAATCACCATTTCTTGTCATTCCTGCATGAATTTCTCACATGATATAAGAACATGTTCAACTGTCTCATATTCCTGACATTGAGTGGACAGACCTGTTGGATGTTTTCCCATAATATGAAGAGTACTATTGAGATTGCTATGTCCAATTCTTAGCCTGCTTATTATTACTTGTTCTTTCTGATTCATTTCCTTATTTCTTAAAATACATACTCTGCTTTGTATTGAGTATAAATGTCTTTCTTTTTGTTGCATTCTCCCACTACCAGTTTTGATTTATTTTTCTCCACACTATGTTTTTTCCTTCTGATTTTGATAACTTAATATGAATTTCTACATTTTCTTTTTAACTGCTTTTTTTTTGCCAGTTTGTCTGCTCTTTCATTGCCCTGGATGCCTAAATGAGCTGGGATCCACATGAGTGAAATATTCTTCTTATATTCTTGTCTACCCAGCTAACAGGGAACGTTCCCATAACTTTCACTAACGTTATGTAAAAGTTATATAAATTCTTATAACAACGTTCTCGGAACATCCTTTTGATGTTATTTGTACTTGACTGATGTTCTCATAACGTTGAGTGAAAACGTTCTTATAACAACGTTCTCGGAACGTTCTTATGATGTTATTAATAATTAATAATAATTGCTATTACTTGTTTGATCATTAAAGAGAATTTAAGAGAACATGAAGTCCCAAGACACATGCATAAGGAACAAACAATGAATGCAAGTTGTATATAAAATATACAGGCAAGCATGAACAATACACTGACATCTCAGCTAAAAATATGTTCTTAGAATGTTTTGCTGACATTTTTTTTTTTATGTATTAATAACGTTTTTTCTTGGTTAGTGTGAACGTTAAAGGAACATTTAATTCTATCATTTTTAAATGTTTGGTTCGAAACATGGACACTAGTTGCCTGCTGGATGTCTTCTTGTAGGGCACTGGCAGTGCTCCTCCAATTCTTCCTCGCACAAAGGAGCAGATACCGGTCCTGATGCTGGGTTGTTGCCCTTCTATGTCCCTGTGCAGCTCTCTTTCGTGTAACGGCCTGTTTCCTGGTATATGCCTCCTAGAAAATGTCAAAACATTATTTCTGAAAGTTTTCTGAACGTTCAAAACATCCATTTTTAAAGGGATAGTTCACCCAAAAACGAAAATTGATGTTTATCTGCTTACCCGCAGGGCATCCAAGATATAGGTGACTTTGTTTCTTCAGTAGAAAACAAAGATTTTTAACTCCAACCGTTGCAATCTGTCAGTCGTATAATGCATGTGAATGGTAACAAAATCTATGAGAGTAAAAAAAACACGCACAAACAAATCCATATTAAACACTGCAGTTCGTGACGACACACTGATGTCTTAAGACACGAAACGATCGGTTTGTGCGAGAAACCGAACAATATTTATATCATTTTTTACCTCTAATACACCACTATGTCCAAAAGCCTTCAGCGTGCGATCACTTCCGGTAAGTGAGGTCAAATTGTACAAAGTACACTGATCTGGCGTAGTTTACGCAAGCGCCGGAAGTGATCTCTCGCGCGTATCTCTACGCTAGATCGTGTACATTGACCTCACTTACCGGAAGTGATCGCGCGCTGAAGGCTGTTGGACATGTTGTATTAGAGGTAAAAAATTATATAAATGCTGTTCGGTTTCTCGCACAAACTGATCGTTTTGTGTCTTAAGACATCTGTCACGAGCTGCAGGGTTTAATATGGATTTGTTTGTGCGTGTTTTTTTACTCTCATAGATTTTGTTACCATTCACATGCATTATACGACTGACAGACTGCAACGGTTGGAGTTAAAAATCTTAATTTGTGTTCTACTGAAAAAACAAAGTCACCTATATCTTGGATGTCCTGGGGGTAAGCAGATAAACATCAAATGTTCAATTTTGGGTGAACTATCCCTTTAAGGACGTTTTCACTCAACATTGAGAACATCAGTCAAGTACAAATAACATCACAAGGACGTTCCGAGAACGTTGTTATAAGAACGTTTTCACTCAACGTTAAGAGAATGTATTTTAACTATAAAAATATAATAAGACTGTTCCAGAAACATTATTTCAGAAACATTTTTAACTAACATTTACATAACTATTACATAACGTTAGTGAAAGGTATCGTTCCTCTTTTCCTGGCTGGGTATAAACAGAACACAATTTTGTGGTGTATTCTTTTTCTGTTGTGTTGTTTTCCACATGTCTTGTTAGATTTGACGTGTGTGCTGTCTAGTTGTATGTTTGAGCTTGTGTTCTTTTTCCGTTGTGTTTTTGATTTAGAAAATGTAAGCTTTGCTCTTTATGATTCCATGTTTTGGACTGTGTACTTCCCAGAGACTCTTACACAGTTTAGTGTACTACTACAAAATGTGAATCTTAGAGTAAAATATTATCTGTTATTTTTGTATTCAAATATTTAATGCTTAATACTCTGGAAAAATGTTAACAGTTTTTGGTACTTAGTCCAGGTGATATGTGCAAAATCTGAGGTGATATGTTCACTTTTTATAAAAGCATGAAACTTGGTACACTTGTACAGTTTGGGGCCCTGAAAATTTTCAGAAATGGAGCCATCACAAAAATGCCTAGTTGAGAAGGAAATCACAGTATTTGAGAACCTAGACTAGACTTTGTTGCATGCATGTTGTGTAACATGCAAAAAGCTTAGGCTAATCCTTTTGTTCATTAACCCTGACAATACAGTGACTGTAAAGAGTAGAATATTCAATATGACCTTAGCAACATAGCTTAAAAAGAATGTCAAACAAAGATTTACTTCAAAAAATCTATTTCAGAAACACGTTTGTTTGATTGTTTTGTTGTTGTTGTTGTTATTGAACCTATTCTTCAGTGTCCTTCACAGTCTCCTCCACATTGACACAGAGCTGTGCACTTTAAGGAGGTTTTTTTACATTTGAAGTACTGACCGGCAGACTTTACTGCAGCCACAGTTTAAGAGCTCAAGGATGGTCTGGCTTGGCTGTGGAAGAGTTGACCACAATGATCTCCAAATGCTTGGGTCCAACCAATTCCAGTCCGTTGCCACCTCAAGTGCTTGCCCTCAACAGTGTTCTCCTTGGTACACTGCTATTTTGAAGTGCTGCGCCAGTACATCCTTAGTTGGGGGGATTTGGCCTCTGTTGCCATGTCATCTGCATTCCAGGTATCCCATGCTATCTTCTTGCCCCTGGTTGCAAATGCAGATACTGTGTCACAGCCAGTGAAGGCATAGAAAACAGGAAGGACCTTGGATTTGTAACTGCCAGTAGTCGCCACATCCTGATGACATGGGCCTACAACCAGTACACTGAATCAAGACTATCTGCTAAACTGCTTGTCACCATTGACAACTGGTGTACCATGAGACAGCAAGAAAGTCTCAGTTTCTGTTTTGGCACACTGGCCTGCACAAGAATCAAATCAGACTGCCTCTTGCATACATTTCAATTCACATTTATTTGTATAGCGCTTTTCACAATACATATTGTTTCAAAGCAGGCATACATGAAGAGGCAGATACAAGGATGCTACTCCATGCGGCAGATTCTGCAAGAAAATGATTTAAAAAGATCACCCTGTGCACTGTGGACACAGATCTCGTGGTCCTAGCCATTACACATGTGTCAGAGCTGGACATTGAGAAGATGTGGGTGGCATTTGGGACTGGCAAGAACTTCAGATACATACCTGCCCATGAGACTGCCAAGTCTCTGGGTTCTGACAAATCCTTCCTGTGTTCCATGCCTTCACTGGCTGTGACACAGTATCTACATTTGCAACCAGGGGCAAGAAGACAGCAGGGGATACCTGGACTACAGATTACATGACAACAGAGGCCTTCAATGCCCTGTCAACGGCTCCAAAAAGCATTCCAGAGGAGGTCATTTCCATTGTGGAGCGCAGGTGGTGACCACAGACAATTTTTCTCTCCTTATTCTTCCTGACTGATTTGTCTTTAATTTTGGGTTTTGTTAGGGCCCTGTCACTGTCTGTAGCATGAGGCAGTGCCTGCAACCCAATCAGGTTGCACAGGCATTCCAGTTCCTCCAGGATGGCACATCCATACTTGCCATCGAAAGGAGGTTTGGTGTGTCTCCCAGCAGAGTTTCAAGAGCATGGAGGAGATACCAGGAGACAGGCCGTTACACGAAAGAGAGCTGGACAGGGACGTAGAAGGGCAACAACCCAGCATCAGGACCGGTATCTGCTCCTTTGTGCGAGGAGGAGCAGCAGGAGCACTGCCAGAGCCCTACAAAAAGACCTCCAGCAGGCAACTAGTGTCAAACTGTCAGAAACAGACTTCATGGGGGTGGCATGAGAGCCGGACGTCCTCTATTGCGACCTGTGCTCACAGCTCAGTGCCATGCAGCATGATTGGCATTTGCCATCGAACACCAGAATTGGCAAGTCCGCCATTGCCGCCCGGTTCTCTTCACAGATGAGAGCAGGTTCACACTGAGCACGTGACAGACATGAAATATTCTGGAGATGCCGAAGGGAATGTTATGCCGTGTGCAACATCATCCAGCATGACCTGGGGTCCGTTCTTCGTACGTCGCTTAATACATCTGAGCTGATTTGACAGATCCCAGATCTTCTAATCGTGATAACTGATCTCTGGCTAATTTGGTTCTTCAAACGAATTTGCGGATTGGATTAAAATATCTGGATTAAGTTATCTGAGATTACTGCACGTTCCTGTGTTCCCTGAAGAGGGCAGATGTATCGATACTCGAAACTACGATCAGCAATGCAGCGATTGGTTGGCGGCAAGACAGCAACGTAATGACATCATATAATTAAAAAAGACACCTGACGAAAAACTTGACGAAAAAAAAAAAAAAAACGAATTTCTGGACCTTTATAAGGAAACAACATAAAAGTAATAATAGATAAATTAAATGTGCACAGTTTTTTTTTTTAAACATGATTCCCAATTATTTATATTCACGATTTTATAGTATTTGTACACCATTTACATTTTTATTTCAATGTTGTAATTAGCAATTCATTTAATTTTTAATTAAATTTGAAGCAGATTTGTAAGGTGACAGTGTTAATTAAAGTTTCTTAAGGGTCAAGATCAAGTTATCTGTATCTCCTGTGCCGCATCATGCCACTCCCATAATATCCATCATCACTCAAATTAATGCTTAGATTAACTGTACATCATGTGTGTAAGACTGCAATAACATTATAAAGTAATTATTCCATCACAAATAAATCTCTCAATCAAGTGGCTGTGTCTATAGTATTATACACTACATTATAATATTATTTTCAAATACATTTTCATATTATTATTATTATTATTATTATTATTATTTAAAATTATTATTGCCCCTGGTTCAGTAAGGAACTCTTGTAATAAAGTAGCAGTGGCTGGGACAGATTTTAAGTCTGTCACCTCAAGATGCAATCTAATCCTGTTTACATGAAATAAGCCTGCTCCCGAGCTGGTTTAAGCTTACGGGCCTGTTGCTATGACAGCAAGTCCAGGATGAGCGTCGAAGAACCAAACAATCCAAGATCATGCCAAATCGTCAACAATCAAATCCAGCTAACTGAGTTAGCGACGTACGAAGAACGGACCCCTGTTTGGCAGGGGGTTAGTAATGGTCTGGGGAGGAATATCTTTGGAGGGTCACACAGACCTCCACTTGCAAGCCAATGGTTCCCTTACTGCTGTTAGGTACCGGGATGAATTCATCAGAGCCATTGTCAGACCTTATGCTGGTGCAGTGGGCCCTGGGTTCCTCCTGGTGCATGATAATGCCCGGCCTCATGTGGCTAGAGTGTATAGGCAGTTTTTCGATGACGAAGGCATTGATGCCATTGACTGGCCCTCACGTTTCTGAATCCAATTGAGAACCTCTTGGACATTATGTATCAGAGCATCCAAAGGTCTGATCTAGGTCTGGGAGAAGATCCCCCAGGACACCATCCATCATCTAATCAGGAGCATGCCCAGATATTGTCGTGAGTACACACAGATTACAGAATGTTTATGAATAGTTTTTCAAATTGAATATTTTATTCATTGAGATCCAATGTGTGATTTAAGTGTTCCTTTTTTCTTTCTTTTTTTGAGCAGTGTAGATTTTTGCAAAGTAAATCTTTGTGTCTGACATTCTTTTTAAGCTATGTTGCTAAGATCATATTGAATATTCGGACCCACTTTATATTAAGTGGCCTTAACTACTATGTACTAACATTTTAATTAATCATTTAATACAATGCACTTATTGTGTACATACATTTTTTACATTGTACTTACATTTTTTAAATTACCTGCATGTAATTAGGGCCCAAGCACCGATGGTGTGAGGACCCTATTGGAATTGCTCAGCCTATTATTATTCTTCTTCCAAATGAATCGCTTTTTTGGGGGCCTAAACACGCTCGAAAACTCACGAAAGTTTGCACACCCGTCAGAAGTGGCGAAAATTTACGTCTGTTATGGGATTCAGAATTAGGCGTGGCAAAATGGCTCGATAGCGCCACCTACAAAATTTCAACTAAGTGCCCCTCCCACTACGTTTTACGTACAGGTATTAAATTCGGTAGACACATGTAACAGCCCAATACCTACAAAAAAGTCTCCTGGTACGAAATCTGAAAACCACCAGGAAGTCAGATATTTAGAATTTTCTTTTCAAAATTGTTGCAAATTTTGCCATTTCCAGACGTTGTACTTTAACGAACTCCTCTTAAAGATTTAATCAGATCATCATCATATTTGCACAGTCTAATCTAAAGGCCTTTGCGAAGTTAAATTGCGAAGATCTTGAGTTTTCCCTGGAGGGCGTGTCCGTGGCGGCCTGACAAAGTTTGATGTTTCGCCATGAAACAGGAAGTTGTTGTAACTCGGGCATACAATGTCCGATCTGCCCCAAACTTCACATGTTTGATAAGAGTCCAAACCTGAACACATCTACACGCCAATATTCAGTGACAGTCATAGCGCCACCTGCAGGCAACAGGAAATGTCATGCTTTACACTATGATTAACTCCTCATTGAAATTTAACCAGAACAACATCATATTAGGTCAGTCTAATCTAAAGGCCTTGGTGATGTTAAACTGTGAAGATCTTGAGTTTTCGCTGAAGGACGTGTCCGTGGCGACCTCACAAAATTTGTTGTTTCGCCATGAAGCATGAAGTTGTTGTAACTCGGACATACAATGTCCGATCTGCCCCAAATTTCACATGTTTTATTAGAGTCCTGACCTGAAGACATCTACACGCCAATATTCAGTGACAGTCATAGCGCCACCTGCAGGCAACAGGAAATGGCATGTTTTACACTGTGATTAACTCCTCATTGAGATTTAAACATATCAACATCATATTTGGTCAGTCTAGCCTTAAGGTCTTGGTGATGTTAAACTGAAGATCTTAGTTTTCGCTGAAGGACGTGTCCGTGGCGACCTCACAAAATTTGTTGTTTCGCCATGAAACATGAAGTTGTTGTAACTCGGACATACAATGTCCGATCTGCCCCAAATTTCACATGTTTTATTAGAGTCCTGACCTGAAGACATCTACACGCCAATATTCAGTGACAGTCATAGCGCCACCTGCAGGCAACAGGAAATGGCATGTTTTGCACTGTGATTAACTCCTCATTGAGATTTAAACATATCAACATCATATTTGGTCAGTCTAGCCTTAAGGTCTTGGTGATGTTAAACTGAAGATCTTAGTTTTCGCTGAAGGACGTGTCCGTGGCGACCTCACAAAATTTGTTGTTTCGCCATGAAACATGAAGTTGTTGTAACTCGGACATACAATGTCCGATCTGCCCCAAATTTCACATGTTTTATTAGAGTCCTGACCTGAAGACATCTACACGCCAATATTCAGTGACAGTCATAGCGCCACCTGCAGGCAACAGGAAATGGCATGTTTTGCACTGTGATTAACTCCTCATTGAGATTTAAACATATCAACATCATATTTGGTCAGTCTAGTCTTAAGGTCTTGGTGATGTTAAACTGTGAAGATCTTGAGTTTTCGCTGAAGGACGTGTCCGTGGCGACCTCACAAAATTTGTTGTTTCGCCATGAAACATGAAGTTGTTGTAACTCGGACATACAATGTCCGATCTGCCCCAAATTTCACATGTTTTATTAGAGTCCTGACCTGAAGACATCTACACGCCAATATTCAGTGACAGTCATAGCGCCACCTGCAGGCAACAGGAAATGGCATGTTTTGCACTGTGATTAACTCCTCATTGAGATTTAAACATATCAACATCATATTTGGTCAGTCTAGTCTTAAGGTCTTGGTGATGTTAAACTGTGAAGATCTTGAGTTTTCGCTGAAGGGCGTGTCTGTGGCGGCCTGACAAAATCTGATGTTTCGCCATGAAAGAGGAAGCTGTTTTAAGTCAGGCATACAATGTCCGATCTGCCCCAAACTTCATATGTTTGATAAGAGTCCTGTCCTGAAGACATCTACATGGCAATATTCAGTTAGTCATAGCGCCACCTGCTGGAAACAGGAAATGGCATGCGTTACACTATAATTCACTCCCAGAAACTCATTTAAATATGCCATGAAGTACCAAACATGCTAGAAACACATTAAATCATACAACACGTGGCTAAGTGCTAATGTATGCGATTTAAGCCACGAAACAGGAAGTTGTTGTAACTCAGGCATACAATGTCCGATCTGCCCCAAACTTCATATGTTTGATAATAGTCCTGGCCTGAAGACATCTACATGGCAATATTCAGTTATAGTCAAAGCGCCACCTGCTGGCAACAGGAAATGGCATGCTTTACACTATAATTCATTCCCAGAAACTCGTTTAAATATGCCATGAAGTACCAAACATGCTAGAAACACATTAAATCATACAACACGTGGCTAAGTGCTAATGTATGCGATTTAAGCCACGAAACAGGAAGTTGATATAACTCAGGCATACAATGTCTGATCTGCCCCAAACTTCATATGTTTGATAATAGTCCTGGCCTGAAGACATGTACATGGCAATATTCAGTTATAGTTAAAGCGCCACCTGCTGGAAACAGGAAATGGCATGGTTTACACTGTAATTCACTCCCAGAAACACATTTAAATATGCCATCATGTCCCAAACATGCTAGAAACACATTAAATCAAGCAAAGTTTGGCTAAGTGCTAATATATGCGATTTAAGCCACGAAACAGGAAGTTGTTGTAACTCAGGCATACAATGTCCGCTCTGCCCCAAACTTCACATGTTTGATAATAGTCCTGGCCTGAAGACATCTACATGCCAATATTCAATTATAGTCATAGCACCACCTGCTGGCAGCAGGAAATGTGGCACATTGTAGTGACTTTGCCATATTTCTCCTATATTTACCGGCTTAAATGCATGTCGTCCACTATTCACTGTTTTCCTGAGGCCACCGGGTGGCGGTGCTCCCGTGTGCGAGGGCCCTTTCATCGCTGCTTGCAGCTTTAATTACATCTGTAATTAATTTCTGTAGTTACATTTATAATTACACTGTTGACACTTCCCTTACACCTATCCCTATCCTTAAACTCACCCATACCACCACACCTGTCCCTATCTTTACCCGTATCCCACCTCAATATCAACAAAAGTGTTTAGCATTACAATATGAACACAATAAGTACATTGTACTTATTTTTTGATGTAAGTACATAGTAGTTAGGGCCACTTAATATAAAGTGGGGCCGAATATTCTACTCTTTACAGTCACTGTATTGTCAGGGTTAATGAACAAAATGATTAAACTTTTGAAACTCTACACAACATGCATGCAACAGACATGATATTATAAAGTCTAGACTAGATTCTCAGATACTGTGATTTCCTTCTCACGTCACTGAATTCACCATTAACTATTCACCTGAACAGTTTATGATATGATTATGATTTTATATGGTATCATTGTAATCCTTGACCATCAAAACATAGGGGTAGACCTTTTTTGGGTTATCATGTTTGATTCAGGAGATATGATACAACATACATAATTTGGTTATGCTTGAAAGTAAAATGGTTGCCATGGCGATCATGAGGCCTTTTTGTGATGGCTCCGTTTTTTAAAATGTTTAGTGCCCCAAACTTTACAAGTGTACCAAATTTCATTCTTTTATGAAAAAGTGAACATTATTTTCACATATCGCCTGGACTAACTTACAAATTCTGTTACTTTGAAATCCATACCTGCGGCTGTAAGAAATTAATGGCTTACATTTTATCTATTTTTATCACTTGAATTCATATAAACATAAACATAAACAGGGCAGCACAGTGGCTCAGTGGGTAGCACTATCACCTCACAACAAGAAGATCTCTGGTTCAAGTCCTGTCTGAGCCAGGAGTTAACAGGTTGTCAGTGTGGATTTTCTCCAGGTACTCCACTTTCCAATCACAGTTCAAAGACATGCAGCAGAAATAAATTAGTGATACTCAGGTGTCTGTGTGTGAGCCTGGTGATGGACTGTCCATCTATTCAGGATGTTTTGAACGTTCAGAAATAACATTTTCATAACATTTCCAAAATGATAGAACGGAATGTTCCTCTAACGTTCACATAAACCAAGAAAAAAACGTTCTTAATACGTTAAAAGAACGGATGTTTTGAACGTTCAGAAAACTTTCAGAAATAACGTTTTCAGAACATTTTCAAATTGATAGAATGGAATGTTCCTTTAATGTTTAAATTAAAGGTGCAGTGTGTAGTATTTATGAGGCTCTATTAACAGAAATGCAATATAATATACATAACTATGTTTTCAGTGGTGTATAAACACCTTACATAATGAACAGTTATGTTTTCATTACCTTAGAATGAGCCATTTCTATCTCCATACACCGCGGGTCCCCTTACAGTGAAATCGCCATTTTGCGCTGTCATGTTTCTACAGTAGCCCTAAACGGATAAACTGCTCTATAGAGCGCTAGTTACTCTCTATTGTCTCCGACGACAACATTTTTTTCCTGTGTCAGCCACCTTAGCTTCTCTATGTGCTTCGAAAGGGAGGGGTGAGCAGTGACCGGTTGCAATTCGCAACCTCACTGCTAGATGCCGCTAAAATTATTTATTGTAGTCATGGAGTTTCACGATGTGAGCCGTCAAATAACGTCAAATTTTGTTAAATAACAGTTGTTTAAATTATTTTAACGTAATTACAAAATCATTATAACATCTCAAATAGTAAAATAAATCAAAATCATTATATGACACCTAAATTTCAATTATATTACTGATCCGCCCGCATTGACACTATATGATAATTGAAATGAGCTGGATGACATCACCGTTTTCTCCAGAGCGGCTGTACAGCCGAATCAAATTCCGTTGCATTATTTTCCTGTTACCACTGTGAAGCTGCTTTGAAACAATTGCCATTGTAAAAAGCGCTATATAAATAAAGGTGATTTGATTTGATTTGATTTGAAATGTGTTTTTTTTACAGTCTATGGTTTTTGCATAATGCTTGAGTTTGATTGACAGCTGTGTTAGGCAATTAGGTGTCAGGCTGTCTCACAGGGGTGGGGGTGAGGGTTTGTGTCAACTAAGAAGGGGGCTTGTGTCAACAAGCTTGGCCCCCCCTCTGGCCCCCCTAAATTTAGAATCGTATCGCACCAAACAATTTTTTGAAACTGGTTGCAATGTGCGGTTTTTGCTGTGGCGGTATGTGATGAAAAGAGTAGTTTATTGTGTAATAATAACCAATAGCAATAACCAATGCAGAGAAGCAAAAACGCACGAGCAGGCTGCGCGCTGTGGCGCAGTAGTGATGTCCGTTTATGAATGATTCGTCACTCTGTCTGCGTTCGCTGAAATAGTTGTAAAACGCGGGCTATAATGGTTTCTACGCACTTGATTATAGGTAAAATAAGCTCTCTTTATACACGTTGTGTTGTGTGTGTAACTTCACCCATACGCAGCAGTGATATGTAGATTAACTTTACTGACTTGATGACTTTGAATTCCGTTCAGTCATTTCGTTTATTTAAATATACTGGTAGTTAAAATATAATTTTTCAATGGCTGATTTCTCCGAATACGTCCACATATGCAATCTTTGATCATATTCCGAATTAGGAAGTCATTATAATGCAGCAAAGATAAATTATGACCAACGCAATGAAAGAACCGTTCATGAGCGACTATAACAGAGACGGTGTTTCACCACAGAGATACCCAAGAAAAGATACAGGTAAAAGAAAATATTTAATTTCAGTCATGTTCACGTAAAGCGAGAAATAATATTATTCCATCCAATTGTTCAGTGTTGCTTATACAGTATTAGATGTTTGTTTTTAAACAATAAATGAAACAATCATGACTATATAGCCTATGCAAACTTTGCAAAGAGTCCGCTAACAGAGAACAGATGTAGACAAAATAACATGTAAAATAAATGGTTTAGTTTTGCTTTTATAAATTGAGCATGCATGATCATATTACAGATACATTAATTTTCTTAAGTTGATTTGTGTTAGGCCCATCTGTAAGATTATGCAGCAGATTTTTTTTTACATTTTTGTTATCAATTTGTTTTGTGTAATATAGTGTCAAGTTTACATATGCAGAAAAGTGCCTAGATATTAAAAGTGTGTTATGTTATCACTGCTCAATATCACAATACGATACAAGATTACTTGTCAAATAAATAAATGAACTTGAAATCATTTTACTTCACGTGTAGTGATTGCAGAGTGATACACTACATGGCCAAATAAAAATGACTTTCAATAATCCGGAAAATAGGTTAAAGGGTTAGTTCACCCAAAAAGAAAATAAAAACACCTAAGACTGTAACTCACCCTCATGTTGTTCCCAAAACCTGTATTAGTTAGAATGTCGGTAACCAAACCATTTCAGTGCTTCTTCTATGTTCAACATAAGAAAGTCATATTTGGAACGAAATGGGGGTGAGTAAATGGTGATAGAATTGAAATTTTTAGGTGAACTACCTATTTAACTACCTTTAAGATAAATGTTAACATGTGCCCCCTAAAAGCACAAGTGGCCCCTGCCTGGCCCCCCCAGTTACCGTGGTCTAGAACCGCCACTGCTGTCTCATGCATGTCGCGCATGTGAGTTTATGAAGTGTGTTTGCCTATTCACTTAGCCTATAATTTGCAGCTGTGTGATAGATAAACAGCAGCGATGCAAAATTCTATAAAAAGGACTTTTAAAAACTCGCACTGACACGGGAGAGAACCCATCCATCATCCCCCTAGTAACGGTAACACACTATGAAGCACTATCATTAGAGGTAGTGTAGAGGTACGATGTGTGCCAGTTAGTTTTGACGCAATTCGACCAGAGGTTCGAATCCGCCTTTTGCCGAACTCGCTCTACTTCGTTTTCCCATCACATATCAGATCGGAAAGGCGTTTATTTTCAATAAAAATTACGAAAATATTCTAAAAGTGTGAATAAAGTGTCTAACGTGTGTTGTAACCGCTGCTCATGTTTTTTATGTGGACAGGTTGTAGCTACAGTTTTGGGTTATGTTGACAGTGACACTGACTAGAGTGGGCACGTTCGTGACTGAGACCTGGTAGTTTTACAAGGTGTGTTCTACGATTTATTTTTTAAAATAGGATCAAAGAAAATAAGATTGAAATGACCTACCGCGCGATCACTTCCGGTAAGTGAGGTCAATGTACACGATCTGGCGTAGAGATACGCGCGAGAGATCACTTCCAGCGCTTGCGTAAACTACGCCAGATCGTGCACATTGTACATTGACCTCACTTACCGGAACTGATCGCGGGCTGAAGGCTGTTGGACATAGTGTTGTATTAGAGGTAAAAAATGATATAAATACTGTTCGGTTTCTCGCACAAACCGATTGTTTCGTGTCTTAATACATCAGTGTGTCGTCACGAGCTGCAGGGTTTAATATGGATTTGTCTGTGCATGTTTTTTTTACTCTCATAGATTTTGTTACCATTCACATGCATTATACGACTGACAGACTGCAACAGTTGGAGTTAAAAATCTTCATTTGTGTTCTACTGAAGAAACAAAGTCACCTATATCTTGGATGGCCTGGGGGTAAGCAGATAAACATCAATTTTTCATTTTTGGGTGAACTATCCCTTTAAATATTTAGCTACTTATAACTCACCACGCACCCCAAAAATGATAAGAGTCGTTTTTATTGTTATAATAATGATTTTAGAAATGTCTAAACATAAATCTAAAAAAAAAAAAAAACATTAAGTAGCCATATAGTGGCTGTGGGTAAAAATTAGTGTTATTTTAATTTTAAAAGTGTTTGTTTTCCAGTAGATGGCAGCAATCATCCACCAAAAATAAACCAAAGCACATCTTCATGTTATCACCATGAATGAAAATGAGAAATGTAGGCTAGATCTTTTTTAAAAGTGGATTTTACATAAAATGTTGCCATTTTATACAAATGCATATATTTAAATTTATTACAAGTAAATTTAAAATTTAAAAGTATTACAAATTGAGGCAAATAAATAATAATAATAAAAAAACATAAATCCCCCCTAAACTGCACAACTTCGCAGTAAAAACATTAATAAAGCATGTGATATTACGTTTGTTTAAAAAAAAAGTTACATTACATATTGGGGCGGTACTTGTCCCCCTCAATGTGTATGGTGGTTAAGGCCCTGCTTGTTTTGACCAGCAGCAGGAGTCAGATTTCATTCATCAGGAGAGCGAGGAGCTGAATGACAAGATGATCACAGAAGATTTCAAGTTTTCAACGCGAAATGTAAAAGCGTTTGTCAAAGTTTTTCATTGTACTGTTTTATTGTTGTGTTTTTCATTAGGAATAACAATGAACCCACCATTAAAGCAACCCGCCCCCGAATTGGCACTAATTCTAAAGTGAAAGTAAAATGTGCACGGCCATTCATGATGGTGCGTGTCCACTGGCGCGGAGCAGATTGAGCGTTTTCAGTTAATTCCTTATGGTGCCAAAATAATTAATTGAAAACACTAAATCTGCTCCGCACCGTTATGAATGCCTGTGCGGTCGTGTGCATTTTACTTTCGCTTTAATTAACGATTTAAAAGCAAGGTGCAAAAGAGGGAAAGCTCCAACGTCACCCCCCTCCTCCCTCCCGGTACCGATATTAACGTGTTGGCACACGTCGATTAACCGGTGGGAAAATTTCCTCACAGTCGCATCACTACAGTCTAGTAAACGGCAACCTCTTTAAGTTATTCTTGACTGTGCAGATGAACGTCAACACATCGTGTTAAAGAATTGTTCTTGCTTGCGCCGACTGAAAACACACGACGAGAAACACCATGAGACAGGAGAGACTCGGACATAGCAGTAAAAGCTACTGAACATTGCCCATTCATGTGGATTTGGATAAAACATTAATCGCTTGATGTCCTGCCTGTGGACGCCGTTTAGCCCTTCACAGTGGAGTAGCGGACGGACACGCAAGGCATAGGCTATTAAATTATTATGATTAGGCTACTTTTATTATTAAATTAATATTACAATTCATATGCCCCGCAATATTTCACAGCGCATCAACGCACAACCGAAGCGCTGCGATGATATAAAGATTAGCTAGATTAGCTTACTCCTCATTTAAAAAAAAAACAAAAAAAAAACACTTTGACACGAAATACTTCTTGATTCACGAAAATACAATTTTTTTCACATTGGGCCACAAGTGGAATATTAAGAAAATAAATTGGATTAATCTCTCACCGTCTAACTCGGTTAGTTTTTACTTTCACTTTCTGTAGTGAATAATTGACTGGCGTTTGAGACTTCTTCACCGGCATAACTCTTGCGCAAAGTTTGCAGATTGTGATTTAATATCCACTGGCCCGCCCTCATGGTTTAAGATGCAAATATTTTCAATATTGCGATGTGGCATTTTTCTTTATGGTCACGCAAAATGATGGACAAACAATGATTCACATTCTGAGCGCATAATTTCCCGTGATAACAAAATTAAGTAGGATAAATTATAAAATAAAATAATTACTAAATTATTAATTATTTAAATAAAAAAGAAGGTAAATAAACAAGTAACACGCAAAATTAAACTAGTTTGCTTACTTTCTGCGAATACTTTGCTGATGCAGGTAGGCCTACAAAAAAAATCTTGCCCCCCCAACTCGAGAGTCAAATGTCGCCCATGCAGTTCATACTGGGGTATAGAAGTTGCAAACGCATAGATAAGAATGAAACAGTGCCACCAAGTGGATAATAAAAGAATAACATGAAAACACATAAACAAGAGCAGGCAGCCTGTGCTTTGTGCTTCCAGTAAACAAACATGCAGAAGAAATACAAGCTGTCCCCTGTAACAGGGACAAAGTACATTAGGTTCACTTGCCAAAAACGTCTCTTAATTAAGAATTGCAAGGTAAGCCTATAATAAAAAAGAGTAGAGTTAATAGAAAAGTAACACATTTTACATTACATTATTTTACATTAAATATGAAAGGAAATATATTATGAATCTTTAAAATTTGTTTAGTCTGATAATAGATGAATTTCTTATCTCTAATCAAGGGTCTTTTTATTAAACACGTTCTGCCATCTTAGTCAGGTATTTCCCCAAAGAGAACGAAAAGTTCCTTTCCATGCTAAACTAATTTGGTTGGACAAATACAGAGTTTGTATGCGTCACAGTGAGCACCACAAGGCATCTAGAGATGGTTTCCAAAACCACAAGCTCATTGGCTGCAAAGGCAGTCAAGCTGTTAGGGGAACATGTAGGCATTAAAAGGCTTTTAACCAGACATAAACTCATTTGAGAGCCTCAGATAGGGCCTGTTTGGGCATTTTACGCAGATAATTATAGCAAAATACAGGCTATGGGAGGGATGATTTTGTGCTGATATTTAGAGTTCGGCATAGAAGTGGCCTAATGACATTTAGGCATACAATCCAAAAGGAGATGTCTAAGATGATTTTAAAAGATCATTTAAAAGCCCTTTAATGCCTACATGCTCCAGCTTGCCTGCCTTTGCAGCCAATGAGCTTGTGGTTTTGGAAACCATCTGTAGACTGCCAAAAAAGACTGTAATTCATCTGTATAAATCCCTATGATCATCTCCCCTAAACCTAACCTGTAGATAGTAGTATATGTCTAAAACGCACCTCTAGAATTTCACGCCAAATATTATGACAGAAATGTCACCATCTAGAGGTTAGTGATGATATACCCTGGAAACAAACAAACACTGTTAATGTTCGTTCAATTTGTTCAATCATGTGTTTGATTAGTTCACTATGTTTTTACTTTCCTACAGACCTACACAGATCACTCCTTGTTCCAACTTTGCACCTTAATTTCAAAATAAGAGTTTGGCTTTCTGCTTTTATTTTGGAAACACTTCTAGAGGGCACAGGTAGGATGATTGGTATATAAATGCAGCTACTGCACATGAGCAATAATACATTTCATTGCCAAAGCACTTGACATGACAATGCAGCCAAAAGAAATCAGCAAAGCAAGCTATTGTCACACACAATGCAGAAAAGTGATATGAAATCTGAAATGCATGTTGATCTTGTATGTTAAGCTTGACAAATGAAGCTTGCATTTGTAAACAAGTCGAACCCTTTATATAAAGAAAGAACATATAAAGAAAGCAGTAGTATCATGTTATAAATCTTGACATTGTAAATACGTAATATAAAGGGAAATCTTTCATAACTACTTTTTTAAATGCACTTATTTTTTTTAACTATTATATGTTTGGAATTCATCTGTGCAAGTTATTGTGTTTGATATGGTTGGTTAAAAAACGGATGAAATATCCTGGATGGGTTTGGAGTGATCATTTGCATGGCAAATATTACACTGCCATTGTCCAACAGTCAGAAGGCTATAATAATTCAGCAGTCAGCCTGTAGTCTGACTACAAAAATACTTAATATGATACATTAATCACTGTCAAATAAAACAGTAAATACATCTTATACAATCATGTGTTTTGCATTCTTGTTTGCTAGAATTTCATGTCAATTACATCACACAAACCACCAGTTTTTAAACTTTTATTTCAATCCATCTTTTTTAAATCCAAGAACGTATGAAACACTAAAGGAAATTTTTAAAATATGAACAAAAACCAGTATTTGCATATATTCCTTGCAATATTTCTACCACATTTTGTTCACTAGGTTTAGATCACAACACAACCCAAATGTTTGGGTTTTTTGTCTGTAAATTAATATTACTTGCTTGCTTTGGTCCTCATACTCTATTTGTTTGATATCAAATGTGACTACTAGATTTGAGCTGCATAGACCCCACTGTAACACAGTCTTGTTATACTTTTACACAATCAATACATTAAGTCATTAAGTTACCTTAGCCTGAATAGGCCAGTTTACTTGAATGTGGCAACTTAGTTCAAACAGAAGCATGGAGCACCAACTGTCCAATTTTTAGCCAGACTGCCTGCTCATAAACCAATCATTTTTTACACCTAGATTAATCTGTATGATCTCATGGCCATGTTGATGGTTCTCATTGATCACAGCTCCAAAAATCTGTTCTCTGGCCTGTATGAACGCCATGTAATTAAACTTTAAAAACACGAAACCAAAAACAAACCATCCTGGTTATTTCACAGGATATTTCAGACAAGATAACGATTGCCGAAGTGCTTGTTTATTAATACAAACGTAATAATTTACCCTACACCCGTGCAAGCATTATATGGCATTTCCACATACTTCACATCAAGCCACAATAATTCTACAAGGTGTGAAAAATTTGAAATGCTGACCCCTTATAAGACGATTTAAGCTTTAGCTGGACCCTAAACAAAATCACATAGCTCGATTGCTCTGAACAATGGTCCTTATTAGAAACAGATACTGTGGCTTGTGTACAAACTGAGAGATTTTAGAAATCTGTTGATATATGAATATTACATGAATATCT
Organism: Coreius guichenoti; assembly: GCA_039654105.1. Lineage (NCBI taxonomy): Eukaryota > Metazoa > Chordata > Actinopteri > Cypriniformes > Gobionidae > Coreius > Coreius guichenoti. The sequence goes on along the minus strand of CM077185.1, from coordinate 21,987,789 downwards.
TTGGGATACTGAAATAACTACACATGATAAATGTTGTTTTACTCAATGAAACTCTGTTCACATCAACTCTGTGAATGCACAATAAATTAGGGTTGAATTTACAACAGTTTGCATAGATTCCTGGGTTTTGTATGAGTGACAATTAAGCATGTACAACTAGCTGAAAGGCATCAACAAGAGTGTTTTTCTTTGCTTTTTACATATTTTTAGTGTTCTGGTGCAAGGAAGGAAAAGTGCCTGCATACTATTAGCAATCTATTCTCCTATGTGCTTTAAGGGGATAGTTAGCCTAACATGAAAATCATTCATGTTCATCATTTACTCACCCTTGTGTTATTCCAAACCTGTAGACCATAGACAAGACCATTGGACTGTAGTCCAAAACAAGATTAGACCCTGCTGTCAAAATATCTTTTTTTTGTGATACCACAGAAGTCAAAAGAAAGTCACATAGGTTTGGAATGACATGAGGGTGAGTAAATGATGACAGAATTTTCATTTGGCTATACTATCTCTTTAAGGGCAATCATAATATGGAGGATTATAACAGGTAATGACACCAGAGCTACTTGAAATAATGATGAAATGGTAGCAGTATGTGCTTGAATCTCTGTGTTCACTAAAAAAAAAAAGAGCACCACCAATAACAAACAAATGACAATTTTAACAAAATTATGTTAAATAAACTTTAAACTTTAACAAGCCAATGTGCACCATCATTAAAGCTTCAAGAAAAGATATTTATTGGATGTGAAACTATTAGCCATGGGCCAGTTTCATAACTATAAACCTATTTAGCATTTTCAACTGAAACACCACTAATAGTGTGATTTAGTCGATATCTAGACTCAACCAGTGTCTGGATATCCATCTTTAAGTATAATAAAATGAAAACAAAAGCTTGAGGCACTATATCCCACCAAAAACATTAAGCAACACATCCAGAATTTGCATACACATAGAAAGTGCAGTTGTAAAGGTTACAATTGGTGTCTAAGTGCATAGATTTGTTCTCACATTTACAGTATGGCTTATTTCAAAGATTCAAAGGTTGCAGAGAGAGGCCTCTCATTGTCTCTTGGTGTGCTTGGAGTTGTAGTGGCTCCGCATGTCTTTACGGAGGCGGAACTTCTCTCCGCAAACGCCGCAGATGTACAGATGCACATCCATGTGCTTCTCCAGATGCTCGCCGCTGGGGAAAATCTGGAAACACACCTGGCAGATAGTCTCTCCGGCAGATAGGTGAGAGATCATGTGTCGCACGTGATCGTGTTTAAGGAACGTACCTTGATCGCACACAGGGCAGACGTACCGCGCCATCCCTTTGTGCATGTCAGTGTGCAACCGCAGCTGTCGTTCGCGCAGAAACTGTTTCCCGCAGGTCTGACAGGTGAACTGCTTTTCCTTGGTGTGCACAGTGTAGTGCTCCCGTAGGTGACACCTTTGGTAAAAGCCTTTGCCGCAAATTGCACAGAAATGCTTGCGCCGATGGTCTGGCTCGCCACTGTCTTCCAACAGGACGGGCCGGAAGGGCTCCTGTTCCGGACAAGCCAACGTATGCTCCACTGCAAGACTTTCACTTTCAAATATCAGCCCACAGAGTGGACAGCGAAAGCCCAGGTCGGCTCCTTCCAGCAAGCTTTCTTCCATAGCCTCGGCATCTTCAAGTAGAAGCGAATCCTCACCTGGGGAGTCCGTCTCAGCCCCTTGGGGTTCACCACAGCGCTCTGCGTGCTCCTGCAGCTGCCTGCCTTTAATGAGCACTTGGCCGCACCTTCCACAGGCACAGATATGTCCCATGTGGCTGGAGATGTAATGAGCAGACTGATCCTCCTCCGTCAACAGGGCTCCACACAACTCACATGGAATGCACGCGCCATCTTGCTTTTCCTCTTTGATCCGGTGCACCTTTGGATCTGTCTCTAACCCTGTGCTTTGGCCCTCCAGAGCATCCATGGCTGATACTCCAGCCTCTTCCTCGCTGTCAAACTTTATCTGGTCTGCAAGATTGTCTTTGTATGCCCTGGTATGAACTTTGCAGCTCCCTACGTTATGGTTCCCTACCTTCACGACTTTTATAGTTTCCAAATCACTCTCGGAATCATTGTCTCGTTCCATTTTAATGGTTATATTCCTGGAGAAGGCAGCTTCGCTGTCCATGCCAGTGGCGACGGACCTGATCACGGTCTCTGCATCCGACTTGTGGTCTGGCCAGTCCTCTTCGCCCTTGCAAACTGCTCTGTGTTCATCTGTACCCTCTGAGTTCGAACTCTCAGCTTTGCCAGCATCACCGTAACCCTCTTTGCCGACTTTGGGTGTCTGGAAAGCTTTGCGATTGGTGCATGTGAGGATGTGTTCGATGAGCAGCTTTTCACAGCTGAACACAAAGCCACAATCGTCACATGTGTATGTGCGTCCAAAACGAGGACGTTCTTTCATGGCAGAGCTTCGGCCTGAAGTTCTCTTCCTCAAGTCACATGGCTGGTCTACAACGGTTTCAACGGAGTGTGGCGGAGGGTGTGGTATGACCACATCTTCAGCAGGCCGGACAGTTGAGATGTTAATGGTTTGACGAGCAGTTGTGGTTGAGGCTTTTGCTGTGCGTTCATTCTCAGAAAGGCTTGGCCGCTGCTGCTCAAACATTCGAACGCCGAACATCATCTTGCCTCCAACCACACTGGATGAGGACGAGGAACTGGACGATGAAGAGGACGACGCAGATGACGAGGGAGTCAGATTAGACGTTCGGATGTCTCGGAGGTCCTCGAGTGAGTCTGGGATGTAGTACATTTGTAGGTAGGTCATAGATGATTTTAGCTCCTCAAACTCATAGTGATCCACAACAATTCGGCCAAGGTACATGAGCTGCAGGATGAGATCGAAGCACTCTGCGCTGATCTGCATGTTGCTGAGATCAAACCGTGCAGTCCCCTGCTGATCCCGGATGAACATCATTCTGAAGTAAGAGCTGCAGGCTGCCAGCACGGCCTTGTGGGCCCTGAAATAAGTGTCCCCTATGGCAATACAGCAGTCACAGAGAAAACCCCACTCCCTTTGGTTGTTGAGCTGCTGCAGGACATGCTCACTGTGGCTTGGCCTTGCCATTACCCTGTGAACAATCATAAAGAAACACGTAGTAAGACCCAAGTTTGAGGAATCTTCTTTTTCACAGGTGCCCTTTGGCCATGACCATGATTATTCAATTCACATTTATTTGTATAGCGCTTTTCACAATAGATATTGTTTCAAAGCAGCTTTACAAAAAAACCATGCATAATGTATTGCAAACTAACTGTGGATGTACAAAACATACTTTTGAAATTAAATGAAACCCAGTTCAGGTGCCTCTAGATACATTTTTAAAAGTTGAACTATTTTTAACTTGACATGTCATGCTGTCATAAAAATATAATGCTCATGACAGGACACCCAAAAACAGACAAAGATGTGTGAATGCATATGCCTATGAATAATAAAAAAAACTTCTATGAGTGGGTTATATTATGCAAATATTATATTATTTCCATGGTTTGGAAAGAAGTCTCTTGCTAATCAAGGCTGCATTTATTTGATCAAAAATAGAGTAAAACGGTAAAATTGTGAAATATTATTGCAATTTAAGATAATTGTTTATATTTGAATACATTTTAAATTGTAATTTATTCCTGTGATGGCAAAGCTGGATTTTCAGCATCATTACTCCAGTCTTTAGTGTCACATGATCCTTCAGAAATCATTCTAATATGCTGATTTGGTAGTGACCCCAAACTTTTGGACAGTAGTGTATATAAGATAAATATAGATTAAATAGTCATACTCACTAATCAACTAGATACCTAGTCAGTATTGTACACCTAGTCGACCTTAGTCACTCACACCTAGATGTAAAACTAAAGTAAACAAATATTTGCACTGTATTGTAACTAAATGAGCAACTCACCAGGTAAAAATTCCTCAAAAGGTGCAAACTTCGTCAATAAACTCAATTGATCTGGCTATAATAATGAATGGAATCTACAGTATAATTAGCTTCAAATTTAGCTCGTTTCCGTCGTTCAGCTCCATCATAAAGCCAACAGAGAGGTTTATATCCCGCCCCCGCGTTCTCATTGGCCTATTTCAGAGACAGAATCATGCGGGCGTTGTGGCTGTCAATCATACACCGCACTTAAAAGTAAAATCAAACTACTTGGACAACACACTAAAGATCTGACCATACGCGTGCCCATAGTGACAACATTAAGTTTTAAAAGGATCTGTTACTCAAGAGACAGCACAACAGAATATATCTGACCACTGTCGTAGGGAGATCTCTCACGCAAGCATGCAGTGCCACCCCCGCGCAGCTTCCCGCACATACGCTATGAGCTTCACATTACTGCAGCTCGTGTTTACACGCAAAACACACGGAAAATACTCACCGACGGTAATGGGCGCTAACTTGTAGCGAACGACAGAATTCGAGTTAAAACACAGAGCGAAGAAGTTCCACCTCTTTTGCCTTCGTCCAAGCGAAAACTTGGGACGAGAATAGCTAATCTCGAGGGCGAAGCCCCTTCTGTGCAGCGCGGATGAAAGAACTTCCGCACAGCCGCTCTGCGAGCTCTATCACCGCACTGAGATCCGGCCCCGCTCACGCAAATCCAGCCCGCCCCAGCACGCGCAGCACAGTGAAAATGCAACCAAACCATGTATGAAAATATGCTCTTCAGGACGAATGCGGTAACATTCGTGTTGAAAACGAAATAGAAATAATTATGTAATATAGCTTATATTTTGCACTTTTTCCAGCACTATTTCATTTGGCAGTGGTTTTATATAATGTAATTTTTATAGCCTATAAATAACAAAAAAAAAAAAAAAATGCCAAGCATTTTGGGGAACTGAATTTCTCAACAAAAAAAAAAAGTTTGTATTTGATTATGATTAAAATGAGAAGTGACGGTCTGTAAAATAGGCTATTTTTGTACATTATTTTATTATTACATCACAGCTTTCTGTGTCATTAATAAACGTTATTGTTTAAAATTGTAAGTTTTATATAATTCTCAAAAATTAAAAAAATAATAATACAAATATTTCTATAGGCTACATTCAAAATCAATTGACTGCTAGATAACTTTAAATTTATAATATATACAATGTGTTATAGGCTAGCTACATGTTTTTACACATTTAAAGACGTACCATTTTTCAAGTAGGCTATTTAAGTTGGTAGAAGTGTCCCTATGTATGTGTGTTAAACTGAAACAATTTCATGAGCGCCTCAGATGGTCTGTCAGACTCTTTTGCAAAACTGGCGTTGCTCTTTCGTCCATGCAAGTTTTCCAACGTTTATGCATTTTCGTTTAGCGAGTTTCCCACACTAGATAGACTATAGCATTGTCTATGTTTTACTGCGCCTGAGTGATCTTTCGACATAAAACAACAAAAACGTAACGAACGAGCATATAAATACAAGCAAAGCGTCTGATTTGTATGTTTTCACTATGCGTGCGCCTGGATCAGCTAATGTACAGTACGGTCACGTGACGGATAACAAGCTAAGCCGTCAATCGCATGAAGAACCGCGAGACCATAAGAGAATTTTCCTGCTGCAACAAACACGAAATTATTATCCGTTTCTCTCATATAGTTGGTAAGATTGCATTTTTTGGGCACCGTGTGAATGCATTATGTCTGTGCTTTAGTAGGCTACATGCATGTTTTGTTGGCCAAGGTGCATGAAAACGTACACCTTTTCTTCGACAACACTTGATCGGTGTAGACTAGACGTGTAAAAATTATGATTCTGTCGCGGACAAATCTGCTGGGAGTCAGACCATGCATATTACAGAAGCATGAACTAAATAGCTCCTACACGATATTTTGTGTGTTATCCATTCGTTGACATTCTCCTATGCGACGTTTGCTGTTTGTAAATGTCCTTTTGTGTAATGAATTTAAGAATCGCTGTCAGGTATTGTCTGGTCAGGTGTGCATGCAAAGATGTTAAAATGTTGCACGGTAACCATTAAATACAAACCAGTCGTTGCTGTTTCTCCGTAGGTATTAAGTAGGCTATAAATTAATACAATGATTCATGTCATTCTTCGATTAAGTTATATCCTATATTCAGAAGAACGTACAATTCAGAAGAAAATTCTTCCTATAAAATCCCCCAATAATACCTATAAATAATGTAAGAACGTAATTTACACACGTGTTTCAATGTAAAGAAATGCCAATCCTATCCAGATGTAAACATCTGGTATGTCTCAAAATTTGTTCAAATAATATGGCCATTTTGATCGATAGAGGTCGCCAGTTACTCAGTAAACTCAGGCTCTTCTGAGAGACTCTTCATTGGTTGGTTCTGGCACTGGTCTATCATGTTATACTGCGAGACAAGGAAAAATATAGACTAGAGAAATATAGTTTAAAAGTATGTGCTAAGTCCTTACACATGTATTCCTGTTGCAGCCATGCATTTTGAAAGCATTTTTCATGTATATTTTAAAAAAATATATAATTTATGATATATATATATATTCATTAATATAAAAACGTTTCTTAAGGTTGCTGTATTTGACCTGAAAAAAAACACCTTTTCATAAAAATTCAAAATATGTGGCATTGAAAAAAAACTTTGAAAAATGTCAAAATGACATTTTATAAAGACATGAGACAGAAAAGAGATGTAAAAGATGTTCATCAAAGAAGAGGATGTGTGTTGCTAGAAATGTTGACTAAATAAACTACACTGATTAATATAGCCTAGGTAAAAGCCATTATTACTAATACCAGCATAACATGCAGGACAGTAGGCTATTCAGGTTATGCATAGGAATTTATGTGGTTGAAATTTGTCTTCTATGTATACTCTATGTAACAGGTGGAGATGGACGTGTCTGGTCATAGTCTGTTTCTCCTGCAGCAGCTGAACGTCCAAAGGGAGTTTGGCTTTCTGTGTGACTGCACTGTTGCCATTGGCAATGTATACTTCAAGGCTCATCGTGCAGTCCTCGCTGCCTTCTCAAACTACTTCAAAATGATCTTTATCCACCAGTCCAGGTTAACTAAAGCTCTAAAACGACCACTTTTTGAAACTACCACCCGTTTAAATTATCTTGAAGTGTACCAACATAACAGTACTGAATTGAAGGGTCACATCATGCTTACATAGTCTGATAATCAAATAAGAATGTGGAGGAAGTCAAAATAGCTTGATTGATAAACATTTAAAGTTGTTGCATATTAATAATAGCATTAAATATAGACCAAATTGCAATTATTAAACACAATTTGAAGGAAATTAATAAATTGCTAATTGTGTTTTTGACTGCCCTGCTTTTTTCAGTGAGTGCATCAAGATCCAGCCCACAGATATTCAACCAGATGTCTTCAGCTACCTGTTACACATCATGTACACAGGCATGGGTCCCAAACAACCTGTAGACCAGGGCAGACTTCAGGAAGGCATCAAGTTCCTTCATGCCTACCAGCTTTGCCGTAAAACAGGCGAGGGTGGCCCCGATGCATCCTCTGACCCCATCCGTATGTCCAATCTGTATGGCATTCAAATCTCTTCACAGCTGGCCAGTAAAGAGAACTCAGGCCTAAAGGCTGGTGGTTCACGGGACCCTGAGGACAGCTGCTCCAGCACTAGGGCTGATCGTGCACATGGCCGTTTAGCTCTCGCTGTAGGGCTGGAGGGCATTGCGTCTGAGCGACAGCCTCAAAGCTTCCGTGCCGCGTCTTCTGTGGCCTCGGGGGATGACTCTGACATTTCGGCACGGATCAAACAGGAACGGGTAGAGGAGGAAGAACAACAGGAAGGCGACAAGGAGCCTTGCTCTCTCTCCCCAGCCCAGGTGAGCCCCTGTCAAGCTGGTTTATTCAAAGATGGCCCTCTAGCGCTTTTGTGCCCCCGGTGTGGTGAACGCTGTCTGTCACCCGAAGGCCTACAAGAGCACCTTTTTACCCATGCAGCCTGTGCCCTCGAGCCTAGCGGTCTGATGGAAGGCCCTTCAGAGGACAAAACTGGGGAGCACACGTCCCTGGAGGAGAGGCGGCTTCATAAGGAGCGCATAGACTCTGGTAGTCTGGAGGAGGCCCTACGGCAGAGCCAGGCCCTGGCAGATGAGCTGGCTGTGGAACTCAGGCGAGGCAGCGGGACTGGGCGGAGTGGCAGCCCATTGGCAGCCTTCACACGAAAGCGAAAGATGGCATGTGCCGTCTGCAATCTTCGTTTCTCGCAGAAAAGCCAGCTGCAGGAGCACATGTTCGCCCATGTGGGCAAGCCACTGCGATACCATCGCTACAGCCGCTTCTGCGGGCAGCTGCTCCATGGCTGCGAGGGTCAGCCAGATATTACCGCAGCCACAGGAGAGGAGGCAGCCAAGGACACTCAGGATAATGGCAGCTCCTGCTACTCACTGGACTCTGAGGTGTCTCAGGAGAGCGTGGACGCAGTGACTGTGGAATGACTGGAATATTCATGTGAACACAATGTATGGTAAAAGAATATTCCAAGTTCAGTACAAGTTCAAGCTCAATCGACAGCATTTGTGGCATAATTGTGATTACCACAAAAATACATTTCCACCTGTCTCTCCTTAACTTCAACAAAAGAGCAAAAATCTGGGTTAGAGGGAGACACTTTGGAAGTGAATGGGGTCAATCCCTAAAAAAATTAAATACTCACTGTTTCAATAGTACAGCCACAAGACGTAAACAAATTACATGTCAACATGATTTTAGTTATTACTTACTAACCTTTTCTGTGTAAATTTATACTATATCCACTATCCAGGCCGTTGTTTTAAAGTCGACAACAACAGGCGCACATGTTGACTAGCGCTTGTGTGGGGTTAAGAAATACCTGCAACCCTAGAGTAAATGAGTACAAAGACATTTTTATATCGGTCATAACCTCTGGAAAAAAATAGCACAGACACTGGACAAGGATGACATTTTCTAGTGTGCATGTGTCGACCGTGTTCATGCACGCTGTCAAATGGAGTATCCTTAGAAAGGCTATGTGTTCGGCTGTATGTAAGTATTCGCATTAAAACTGAAGTATACATTGGGCTTAAGGCTGTAAACCCTAAAACTTTAAAAGACTTTTAAGTTTCATTCCAAGTGCCTTACCATAATGTCAATTTTTGCTTTTTTAAACATGGACAAGTCGAAATTATGTTTTGTGCAAAATGCCATAAATGCTGTCGACTGAGTTTAACTTGTATTGAACCCAGAATATTCTTTTATTGAATTTTGTTTTCTGACTCAGCACTTCTGTCCTGTCTCAAAAGTCTGTCAGTGTTAAAACATAAAAGAATTTTGTGTTGATGATTGTAGTGTTGATGTATAATGATGTTGCTGACTCTTGGATGACTGAACACTGTTGGATCAATCATATATTCAAAGAAAGTATTAAATCGACAACCACATGCGCATGAAACTCAAATAGCACTATAAAGTGCCACATTTGACAAATGACAGCAATCATAATATTTGTTTTTAGAGGCCAGCTTAAGATAATAATATGAGATTATTTCTTGTTTATTTTTGGGTTGTGACCTAATGAGTGAAACTGACTGTGCAGAGTCTAAATAATTTTTTCTCTAAATCGAATTTCCTACAAAACAGGTTCAGTGCCTTAGAATATTTTTTGCCAAACATCTCTGTAAAGAAAAGCACTTAAACTATTGCTCAGCCAGTTGAACCAAATCCAGTTGTTCTTCATTTTCAAGTTAACAGTGAACAGTGCCTATTTGTGCAAAGTCGTCCAAGACATCTACACAATCAGAATAATCTATCAAATGAATGTGAGCAACTGGTGCTTTTCTAAAAGCTTTTTGATATGTTGAAGGACTTTCATGATTATATTGTGTACGGAACAAAGAGTATAATCCAAGTTTGCTAACAATCTTACTACATAAACTGGGACAGTGCATAACAAGATGGGATAATGCACTATAAATGTCTAACATGACACTTCGGACAAAAACAGCAATGGCACATAGTTTCCAGTCATGTTTCAAATGCTGAGACATGACAAAAAATATTTTATTTAGAATGATGGATCAACTTTAAGACATCACTGATGGTAGACATGGTTTCTTTGTGCTGTATTTGAACTGTCAAAGCACCACTGTTTTTAAGTTATACTCATTGAAAACTCAAATTGAGGTTGGTGTACTGTGATGAGTATTTTAAATAAGCAAAACTGGCATTTGTGTTATTTGTGTGACTTGTGTAGTGCATTTAAACAGTCCCTTTTAGTTTTATTCATCATCAGCACTCAGTGCCATTGTGATTATGTGTTTGGTTATTTAATTATTTATTTATTTTTAAATAAATGGCACATGGAATAAACTGTGATTTATAATGCATCTGCTTTGGTTGTATACTTGTCATTGATTTCAATGGAACTGACTTTAAAGGGATAGTTCACCCCTAAATGAAGGTTCTGTCATCACTTACTCATCCTCAAACCCTATCATTATAAACCTGCTGCATATTCTACAACTTTAAACACAAAACATTCTACAATGAAAGTCAATTTGGTCCCCATTGACTTTCATTGCATGGACAAAATCAGTTGAAACATTCTTCAAAATATCTTTTGTGCTTCGCATTATACAGGTTTGCAACAACATGAGGGTGAGTAAATGATGGGTGAACTGTCCTATAACTGACCATCTTGTAGTAACAGCTTAGTGCCACAAGAGAGTAGCATGTAGTCACAAAAGCAAACATCTTCCCTGCTGCCAACTCTGTGTCATTATCTTCAAGCATTACTCATGTACAGTATACAGTCACTTAACATAACATCTAACGACGTCACTGTAGGCTTTAGTCAGAGCCTCATTTAAATACAAATTGAGCAACCGATACACACACCTGGGTTCTTAGTCCACAAAAATATCTTAATTTGTGTTCCGAAGATGAACGAAAGTCTTACGGGTTTGACACAAGGGTGAGTAATTAATGACAGAATTTTAATTTTTGGGTAAACTAACCCTTTAACTTTTACACAACATATCATAAGCATGTGGCACAGTGCCTTCTTGGAATCGTGTGAGATACTCATTGCTATAGAAACTAGACTGCAGTAACATAGGAAATAATATTGCAGTATAAAAAAATATAAACAATAGAAGGTAACATTAAATAAAAAGTGTACAAACATCATGAAAAGAAGATAATCATGCAAGTACAAAATTACAGCCTTAAAATCACACAATGAATACAAACTTTTCCACAATCTGACATCAATCATTTTATCTTTACAAACATTTCCAATGTGTTTATACATGTCATCTTACATTTAATGAAATTCCTCTTTTATGCAGCTTATTTCTACCATCTCAGTACCATCTCTGAATAAAGAACGTGAATATGTGTGGTTACGCATGGTCCAAACTTATCTGATTGTGCTGCTGCTCGATTGTGAGCTGCTCCACAGCACCACGGATGGCTGCTCGCACCATTGAAACTGCCGTCTGAATCAGTAAAGTCTCATTACATCGGCCATGGTCCACATTTAGGTCAGAAGGATGTAGTGTGTTGCTTGTTAGGCTGTTTATTTTTAGATGTTGCCAGGACCCATTCATTGTAAGACCATCAAACTGTGGTGCCTCATCCATGTTGTCTTCCTCTGATAAGTATGCATGCTCTATAGTAATCACTGGCCTGCATTTTGCATCATTCTCCATAGACTCCTTATTTAAGACTAGCAGATCACTACCTGATGATGTGGCCGGAAACTCAGACTCTAAACTACAGCCACTGCAACATGACAGAGGAACCTCAGACTCCAAAAGACCACTAGTTTGTAACACCTTGTCTTTTTCATTCATACTCACATCTTGGTCAGGACACATTTCCTGCTCTTTATCCATGTGGTCAGACTCCATATTTATGTTAATGCTCACGTCTGCACTGAATGTAAATGTTTCTGGAATGCTTTCCGCTTGTATTTCTTGTTCTTCCTTTTGTTTCTCTTCTTTCTTGATACTGGGAATGTCCATAACAGCAACAGGTGATTGATTCTGTTGATCAGCCATGTCTTTTTGTGTTGCGTTGGGAGCACTACACTCAAACTGATCGATAGGAGGTGCTTTCTTACTTCTTGGAAAGATGCGGTAGATCTTTTTAAATGTCAAATCTTTTGGTGCCGTTATCTCCTGAAAAACCATGCCGTCGCCTTGCTCTTTACGTCCCCTTCCTAGTCTGACATCTTTGGATGTGGCAGATCTCTTAGAAATGGGCCACACTGTGAAGAAAACTCTCCTTTTACTTTTTCCATTTTGAACTTCCTTATTGTTTGCATTACTCAATTTATTCTCAGAAACGGAGTTGCACATGTTGTGTTGAGCTTTGTTTTTGTTTTCCGTTCTGTCTGATTCCTTCATCTTGCCACATCTGAGGAGTGAGGAAAATGTCCTCTTAATGGATGCTTTTGAAGTGCTTCTGGTCATTTTCATTTTACTTTCCATATTTTCATCTTTGCTTTCACTCTCCTCCAGTGTTACAAGAATTCCTGAGGTATCTCCTGGAGCATCTGGTTGGGTTTCCCTCTCCTCTGAGTTTTTTTGAGGGCTGTGGTGGCTAATAAGTGAGGATTCATTGTCTTTGCCATCATTGTTTTCTTGATCATTATTCTCCACTGTGCCATCATAACATTTAGCTTGTCTTTGCCTTCTCTGTGATTTACCTTCCAATTTATCCTTTGATTTTGACTTCCCCAGCAAAAGTCTTGGTGGACCCGTCAGTTTTCTCTTCAAGCCCACCTTCTCCTGACACTCTGGTAATTCTGTCTCTTGTGTGGACATGGTTAATCAAACAGTACCAAAGTCAATAATGGTTCTCACTGGCAATATTGGATCAATTACATAAGCGGGTGTTTTCTCCACTTACATATTGTCAGCTTAAAGATGTGGAGATGCTGCAAACCAACACAAAAACATTGTATTGCAGAAGTTAAATGTTCTCTGTATTTCACTTGTTGGTTAAAACTTATTTATTGACTTATTTGTCTTTTTCTATATTACGCATTTAGAATGTGTATCTTTAAGTATATGTTTATCATACTCTGAGACGACACACGGTGCAATGTTTACAGCACAAACAACAAACTCGCATACTGGGTGTGACACCAATGAGAAGTCTCTTTATATGAAAACATCCTAAATTCAACAGACTAGGCGTTTTGCTAACAGGTTCTAACAGTAAAAGTGAACTATAAAATACCAGTAATGGCAAATAACTTCATCTATAAATTATAGGCGACATGAATAAATATATCTCAGCATAACGTCACAACTCGACGACTACTCCGATAAAACGTATTTTTGTTTGTGACGTTTGTATGTTTGACAAATATAAACGGCCATTACTTTTGCATCTTAATCTTTATGATGACAAATATAACTCATGCGAAGAACAGCATGGGCTAACTTAGATTTAAAAAGTGGTACAACAATGTACTCATTATTGTTAAGTTAAAACACCTACCTGTAAGTGAAGAGCACGACGTAAACTTGTCACTGTTGTGGAGGGCGACGAGATTCAAAGAGCTTTTATAAATTCACTCGCAGAGACTTGCGCCGACACTCAGCACAGCAGGTTACGCGCCTATCTGTTTCCATAACGACCAGCTGATTGACGCTTTATGTGAGCGTTCCCGTCACCCATCCAATCAACACGGCGACAGCGGAGGCTCTGTTAATGTGAAGATATTATTGATATCCATCATTGCGACCACATACACAATTTCTATTTTGCCCTTTTTGTCCACACTTAAACGTCGAAAATACACGAAACTGTCAATTTATTTAACTACGAGTAGTCTACTTTTGGCCCTTTGGAACACTTTTGACACTCTCATTAGTTTAATGTAGCCTATCTAATAACAATGTCATTGATAATGATAGTTGACATTGTTTTAATACTTTTTGAATATCTGATACTGTAAATGATTAATAAAACATTTTATTCATGTGACAATTACCTTGTTTTTTTTCACATAGGCCTATCAAATGTCTTTATTTCATCTTGAGCATGATCAATTTTGTCTCCTTGGTAACCAAGTAGGCTACCAAGATTTGATAACTTATGTTGGGGGCAAAATTGTTGGTCCTGATGAGATGAGATGATTGTAAAACTGAGGGACAGCTTTAATTTCTGTAAAAACTTATAGGGAAACAAAAGTTAAATGTGTCTAGAATAGAAATATGTATAGAATAGTTATAGTTTTCAGTGACAATGACAAATTATATTTTTTAACAAAAATGAAATTTGTACCAAGGGGGCGTTTTAACCCACTGTACCCCACTGAATAATTTTCACATAATATCAAAATGGTTTGCTAGACAATCATTACACACACACACGCTGGCCCGTGGGGTTGTGGGGCCCTATAGGCGAGATCATGAAAATTGGCCCCTCTGGTGTAAAAACTGTCATAGCAACTTGACAAGAAAGCACATTAAATGACAATTGTTTATAAGTGCGTATTAAGTGTAAAACATTAAAAATACTTATGTAAAATATTTAAACACTCTAAAAAACACTTATTTAAGAACAAACCAGTTTGGGTTAGCCCAAGGGCTGGGTAAATATAAGCATGTTGTATACATAACCCCTGATTTTTTTGTGGTTATTTGATTAATTCTTTTTACGTTAATACTAGCATATTATTATTATTATTATTATTATTTTACTTCATACATGTGTGCTAGTACTAGTACTTACAGATTCACATAAAGGTTTAGTTCACCCAAAAAGGAAAATTCTGTCATTAATTCCTCACCCTCATGTCGTTCCAAACCTGTAAGACCTTCGTTCATCTTCGGAACACGAATTAAGATATTTTTGATGAAAGCCGAGAGCTCTCTGAAGGTAGTAAAAACATTATTAAAATAGTGTGACTCCAGTAGTTCAACCTTAATGTTATGAAGCGACGAGAATACTTTTTGTGCGCAAAAAAAACAAACAAAAATAATGACTTTATTCAACAATTTCTTCTAGCCTGTGTCAGACTCTTACGCTGCTGACGTAACGCCGGCTTACCACTGGCCGATGCTGTTCACGTGAGCACCACCACGACGTATGCACACAAGTCGTTCTGCTGTAGAACTACGAAGCACTGCACTGTTCACACTACGTCAACAGCTGTGTTACTGTGCTACTGTGTATGTTTCTAAATTTCTCTGCTTTTATTTATACTGTTGTTTTGTATTTATTATCGGTTTCAGTAATTTGTCATGTATGAATAATAGGCTACAGAACCATCCTATTTATTTAATGTGGTGGGTAATTTATTCTTTACCTTTTTTTGTGAATGATAGCCTATCATGTTTAATGAGGTCCGATGCATTTCTATCAACTACGTTGTTGGTGTAGTTGTACAGTCTGTATATTCGCAAATCGAGAGCATTTCATGAAGAGGTTCGTGGCTGTGGGCCCCCTAGTTAAGGGCTGGCTCTGCGTACACACACGCACACACACATACCTCTCTCTCGCTCACACTATATATAAAAAAGCATGTATGTATGTATGTGTATATATATATACACACACACACACACATATTTTATATATATATACAGTGGGGAGAACAAGTATTTGATACACTGCCGATTTTGCAGGTTTTCCTACTTACAAAGCATGTAGAGGTCTGTAATTTTTATCATAGATTCCGTCACTCACAGTTGAAGATTACAAAAAATTACAGACTTCTACATGCTTTGTAAGTGGGCAAACCTGCAAAATCGGCAGTATTGTATGTATATATATATATATATATATATATATATATATATATATATACACTGGGATTTTCACGCACAACCATTTCTAGAGTTTACAAAGAATGGTGTGAAAAGGGAAAAACATCCAGTATGCGGCAGTCCTGTGGGCGAAAATGCCTTGTTGATGCTAGAGGTCAGAGGAGAATGGGCCGACTGATTCAAGCTGATAGAAGAGCAACTTTGACTGAAATAACCACTCGTTACAACCGAGGTATGCAGCAAAGCATTTGTGAAGCCACAACACGCACAACCTTGAGGCGGATGGGCTACAACAGCAGAAGACCCCACCGGGTACCACTCATCTCCACTACAAATAGGAAAAAGAGGCTACAATTTGCACGAGCTCACCAAAATTGGACAGTTGAAGACTGGAAAAATGTTGCCTGGTCTGATGAGTCTCGATTTCTGTTGAGACATTCAGATGGTAGAGTCAGAATTTGGCGTAAACAGAATGAGAACATGGATCCATCATGCCTTGTTACCACTGTGCAGGCTGGTGGTGGTGGTGTAATGGTGTGGGGGATGTTTTCTTGGCACACTTTAGGCCCCTTAGTGCCAATTGGGCATCGTTTAAATGCCACGGCCTACCTGAGCATTGTTTCTGACCATGTCCATCCCTTTATGACCACCATGTACCCATCCTCTGATGGCTACTTCCAGCAGGATAATGCACCATGTCACAAAGCTCGAATCATTTCAAATTGGTTTCTTGAACATGACAATGAGTTCACTGTACTAAAATGGCCCCCACAGTCACCAGATCTCAACCCAATAGAGCATCTTTGGGATGTGGTGGAACGGGAGCTTTGTGCCCTGGATGTGCATCCCACAAATCTCCATCAACTGCAAGATGCTATCCTATCAATATGGGCCAACATTTCTAAAGAATGCTTTCAGCACCTTGTTGAATCAATGCCACGTAGAATTAAGGCAGTTCTGAAGGCGAAAGGGGGTCAAACACAGTATTAGTATGGTGTTCCTAATAATCCTTTAGGTGAGTGTATACACACACACACACACACACACACACACACGCATGCTTTTTTATATATAGTGAGAGAGTTTAAATCCAATTTGTAGGTTAATAATGACCATGGCTCACCTTGGCCTATATACTGTTAAAAATAGGCAATAATTACTTTGTCAGTTCAGTGACTAATGACCCTCAAATTATTACAAACAAAAATCTTTAATCTGGCAGTTAAATGAAACGTCCATGATGAGCAGATGGTACACAGAAATTAATTCTCATTTGGAAGCTTGCCTGATGTTTGCAAAAGACATATGTGCAAATATGACCTGTTATCTCATTTTCCTGGGGTCTTCTTTATAGTTATGTCTGTAGCAGATATTTCCTTATGGACCTTTTAGCTGGACACTTTGTTCAGAGGAGGGATTGTCTCTTTCACTGAGACACAAATCTTGACATCGCATTAATGAAATGGTCCCAGAGGTCTGAGGAAAATATGCCCTTGAAAGCCTCACAAGAAAAACAAAACAAAAAAAGTACTTGACGAAGCTACCACATTAGATTATTTAGGCCTGGCAGAGTTCATTCAGGTTCACTTGAATGGGTTGCCTCATGGCAATGTACCAAAATAACCCCTGAATGAAACAGGCCAGATGCACACTCAGTATCTCACTTAGCAAATATGGCTCTATTTTCATGGTGAAAGACCCGTTTAACATTCCGTTTACAAAGCAAAATGTGCTAAAATATTTCTTCAGAGAAATATCCAGAGTTTAACAGTTCTATGCATTAATGTAGGTTTTCCATGAAACCTAATAACATTCGAAATTTAAAACATAAAAACAAGGCGGTAATAATTTGTTAAAATAAACCCACGAAACTTTGGGTTTAGTTTTAGATTAGCTCATTTATTCAACAGTATCAACACATCAATTAATGCAACCGTTTTTTATTGGCTGTTACGGGCAGATACAACATGCATGGAAGAATTGTATGTATGTAAATATATATATATATACACACACACACACACACATACACACACACCAGCATACAAATACACACACAATGCTGGGTAGTAACTGATTACATGTAATCTGGATTAAGTAATCAGGTCCCTTTGTATTTTCATATCGATATCAATACTATCCTATTCCTTTCAATGTGATAAACCAGTTAGATCAAAAAGTAAATCAGGTAACACTTTACAACAAGGTTGTATTAGTTAACATTAGTTAATGCATTAGTTAACATGAACTAACCATGAACAACACCTCTGTTCAGCATTAGTTAATCTTTGTTAACGTTAGTTAATAAAAATACAGCTGTTCATGGTTTGTTCATGTTAGTTCACAGTGCATTAACTAATGTTAACAAGATTTTAATAATGCATTAGTAAATGTTGAAATTAACATTAACAAAGATAAATAAATGCTTTATAAGTGCAGTTCATTATTAGTTCATGTTAACTAATGTAGTTAACTAATGTTAACTAATGAACCTTATTGTAAAGTGTTACCGTGATCTACCCAGCACTGTACACACTACCATTCAAAAGTTTGGGGTCAGTATGATTTTTTGGACAGAAATGAATACTTACATTCAGCAAGGATGATTTAAAGTGATCAAAAGTGACAGTAAAGCCATTTATAATGTTGCAGCTTTCTATTTCAAATAAATGCTGTTCTTTTGAATGTTTTGTTTATCAAAGAATCAAAACGTTTCAGTTTCCACAAAAATATTAAGCAGCAGAACTGTTTTCAACACTGATAATAATTCCTTGATAATAATAGTTTCTTGAGCCCCAAATCAGCATATTGGAATGATTTCTGAAGGATCATGTGACACTGAAGACTGGAGTAATGATGCTGATAATTCAGCTTTACCATCACAGAAATAAATTACATTGTAAAAATATATTAAAATAGATAGATATTTTAAAGTGTAATATTATTTCACAATATTACAGTTTTACTGTATTTGTCATCAAAATAAATGCACCCTTGGTAAGCATAAGAAACATCTTTCAAAAATATTTTAAGAAATCATACTGACCTCAACCGTTGGAACGGTACACACACATGGGTTTCATCCAATAAAAACTGAATGTTTGTCTAGCAACACAGCACCAGATAACTGTAAGGGACATATTGACAGTGATCATTGACTACTGGACAGCAGCAATGGCTGCTGGGTAACATGTATTGAAGAAAAGGATAAAAATAAACTAGACTAACAAGCTGGACAAATATACAATTATCTGATTATATTTGACAATCAGGCTGTCACCTTAGTATCTATAGCAACTGGAAACTTCATTAAAGGCCAAGCCAAGATATTATTCGAGTCATAAAAGATAATGTATAGACATGAGAGCTATCTCATAGAATTAATCCACCATCTATAAAAACAAATGGGACTTTCAATAATACTGGCAAACTGCAGTAAATGTGCTAAGAAAAATACTGACAGACAATTGGTTCTGTTCTTCTAAAGCTCAGTCACGGCTAAAAATATATCTTATGGTTCAAGAAGGACAGTGTAATAACTGTGAAATCTGGAGTGAATTAAAATACAGTACACACCAACATTATTTGTCAGTTTACAAATTTACAGATAATACAGTGACAAAGATATTGATAATTAGCTGTCTGTACATAGGATGTTTTATAGTAAATTACAGTAAAACATGACAATGGTCTACATTTTGAGCATTTGGTGCTAAAATTTGATGCCATTATTTGACTGAAGAGTCTTTGTAGGTTTTAAAAATCATTTAGCCATGTTAAAAATAAAAGTGTTTCTTTCCAGTTATTAAAAGTTTGATTGACCATTAATTAAACCAATTTCAGATTTCCCACCCTAGCAAGTAACCATTGAGCTACTTGCTGTCATGGTAAAGGTTGTTGCCATGGAAACAGGGCCACATGGGATCATCCATTTCTGTATTTGTCTGTTGGAGAGTTTGGAGAAATTAGTCAATCTGGTGTTATCACGAAGGAGATTATCTCAATAATACACCCATTATGTTTTGTTTTCCTGAGACAAAAAAAAAAAAAAAAGCTTGCTCAAGCAATGAACAGAAATGAAGCTAAAGAAAACCATGCTGTGCCAAGTTAACCATAACTGGATATGGATATGGCTGCTACCCTGTCGTAGGCTGCTACCCTACGACTTACATTTTTAATCTGTAAAGAACATAAACGTTGGATAAGGTCACTTGGACCACCAGTGGATTTTGTTGAACAGCTCATGTTCAGCACAGCATGCAGCCTAGCAACGTGTCTGGATAAAAATATCTACAACATGTGTGACCAAATATTCTCTTTCTTTTCTGCTCTGTAGACTCACCCGATGAGCGACTGACTGAAGGGGACAGAAATAAGTCAATGACATCATCTGACTAGAGGTTAACCACCCTAGTGTTAATGTAATCTCATAATTTAATCTTCCATTAGTGTGTTCAGCCAGTTATCATCAACACTGAGGACATGGTTGACGACAACAATCACTTTACTGTTATGTTTTTTCCTTCTTCAGGCATGGGAAGATAGTTTATTGTGACTGGGCTCATTTGATGTAATGTTTTAATGTAGCCTACACCACTAAAGTGTGAGAAATATAGCCTTTACATACACTACCATTCAAAAGTTTGGGATTGTTAGGATTTTTTACTTCAATCTTCAGTGTCACATGATCCTTCAGAAATCATTCTAACATACTGATTTGGTGTTCAAGAAAAATTTCTTATTATCAATGTTGAAAACATTTGTACTACTTAATTACTACTAATTTACTTAATTATTCCTTTACAGGAATCTTTGATGAATAGAAAGTTCAAAAGAACAGCATTTATTTGAAATATTATTTTTTTTTGTAACATTATGGGCCCTATTTTAACGATCTGAGCGCATGGTCTGAAGTGCATGGCGCAGGCGCACTTAGGCTATGTCCGAATCCACTTTTGCTACTTTAACGATGAAAAAAACGGTCGGTCATGAGTGTGTTTTGGGCATAACGTGCAATAAACCAACCAGAGTCTCCCATTCCCTTTAAAAGCCAGTTGCGCTTGCACCATGGTGGATTCAGGGCTCCAGACTAGCATTTGAGAGCAGTGGCACCAGCGCCACTAAGTTCTACAGATGGTGGCGCCAGCACCTGATTTGGTGGCGCTGGAGGAAAATTTATCATAAAGTTAATTTGATCATAAAATTACTATTGTTTTGCATTGTTTTGTTAATAAGTGCAGTTACTAATAATAGTACGTTTGTTTATTGGAAATTTAACAGTGAAGCGCTGAGCTTGAATTGATATGCAGAAAAAATTTACTTTTATTAACAACAGTAATGTGCAAAAACCTCATTTTTATAAGGAACATTTTAATATTCCACTCTTATTAAATGTTGTTCTTCTATAGTATCACACTGAACTAAAAGGAGCTCTCTTTACTTGTTTTCTGTGTAATCCAGTCACAATTTGAAGAAAAGTTTTTGTTTTTCATGAGACTTTCTGACTTCCTACTTTTTTCCATATATTAAGGAGTGGAAATGTCTAATAAGTGCTCCTATGCCACCACCTAATGGTTATAGTGGTAATTTCATGTCTTTTTTTAAATAAAAGTGTTTTTTTTGCCTACACCTTTAAACTTTTAGTTTTACAAATCATCAAACTAAAAAATAATATTAAAATTGGATAATATTTAGAGCTTTGAAGTGCTGGGAAAAGTGTGAAACACTTGAAAAAAGTGTTTCACTCTCAAAAGGTTGTACCACCATCTCAACTGAGATAAATAATGTAAAAAAAAAAAAAGAAAAAAAATATTCGACTATTCCTTCCACAATACCATGGGGTGTTACTACATTAAATCCATGGTGAATGTTTATGATTTGTGGACTGAAACCCCTGAATTTTTCAAAATGTTTCTCCTGGTCTCCATGTCAGCTCTGTTTGATCTGATATCTGTGGTTTAACAGAGATTTCTGCACCAAACGCTTCCCACTAGGTCTCGCAGTAGCGATGTTATTAATACTGTGGTGAATTCAAGCGCTTTCTCACTCTCCCAGCGCTGTTTAGTAATGGTGTCGAGTGATCGAGATTGGCCCGTGTATGAGCTCGCGCTGCGCTGTCTATTATTGCCCCGAGCTGAGAAACTGTCCGCACAGCACAGCTCAAACGAGTAGCGCGGTTCCGTTTCCGCTTTCGTTTCGTTTGCCGTTCGATGTTTCTCATATGTAACAGAAATGGCAGCTCTTATTAGTTGGTCACCGTGGTGGTCGCACCAGTGCGAACTCTAACCAAATTCAGTCGCACCAGCAGGAAAAAAGGTCGCAAAATGCGACCATTTAGTCGCAGTCTGGAGTCCTGTGGATTCGCTATTTACATGGCGGAATTTGCGAGCGGAAAGACAGAACGCTTCTCCAGAGAAGAATCCTTTTATTTTTAATATTTAAAAATGTTTGCTGCTGCTGCGCATCCCTGTGTGTGTAATAAGCAGAGAGGCGCATATTACTAAAGGCCCTTAAATAACAAAAAAATACTGCACTTTTGACTTTAGACCAGGATTTTGTTGGTCAATGGCACAGTCATTTTCAGTTGCCTCAAAATAGCAACACGGCAAAAATGCACCTGAACACACCTCGTTTTCAGACCAGCATGCCCATGGGCGAACAGATGGGCGCAAGTGCATTTGCTATTTAAACAACGTGGCGCTGGACGAACTGCGTCGGGGTGAAACTAGCAAAAAACACTTGCGTCGTGCCTGCCGCCGCATTGCGCGGGGTGTATGATAGGGCCCTTTAAATGTCTTTAATATTCAGTATATATAATAATATATATAATATTAAGTCATGTGTCCTTGCTAAATAAAAGTGTTCATTTCTTTCAGACTTGCTGACCCCAAACTGAACATGAATGGTAGTGTATATATACAGCTCTGGAAAAAATTAAGAGACCACTGAAAAATGATCAGTTTCTCTGGATTTATTATTTATATGTATCTGTTTGAGCAAAATTAAAAATTTTCATTTATTCCACAAACTACTTACAACATTTCTTCCAAATTTCAAATAAAAATATTGTCATTTAAAGCATTTATTTGCACTCTAATATTACTGCTGATAGATAAAGGAGTATAAAGCTCACCGAGTCAGTCAGACAGGAGAGGAAACCTGCTCCAGCATTAGCCTTGATATCAGTTATGGGCAACATGAAGTTGGTGGGCGCTCCCTTCATCATGCAGTCATTACTAAAGGACAGGTGTGTTCTGGCTATGCAAACCGGTAAATTCCCAAAGCCCTTTAAGAGAGATGAAAGAAAGAAGTCAAATAAGAGAGAATGTTACACTCCCTCAGGCAGAGAGGAAAACATACATGCATACTTTAGTGCACGCCTAGAGCTTCTGGAAGCAGAATGAGTATGTGTTAAAGGACACATTGAAATTTCACAGAAGTCCAATACTTTCCCAAAATAACAAGAACACCCCTTCTTTTTAAACACACAAAATACAAAACACACACACACACACACACAAATTCACAACAGTCAAACCTATTCCTTCAACAATCTGGTAAATTTTCCACTCTACGGGCCAGATTTACTAAACTGGGCAAGTTAGCATGAGAGCACAATTCCAAAAAAGCGTAATTTCCATAATGACCAACGCAGTCTACCAAGAGCAATGCAAATTAGTGCCTCGTTTAAGACATGTTTTTTTTGGGCGGTAAATAATAGCACAAACACCAGTAAATTGACAAGCGCAAACCTTAGTAAATCACCTTGCATGATTAATTTAAATACTCTCCTCCCATAAATTTTAGGTCTGAAAGGGAAACTCCTACAAATGCTTATGCAATAAGGTCAGCCGCAAAAATAACCCTGTCCACACCTTTTCAGCGTCTTTCAGTGTCTTTAGTAAATCCTGACAGTAGTTTAACACCAAAAGAGGGTTTGCGCTAGCGCAAGCTGTTAGTAAATCTGGCCCAAAGTACATAAAATATGTTTTTTTAAACCTGTCATTAACTTACAACAGCTGCTTCCATTAATTACACCAACCCACATTAATTAACCTACAGTATTAGTATTTGTGTCATAGTACATGTATATACTGTATTTGATGAAGAAATTCTCATTAATACAGTTCATTCTATAAGTAAGCAAATATCAGAAGTTTATGCGAATCACTGCATGTACATGCAATTAAACAGCCTTATTGTGTAAAGGAAGCTCACCTGTTTTGTATAAAGTGCAAGTTTTTCCTTTGCTTTTGGAGACAGCTTGATATCTTTTGCACCATACATCTTCTGTGCCACAGTCCTTAACTTATCAGCTGGAATCTGAAAATAAATAAATAAAGAAATATCTGTGTTTAATAATGCATTAGTTTGAGTAATGGATTTTGGCTTTATTCCATCAGTGGAATCCTTCTGTACTTAATATACACACAGGCTTCTTCCTTGCCTTAATTGGTGTAATATGTGAAAAGTTTTCATGCTGGTTATATTTAAGCCTTGTCAATTAAAAACATTTCATGCATTATAAAGTCATTGGCTGGTAATGAAACAGCTCTATATATAAAGTGTTAATTGATATCAGAATATGTGTGGGAAAGAACAGCACAAGGACCTTGGGTAATAAAAAAAATCCTGAGTACTCTATACTGGTATAATGCATTTAATGATGCCGCTAACAGATATAATTCCCCTTCCTCTACCACTTAATTATTTCAGCTGATGCTTTTACACAAAGCACAGTATTTTTAGCATCAGTTTCAGTGGTAAAAGTTAGTGGAGTTACACTTTATTCTAAGGTGTCATTGTTACAGTGTAATTATATATTTAAGTACTGAGTAATATTAATTAACAACATGTACTTACTACAGAGTTAAGGTTAGGATTAGGGTTTGGTTTAGGGTTAGTTATGCAAATTGTAATTATGCATAATTTACTGTTATTACTATCGTAAGTACATGTAACATATGTAACAAGGACAGTAAAATAAAGTGTTACCGTTAGTGGATGTTTGTGGGATTTAAACCTAGGCTACCTTATGTTCTTTTTTTGTAAGTCGCTTTGGATAAATGCGCTTGCTAAATGCATAAATGCAAATGTACCAGCGCACATTTTACCCACTCCACCACTTCTCACCTGGGAGTCGTACAGGAACCTGAACCGTCCAGGTAGTTTTGCTGCTCTCTGAACAGCTTCGGCTAGAGCCAGTGCTCCAGTGCCCCCCTTAGACCAGTTAGTGCACTGCACTGCATCAAAGGCGCCAGCCTGCCTCGCCTGGCCACACACCAGCTCCAGCTCAGCGTCAGTATCAGAACTGCGCCAAATACAATCAGAGCCCATATTCACACACATTCACTCAAAGAGTGGGAGTACTGTGTGTGGTTCAGTTTGGCTTGTGACCATACGATTAGTATAAAGGATAAAAACCTAAGAACTTTAGAGACTATTAGAATATAATTAGAGATTTAGGGATAACGGATAAAATGGTACATATTGATTTATAATGTGTGAATAGTTGCAAATAGCTAGATGAGAAAATGCACAGACAACACTTTTTGTTGGCTGCTTGATGTTGTACCTGAATTTGTTGACCGCTACAATCACTGGCAAACCAAATACTTGTGCATTTTCCACCTGTCTCCTCAGGTGACAACAGCCTCTCTCCAGTTGCTTGAGGTTCTGCATTGGAGAAAATACCTCAAGTCATGTGGTATATAAACTCGTCTACTCACAGTCATGCACGCAATTAGAATATTTCCCTAATTTTCTTGGAGTAATACAGCTATGGAAGCTTGTTTCAGCCACAGAATAAAAAAATAAAAAAGGTAATTGTGACTTTTTATCTCACAATTATGACTTTTTTCTTACAATTGCGAGTTTACATCTCGCAATTATGACTTTTTATCTCAAAATTGCGTGATATAAAGTCGCAATTGCGAGTTATAAAGTCAGAATTGTGACATATAAAGTGAGAATTGCGTGGTATAAAGCCAAGTGTAAATAGCAACTAGATTCCATTTACACTAAGTGAAAATATAGTATTTTTTAACGATAGATGCCGTTTACATTAAGTGCAAATAGCTGTAGATGCTATTTACACTAAGTAAAAATATTGATAGATTCTATTTACACCATGTAAAAGTAGCAGTTCTTGGCAATATGTGTAAATAGTAATTAGATGCTATTTATACTTTATTTTGGCAGATACATACTATTTGCACCTCAGTATTGTAAATTATTATATTTATTAAAATTATTAAAAGGATGCCGCCTTAATGGGACAATAAAAGCCCTCCCTACACTTACCCTTACCCAATAAATACTTTTATTATTATTAAACATTTCGTTAGGCTCTTTATTTCCACTTTTAGAACATTTTCTTAATTTTTATTGAAATTAAATGCCTTTCCGGTGTGATATGTGATGGGAAAAGGGAGAAGAGCGAGCTCGGCATCCATGAGCCTAACGCTCTACTGGCTACACCACTGAAGACGTTGTAACATTAATGTTGTGTGGCCCAACCAAGCATTGTTGGGCGGAGCTAGTGTAAATAGCGCTTGCCAACAAGGCGAGCTATTTGCACTTGGTGTAAATAGACACTCCGTTATATCTCGCAATTCTGAGAAAAAAATGTCGCAATTATCTTTTAAAATGTTTTATTCTGTGGCGGAAACAAGCTTCCATATACAGCTGACTGACAATCATCAACATTTAGAACTGTTACACCACTTGTCAGTAAGTTATAGGTTATAAACATATTTAAAATATTAAGAGATTAAAAATGTGTCAAAAAGTGGCAGCTGAAAGATTGTACTACCTCTTGTGAATACTCTTTTGGAAGGGGCAATCCTGCTTGAACCTATAAACAAGAAAGAATTGAAGCATAAAGCACAATGTGAGCTATTGCCTCTGTCACAAGCACAAGATTGATCATTTAATAAACAGTTGATGTGTTATTGGTTCAAGTGAATCCATGATGGAAATCTATCTATAGATTTGTGGATCTGACTCACAGGGGGGGCACCGCCATGCATCTTCAAGGTACGAACAGTGGCCACCATCACTACCACATCTGGCTGCAGGCCTGAGTAGCGGCATTTAATGTTGAAGAACTTCTCCAAGCCAATGTCAGCCCCATGACCAGACTCAGTAACTGAAAAGACAGGAAAGTAGCTTTAGATTATTTTATGATGTAGATATTGTGTCAGTTTTATTTGTGTTTGCCATTTAAATTCCAGAAACCTAGAGCATGTGAATCATTGTACACTACTGTTGAAAGAGGTCTCTTATCCTTACGGCTGCATTTATTTGATCAAAAATACAGTAAAAACTGTGATATTGTGAAATATTATTACAATTTAACATAACTGTTTTATAATTTTACAAACAATAAATTATATTTTAAAATGTCATTTACTCCTGTGATGGCAAAGCTGAATTTTGAAGCCATTACTCTAGTCTTCAGTGTCACATGATCCTTCAGAATTCTGTCTAATATGATGATTTGGTGCTCAAGAAACATTCATTATTGTTATCAATGTTTGCATCTTAAGAAACTTTTTAATGAATCATTTTTATATAAAACAGTAAGTGTATTTCTTCTTCACCTACAAATCCTTTGGATCCGACCATTTTTAAAGCCATTTTGTCTGCCAGAATGGAAGTACTGCCTTGGGCAATGTCAACTAATGGGCTGGTGTGAAGAAACACCGGTGTACCCTAGAGAGAAAGACTGAGATGTGCTGAGACAGAATCTGACAGAGCTGAAATAAATAAGAATGATTCTGTGTGCAGTGACTCTAAAATATTTATTCTGAAAAATTACAATGACATTTTCGGTGGTCATGCAACATTCTGCGCTATTAAATCTTACCTCTACAGTTTGCATCAGGACAGGTTTAAGGGCATCTTTCAATAGCATGGCCAATGGACCACTAACATTCTGTGATGACAAAGTTGTGTACATTAGATCACACACATATACAGACACACACACAAACACGTGAATACACATACTGACTAAATCCTCTGTGGTGACAGGCTCTCCAGATTTGTTTGTAGCCACTACTATCTTGGCCAGCCTCTGCTGCATCTCCTCTTCACTGCTGCTGAGTGACAGTATAGCCATGATCTCGTTTTCCAAAGAGCCAGAATCCTGAACAGCACAGATACACTTAAAGTAAACAAATCACCCTCCATGAGAAATTAAAATTTGCGTTTAATTTTATCTTTTAAAATAAAAGTACTGTACTATGAAAATACACTGTACATTCCAGAATAAAAAAAAACATTCTTCATTATAGCATCAAGAAAGGCACTAGGTCAAATATAGTGACAAAATGACATTGTGATACTGATACATACTGTTATAGTTTCTGGGTCAATGTCCAGTCGGACAAAACATCTTATCTCGGTCCCTGTGAAGGCCAAGGGGTCAGATTTCTCAATGCCCAGTTTCTACAGGTCATAAAGGACACAGTGACCATGTCATCATACTTCTGCCATGGTTTTGAAATTAACATTTGACTGTAGACTGTGTTTTCCATGACTTACCTTCAGCCGGTTGAGCTGGGCTGGGGAGACAGACCTTTGACCCTCTCTGAGAGGAACCAATAAGTCAAACAAAGCCTGTAAGATACAAGCATATCAGATCATACCAAATACAAGCCATACAAACACACGAGTATAAACACACACATATCAAACACAAGCCTGACCTTCTCAGAAAGCTTGGTCTCATAGTGAGCATGTGCTTTAATAGTGTCCATCACCACTCTACTGGCAGCAGAGATGAGCTCATTCTGGCCTGAAGGCTGAAGGCTGACCTGGGATCAATGTGTTGGAAGAAATTCACGTTCCATTTGATGAAATATGCTATCGAATCTGTACAAGAGGAACTCAAACATACCTCATCCAATGGGATAATCTGAGAGTATCCACCTCCAACAGCAAGCCCTGTGAACAAAAAGCAACCAACAAATCATTTGACCAACTAAAGTTTTTTTTTTTGTCTCAGTCTAAATTCAAATTGGTAATTGTGAGTTCTGTAAATTAAAATAAGAAGTAAGCCACACTGTGAGATATTAAGTTGCATGGCAAGAAATTATGAGAAGTAAGTTCACAAACGTTTGAGATATGAAGTGATAATGGTGAGTTTTATGTAACTTTTAGTTTTATTTAATCAATTTCAACTTCTGTCATAGTTGACTTTATATTTCATAATTTCAACTTTGTATAACTTATCAGCTTTTGTAATAATTCTAACTTTTTATCTCAATTTCAACTTTTTATCTCATAATTTTGAATTTTTGTCATAATTATGACGTCAAAATTATTAGATAAATCAAAACTATAACATAAAAAATTATGTAATTATCATAATTATAACTTTTATTCCATAGTTTCCACAAGTCTCAATTTAAACTTTTTTTTATCTCATTATGACATAGTATGTAATCATTTCAACATTTTGTCATAATTTCGATGTATGCCATAGTAATAATTTTTTCATCTCATAAATTCAAAATGCATCTCATTATGAGAATATGTTATCACATTTCACTTTTTATTCACATTATTCACATCATCACGTTATATCTCATAATTATGATTTACCAAAGCATGATTTTATTTTTCTTATGTGGCGGAAATGAGCTTCTACAGTAATAATCTTGGAAACTTGAGAAAAAACAAATGTTTGTCCCTCACCCCTAGCCCCAAAACAGGATCCTGGGGAAGGCTCTTGCACACAAGCAAAAGCGTTGATATTCAGGAGAGCCCCTAAAGCCTGAGCCAGTCCGAGAGCGGTGGTGCGCTTTCCCTCGCCCAATGGAGTAGAAGTAATTCTGGTCACATAAACACAGAATGGATTGACTTTGAAAGCAATGCATTTAGTTTGTTTGGCGAATTGCTCAGAGACAGAGCTTAAGCTGGATGTGAATGTAGTGTGTGAACCAGGCTTAATGGAGTGTTGCAAGATCCCATTTGGTGCTTGTGGAAAGTTACTACACTATAAAAGATGTAATGTAAACTAATGTACATAATTATATTTCAAGATGCATCTTACCCAGTGACAACCACATATTTCCCATCGGGCTGTTTGTCCATGCGTTTCAGAACATCCAATCGTATCTTAGCCCTACTTCTGCCATATGGCTCCACTTCCTCGGAAAACAGGCCCACCTCTCTTGCAAGCTGACCGACTGGTTTGCTTTGGCATGAATATGAGATTGCAGCATCACTAGGAAATGCAATAGGCATCACATGGGTCAGCAAGTCATGATGCACGTTACAGAATATGCTTAAATTAAACAATCTTTATAATAGCAAGCAAGCCACGACAGTACCTCTGCTGAGGCTCTTGGGGTTTCTTCTTTGTGTACACTATGTTCCACTTCCCTGGAGTGTATGTCTTCAGAAACCGCTTTGCACTTTCAACTGTATTCTGATCCAAATCCAAATGAGAATAACATAAGCATTTGTAAAAGCAAATAATATCAGTTATCAGCCAATATTAGATTTAAAAAAAAATTATTTTCATTAGCTCACTTCCCCATATTTTTTAATTTAGATGACATTTTTTGTCATCAAATGCTTGCTTAAAGTTCACCTTTAAAAATGTAATCTTTAGCAAATCTCAAAATGTACATCCATTTTCATACTATTCAAAAGTTTGGGGTCATTAAGATTTAATATTTTTGGAAGAAGCCTCTCAAGCAGCCATTACTCCAATCTTTAGTGTCACATGACCTTCAGAAATCATTCTAATATGTTGATTTGGAGTTCAAAAACATTTCTGATTATCATCGATGTACAAAACAGATGTACTGCTTAATAATTTTGTTGAAACGCTAACACTTTTTTGTTTTCAGGATTCTTTGATGAATAGAATGTTCAAAATGAATGTTTTATTACATTATAAATGTCTTTACTACCACTTTTGATCACTTTAGTGCTGCTGAAATTTTTAACAGTAGTGTACATTATAATGTTGTGACGCCTGAATTCACTTGTAGAATTTAAAATGATTGGCTTTCATTTTTAGTCTTTTATTTTTTATTATTTAGAAAAATTTCAATATCAGCCATAAAATAAAAAATAATTATAAGCTTATTTCTATTGGCCAGAATTTTAATAACAACCCATCTCTAATACAGTATCTACAGAGCCCCTAAAGGGACATGGTGAAGAAGAAAAATATGAGATGGCGGGGAAATTTTTTTTGGCAATGCTTTTGCGTTCTCTCGCAAATGTTTTGCGATCCTTGAGAAACTTTGCGTTCCCACGCAAAGAACACAAGTTTTTGTAGGGAATGCAAAGGTTTTGTGAGTGAGCGCAAAGTTTCTCGGGGGAATGCAAAACATTTGCATGAGAGCGGAAAAGCAGTGACATTCATTTTTCTTCCCATCTTATATTTTTTTCAACCACCATGTCCCCTTAGAGGCTCCGTAAGTATCAACTATAACTGATACTTAAGCGAGCTCTTAACACATTATAGTCCTTCACGTCTATTGCGGTCTCAAAATTCTGGCCAGTTGATAATACCTAGAATATCAAAATCAACTGCTGGTGGTAGATCCTTTTCCTATTTAGCACCTAAACTCTGGAACAGTCTTCCTAGCATTGTTCGGGAAGCAGACACACTCTGTCAGTTTAAATCTAGACTAAAAACACATCTCTTTACTATGGCATACACACATAGAACATTATCAATTTATATTATTCAAATCAGTTAAATGATTGTTGGGCTGCATTAACTAGATCAGCCGAAACCAGGAACACTTCCCATAAAACCTGATGTACTCGTTTGATGGCATCTACGCTAATATTAGTCTCTCTGTTTATACCGAGGTTTACTGTAGTCAGCCGGATCCAGTCCGTACCCAGATCAGATGGTGGAGCTGCGCCTAGACATGACCACAATGCAGCTCTGAAGTGTCTGCAGACAGAGATTGTGTCAACTAGACTCTCCCCTGTGAAGGCCTCATCGACACGACAGCCAGTGGCACTGATCCTCAACAAGCCCGTCTCCGGCGTGATGACTCCGATCTTCAACCAGATTTACAGTGGGGAGAACAAGTATTTGATACACTGCCGATTTTGCAGGTTTGCCCACTTACAAAGCATGTAGAAGTCTGTAATCCAGAAAAATCCAGAAAATCACATTGTATGATTTTTAAGTAATTAATTTGCATTTTATTGCATGACATAAGTATTTGATACATCAGAAAAGCAGAACTTAATATTTGGTACAGAAACCTTTGTTTGCAATTACAGAGATCATACGTTTCCTGTAGTTCTTGAACAGGTTTGCACACACTGCAGCAGGGATTTTGGCCCACTCCTGCATACAGACCTTCTCCAGATCCTTCAGGTTTCGGGGCTGTCGCTGGGCAATACAGACTTTCAGCTCCCTCCAAAGATTTTTTATTGGGTTCAGGTCTGGAGACTGGCTAGGCCACTCCAGGACCTTGAGATGCTTCTTACGGAGCCACTCCTTAGTTGCCCTGGCTGTGTGTTTCAGGTCGTTGTCATGCTGGAAGACCCAGCCACGACCCATCTTCAATGCTCTTACTGAGGGAAGGAGGTTGTTTCCACCTCCATGCTTCACGGTTGGGATGGTGTTCTTGGGGTTGTACTCATCCTTCTTCTTCCTCCAAACACGGCGAGTGGAGTTTAGACCAAAAAGCTCTATTTTTGTCTCATCAGACCACATGACCTTCTCCCATTCCTCCTCTGGATCATCCAGATGGTCATTGGCAAACTTCAGACGGGCCTGGACATGCGCTGGCTTGAGCAGGGGGACCTTGCGTGCGCTGCAGGATTTTAATCCATGACGGCGTAGTGTGTTACTAATGGTTTTCTTTGAGACTGTGGTCCCAGCTCTCTTCAGGTCATTGACCAGGTCCTGCCGTGTAGTTCTGGGCTGATCCCTCACCTTCCTCATGATCATTGATGCCCCACGAGGTGAGATCTTGCATGGTGCCCCAGACCGAGGGAGATTGACCGTCATCTTGAACTTCTTCCATTTTCTAATAATTGCGCCAACAGTTGTTGCCTTCTCACCAAGCTGCTTGCCTATTGTCCTGTAGCCCATCCCAGCCTTGTGCAGGTCTACAATTTTATCCCTGATGTCCTTACACAGCTCTCTGGTCTTGGCCATTGTGGAGAGGTTGGAGTCTGTTTGATTGAGTGTGCGGACAGGTGTCTTTTATACAGGTAACAAGTTCAAACAGGTGCAGTTAATACAGGTAATGAGTGGAGAACAGGAGGGCTTCTTAAAGAAAAACTAACAGGTCTGTGAGAGCCGGAATTCTTAATGGTTGGTAGGTGATCAAATACTTATGTCATGCAATAAAATGCAAATTAATTATTTAAAAATCATACAATGTGATTTTCTGGATTTTTGTTTTAGATTCCGTCTCTCACAGTTGAAGTGTACCTATGATAAAAATTACAGACCTCTACATGCTTTGTAAGAAGGAAAACCTGCAAAATCGGCAGTGTATCAAATACTTGTTCTCCCCACTGTAACTGGACAAATATTCTGAATGTTCCGATCTAATCTGACTTCTGACCTGTAATGCTGCCTGAATCCTAATCATGCACTGTTCGTTCATTGGCCAGAGGAGAACTGGCCCCCCGACTGAGCCTGGTTTCTCCCATGTTTTTTTTCTCCATTCTGTCACCTGATGGAGTTTTGGTTCCTTGCCACCGTAGCATCTGTCGGCTTTGGCTTGCTTAGCTGGGGACACTAAATATAAAACTATAATTACTGATCTGCCTGCATTGACACCATTGTATGAGAATTGAACTGAGCTGGACGATGACATCACTGTTTTCTCACTGACTTGACTGATATAAACTTTTAAGTTGTGACAAATAATATTGTTCAGCACTTTACGAAATGCTAGTTCAAGGAAAGCAGTTCAAACTTTCCACTAATTTTAGCTAGTGAGCATGAAATAAACAAAGACTCAAAATGCCAGTCTTTTTCAATGATTAAATATTCACAGACTTTGCAATTCCTTAAAGTTACATTACTCAGCTAAATGCAGTAAATACTCTCTCCAAAAATTTCTCCAGTCTTTGCTTTTGTTTGGGGAAATGCAGAGTAGGCATACATCTTACTGCATTCATTTGTCTGTAGTAATTGTTGTTGGCACAATTGCTGCACACGTTACAAAGAAGTCAAACAGAGCCATTTGTTCCTGAAATGATACCTTCATCAGCATAGCTACAGTCATGGGTCCGACTCCACCAGGTACTGGGGTGATGTATCCAGCTCGCTCTTTAGCTGAGGGGTAGTGCACATCCCCCACCACTCGTTTCCCACTGGCTTTACTGCCGTCTGTGTGTGAGTTAAAGGTAAACACGTGAGCTAAATCCAGCAGTTATTTAATATTCCATAACTGCTTTAAACCAGTAGATACAGTTAAGCAGAGAGACCTGGTATATAATTGATACCACAGTCGATGACCACCGCCCCCTCCTTCACCCACTCTCCTTTCACCATCTCAGCTCTGCCAGCACCCACAACCAAGATATCTGCTCTGCCCACCTAAAGAAAACAAGACACTGAATGTTACTCCTGCATTCACTCCGGCACTCCATTCATTACACCAAACTGCACGCCAGGTCAAGGTCTGTACTCAACAATGATAAAGCAAACAATAAATACATCTCACAATTTTTTAAAAGAACTGAGTCATGAGCTCTTCTTTGTTGTAAAATCTAGATGATCTAGAATGTAATGGGAGAGAGAAGCAGATGAAACCAACCTGTTCAGCAAGATCGAGGGTCTTTGAATGACAGGTGGTCACTGTGGCGTGGTTCCATAAGAGCAGATCGTGCATTGGAGCTCCAACGATCTTACTGCGACCGATCACGACAGCATTCTTTCCCATCACACTCACACCTGCAAACATGAATCTCACTTGCTAGTGAACATTTTCTGAATATTCTAAAAGCTCTTATCTTATTCTTATCTTATTAATCTTGTTTGAGTCAAATTGTAAAGCAGCAACACGTGTATCCTTTGTGGAGAATGCAGAATGCATTCCAATGAGTTCAGCATTAAAAAAAGACAAGATGATCGATGAGTTTATTGAGATATTGATTGCACATAAAAATGTACACTACCGTTCGAAAGTCTGAGGTCTGTAAGTTTTTTTTCAGCAATTAAAAGACAGTAAAGACATTTATAATCTTACAAAATTTATATATTTCAAATAAATGCTGTTCATTTTGAACTTTCTATTTATCAAAAAGTCCTGAAAAATATTTATCATGATTTCCACAAAAAATATGAAGCAGCACAACTGTTTTCAACATTGATACTAATAAGAAATGTTTCTTAAGCAGCAAATCAGCATATTAGAGTGATTTCTGAGGGATCATGTGACACTGAAGACTGGGGTAATGATGCTAAAAATTCATTGCCATCACAGGAATAAATTACATTTCAAAATACAGTAGGGAGAACAAGTATTTGATACACTGCCGATTTTCCAGGTTTTTACAAAGCATGTAGAGGTCTGTAATTTTATCATAGGTACATTTCAACTGTGAGAGACTGAATCTAAAACAAAAATCCAGAAAATCACATTGTATGATTTTTAAATAATTAATTTGCATTTTATTGCATGACATAAGTATTTGATCACCTACCAACCAGTAAGAATTCTGGCTCTCACAGACCTGTTAGTTTTTCTTTAAGAAGCCCTCCTGTTCTCCACTCATTACCTGTATTAACTGAACCTGTTTGAACTCGTTACCTGTAAAGACACCTGTCCACACACTCAATCAAACAGACTCCAACCTCTCCACAATGGCCAAGACCAGAGAGCTGTGTAAGGACATCAGGGATAAAACTGTAGACCTGCACAAGGCTGGGATGGGCTACAGGACAATAGGCAAGCAGCTTGGTGAGAAGGTAACAACTGTTGGCGCAATTATTAGAAAATGGAAAAAGTTCAAGATGACGGTCAATCTCCCTCGGTCTGGGGCACCATGCAAGATCTCACCTCGTGGGGCATCAATGATCATGAGGAAGGTGAGGGATCAGCCCAGAACTACACGGCAGGACCTGGTCAATGACCTGAAGAGAGCTGGGACCACAGTCTCAAAGAAAACCATTAGTAACACACTACGCCGTCATGGATTAAAATCCTGCAGCGCACACAAGGTCCCCCTGCTCAAGCCAGCGCATGTCCAGGCCCGTCTGAAGTTAGCCAATGACCATCTGGATGATCCAGAGGAGGAATGGGAGAAGGTCATGTGGTCTGAGACAAAAATAGAGCGTTTTGGTCTAAACTCCACTCGCCGTGTTTGGAAGAAGAAGAAGGATGAGTACAACCCTAAGAACACCATCCCAACCGTGAAGCATGGAGGTGGAAACATCATTCTTTGGGGATGCTTTTCTGCAAAGGGGACAGGACGACTGCACCGTATTGAGGGGAGGATGGATGGGGCCATGTATCGCGAGATCTTGGCCAACTAGCTCCTTCCCTCAGTAAGAGCATTGAAGATGGGTCGTGTCTGGGTCTTCCAGCATGACAACGACCCGAAACACACAGCCAGGGCAACTAAGGAGTGGCTCCGTAAGAAGCATCTCAAGGTCCTGGAGTGGCCTAGCCAGTCTCCAGACCTGAACCCAATAGAAAATCTTTGGAGGGATCTGAAAGTCCGTATTGCCCAGCGACAGCCCCGAAACCTGAAGGATCTGGAGAAGGTCTGTATGGAGGAGTGGGCCAAAATCCCTGCTGCAGTGTGTGAAAACCTGGTCAAGAACTACAGGAAACGTATGATCTCTGTAATTGCAAACAAAGGTTTCTGTACCAAATATTAAGTTCTGCTTTTCTGATGTATCAAATACTTATGTCATGCAATAAAATGCAAATTAATTACTTAAAAATCATACAATGTGATTTTATGGATTTTTGTTTTAGATTCCGTCACTCACAGTTGAAGAGTATCTATGATAAAAATTACAGACTTCTACATGCTTTGTAAGTGGGCAAACCTGCAAAATCGGCAGTGTATCAAATACTTGTTCTCCCCACTGTATATTAAAATAGAAAACGGCTATTTTAATTTGTAATAACATTTCACAACATTACTGTTTTACAGTATTTTTGATCAAGTAAATGCAGCCTCGTTGAAGATTGGACTCTTTTAAAAATATTACAAAATTTTACCGACCCCAGACTTTGAACAGTGGTGTATTTCATTAAAGACTGCAAAATACCAATAAAAAAAGACATAATATAATTAACAACTATAATTATAATTAACTGTATAATTAACATTGAGTATTTTACCAAATATTTTTGGTGTATTTCTAAGCTTATTAGAGATGCTGTCCATGTAGGCAGTAGATAATAAGGAAGCTCACTAGGTTTTGGATCATAGCTCCTTTCTGACTCACCTTTGTGCTGCAAAAAAAAAAGAAAAAACATTGTTCTGGATCCTTCTCTCCTTTCCTTAGGGTGACAGCTCATTTCACCACCCAGTCATCAGACTGCATTGCTCTGTGTGTGTGTATATATATATATATATATATATATATATATATATATATATATATATATATATATATATAGACTTCACACCTATCCAATGACACTGCACACTGATTGTGCTGTAGTATGAAGGCCCCTTAGACAATCATGCTATGATTCTGACTGATGAGAGGTAGAGCTCATGGGTAGAGGTTCACAAGATTTCCACCCACCGGTCTGGCCGATTAGCTCCATACAGCCATTAGGAGTGCAAGGGATGAAACAGTCGCCCAGGTCTCCACGAGACAGCTTCCCTGCATTTATACTGGTCAAGCTGGAAGGAAGACAAATCAAACATTATACAGTTACAATGTTCTGTCGAGGGTTTGTTTTTAAATATGCCATGCATTAAGGAAGATCTCCTGATTTTTTTTGTGTGCCTTTATTGGATAGGAAAGTAGAGATTTTGACAGGAAAGCATGGGGTGGAACGGGATCGAAACGGGATTCCAAAGACTGGAACGGGATCGGCAAAGGACCTCGAGGTGGGAATCGAACTCGGGTCGCCGGAGGCGCAGTTGTGCTATACCACTGGGCTATTGACGCCGACAGATCTCCTGAAAATTTATCTTGAGCTGGCATGAGTATTTGCTGCGTCAGTATAAAAAAAATACAGTATTTTACAGTTTGATTTGAGTTATAAAAAAAAACAAAAAAACTAAATTTACGATACCATTTTTGTGAGCTTGTATTATTGATTTGAACTATATTATTGAAACATAATCTTGACAAACAGTTTTGAAGATTTCAGTCTAACTACATCCCATTTTCTCCCTCACCAAGGTAATAAAGACCCCTGTGGTGAAAATCGAGTTTTTAATGCTGTTTATACGTTTATGTGGTGTTTTTAATATGCTTTAAGACAAACCATGTGCAAATTCATAAGTCAACACCCCTGCTTTCTCCTTAAAACTGCAGTGAACCAAAGACAGTTTCAAAAACACAGTTTGAAAACGACTGTTTCTGAAGAGACAAACTACCTTGTAACCAATCACGTCAACGTGCGGGCAGGCTTTAATAATATCATTGCTATGACTGCTCTGAAGCAGGGGAGTCTCAAGAGAAGCCAGGTTATCCTGGTATTTTTCTGTTGATATGAAAAATCGTGTACATTTAGCAATATAGCGGGTGAATTATGTGTATGATGTATATTACAATGTTATGATGAACAATATGCCTTTCTCAACTGACGTTATAAGTTGTTCAAAGTGTTTCTAAGGATACTGATTTTTAGAAGGCAGACTGAGATGGCGAATGGCAACGGAAACATGGTTTGTGTAACATTAGCAACACATTACTAGCTGTTTGATAATGTAGTCAAGCAAAAGGCTAATTATATTAATTACAGTTATGTGTCCGACATTGTACAGAGTGATATCTGTGTAGCATTTACTACAGTAAAGTTGACCTGACCGAGTGGATCTCAGGCCACATCCACACGAAGCCAGAGCTTTCCCTATCCAATCTTTTTTTTCCCCTCGTCTCCAGAAATATCTGCGTAAACACGAAACCACTGATACTGACTCAAAATGATGTAGTATACATGCCAGACCGGTATGTGGCACTGTAATTCTGCCACAGAGATACACTAAAAACGGAGAAGACTTGGAGCATGCGTGAGATGTGGGGTGATGACATCACCATTTCACAGAATATACGGATTGGCTGTACACACGAAAACGCAAGGGTGTCATTTTCAGATTTATCCACTCTGGGACCCGGTTTCAAAAAATAGCAGTTTCAGGCTCCCAAAACGCCGGATCCGTGTGGACGAAACGCTGAAATGATACAAAATTTTTACGTATACAGCTAAACGTGTGGATGGGACCTCAGAGTTGGTGTCAGTGAGTGGAGGCAGGGCTATTTTGCATATTCATGGATTTGCATATACTAAATGAAGCAAGGGTGTAGTTACATTCAAGCTATTTTAAGGCATGAAGAATTTATATCCACAGGAAAAAAAATGTCTAAATACATGCCAAAAGTTTTGGGACACCTGCCTTTACATGCACATGACTTTAATGACATCCCATTCTTAATCCGTAGGGTTTAATATGGAGTTGGCCCACTCTTTGCAGATATAACAGCTTCAACTCTTCTGGGAAGGCTTTCCACAAGGTTTAGGAGTGTGTTTATGTGAATTTTTTACCATTCTTCTAGAAGCACATTTGTGAGGTCAGGCACTGATGTTGGACGAGAAGGCCTGGCTTGCAGTCTCCGGCTCTAATTCATCCCAAAGGTGTTCTATCGGGTTGCAGGCCAGTCAAGTTCCTCCATACCAAACTCGCTCATCCATGTCTTTATGGACCTTGCTTTGTGCACTGGTGCGCAGTCATGTTGGAACAGGAAGGGGCCATCCCCAAACTGTTCCCACAAAGTTGGGAGCATGAAATTGTCCAAAATGTCTTGGTATGCTTAAGCATTAAGAGTTCCTTTCACTGGAACTAAGGGGCCAAGCCCAACCCCTGAAAAACAACCCCACACCATAATCCCCCTTCACCAAACTTTACACTTGGCACAAAACAGTCAGGCAAGTACCGTTGTCCTGGCAGCCGCCAAACACAGACTTGTCCATCGGATTGCCAGACAGAGAAGCGTGATTCGTCACTCCAGAGAACACATCTCCACTGCTCCAGTGGCGGCGTGCTTTACACCACTGCATCCGATGCTTTGCAAGCTGGACTCTAGAGCAGTGGAAACGTGTTCTCTGGAGTGACAAATCACGCTTCTCTGTCTGGCAATCCGATGGACCAGTCTGGGTTTGGCGGTTGCCAGGAGAACGGTACTTGCCTTGCTTGCACTTGGTGATGTAAGGCTTGGATGCAGCTGCTCGGCCATGGAAACCCATTCCATGAAGCTCTCTACACACTTATCTTGAGCTAATCTGAAGGCCACACGGTTTGGAGGTCTGTAGCTATTGACTGCGCACTGTACGCCTCAGCATGCGCTGACCCCGCTCTGTGATTTTACGTGGCCTACCACTTCGTGGCTGAGTTGCTGTTGTTCCCAATTGTTATAATACATTATAACGTGTTATAATACCACTAACAGTTGACTGTGGAATATTTAGTAGTGAGGAAATTTCACTAAATGGACTTATTGCACAGGTGGCAATCTATCACGGTACCACGCTTAAATTCACTGAGCTCCTGAGAGCGACCCATTCTTTCACAAATGTTTGTAGAAGCAGTCTGCATGCCTAGGTGGTTGATTTTATACATCTTTGGCCACCTTTGTCCCAATACTTTTGGCAATATAGTGTATATCATTTTGGTGATCAAAGATGAGATTTAAGGGATAAAATTATTGACTACAGGGAGACTTTAAAATGATTACCAGCAGTTTTCAGCCCAAAAAGCTCAACATAGCTCAGTTCCCTTTCAGTCAGTCACTCCGCATTACGTCATTTGCATAGCGCAATTCTGCCCCACAGCGTGGGTATATAAGGAGCCGCACATGCAATCTCGCATTATATTTCTGCTTCGGAGCCGAGTGTTCACTTGCCTTCTGAGCTTCTCTCTACAGACGAGTGACTCTTCAGTGGTATCGAGGTTACGGCGCGTTCCAGCGACTTCCGCATTCCTGCTGACTGATCTATGCAGTGATCTGCCACAGTGTGTGTTCTCCCTGGGCGCTTCGGCACTGCTGCAGAGTTTTTTCTCTTCTAAAAGAGCTTCACGTGGCACATCTTTTTCAAGATGTCTCACCCGTGTGTTTCTGGGTGCGGTCGTATGGTGAATCCGCCTGACGGGCACGAGCGCTGCCTAGCGTGTTTGAGCTTAAATCACGCTGAGGCAGCGTTTGTGGATGAGTCATGTTCCCACTGCGGGAACATGGCCATCGCGCTGTTGCGATCTAGACTCAATGACCTCCATAGAGGTTGAGTCCCCTCTGCCACACCCCAATCTATTTCCACCTTGCTAGGAAATACTTTGGCTGGTGGCCAGGGTGATCTGAGGATCACAGTGTGGAACAACCCGACAAGTCTTCCTCGGGCCACGCCTCCCTCTAGCACAGCGAAACCTGTGGAGCTGCCGGGTGAGGGCGCTGGTCCCTCACGTGTGGGACCCAGCATTTCATTCGGGGCTCCGGCGGCTGACGCCATGTTGATCACTGCATCACAAGATGGGCTTGAGTCCTCTGGAGATGAGGATTCAGCTGTGCTGCCTCCTTCGGGAGTCTGATCCAGAGCTGACGGCCATGCTTGCCCAGGCAGCTGAGAGCATCGGGCTTGAGTGGAACCCTCCACCATGCCCCGAGCGCTCAAGGCTGGATGATTGGTTCTTGGGGGTGGCGATTGCTTCCCGGAAGTGCATGAGGAGGTCACGAAATCGTGGAAGTTCCCGTTAACTTCTCGCGATCGCTCGACGGCCTCCTCCGCCTTCTCTGCCCTCGATGGTGCGGCGGCCAAAGGGTACACTGGGGTGTCCTCAGAGTGCCTCCACCTGGTGTGATGACCCAAAGCACCCATCCAAGGCCTGTAGGTTCTCGTCCACTCTGATGGCCAAAACCTATAGAGCTGCGGGCCAGGCCGCCTCTGCCTTGCATGCTATGGCCATCTTGCAAGTACATCAGGCAAAGGTGCTCAGACGCATGCACGAGGGCAGTGCTGATCCAGGATTAATGAAAGAGCTGCGCACTGCCACCGACCTTGCCCTACAGGCGACGAAGATCACTGCGTGTTCCCTGGGTCAGGTGATGTCCACTTGTGTGGCCCAGGAGCGTAATTTGTGGCTCAACCTGGCAGATATGCGGGGGGCTGAACGGACTAAGTTCGTTCCTAGAGATGCCCTATCTCTCAGGCTGGGCACTTCGGTGGTTCTCGGTTCTCGGCTGTTCAGAAGCAGACTGAGGCAATCAAACACATTCTGCCCCGGCGGCCAGCTGCTGCCTCCACCCAGCCGCCGGTTCAGCCGCCTCAGTCTGCTCCCCGCCGAGGGCACCCCCCTGTGACTTTTGGGATCCTGGCTAGAGCTTCCCAACCTGTCCTGCTGGCTCGGCTATGCGATTCAGTTCGCATGGTCTCCTCCCCGGTTTCGAGGAGTCCGCTTCACCATAGTGGGTGGCAGTGCCCCTGTCATGCGTGCGGAAGTCGCAGCCCTGCTGGCGAAGGGCGAGATCGAGCCGGTCCCTCCAGCCGAGATGAAGTCCGGCTTCTACAGCCCCTACTTCATTGTACCCAAGAAGAGCGGTGGGTTACGACCAATCCTGGACCTGCGCGCCTTGAACCGAACCCTTCACAGGCTTCCATTCAAGATTTTGACAGCCAAACACATTTTCGAATGCATTCGTCCATCGGATTGGTTTGCAGCGATCGACCTGAAGGACGCATACTTTCATGTCTCCATTCTTCCTCGACACAGACCGTTTCTTCGGTTTGCTTTCGAGGGGCGGGCATACCAGTACACGGTTCTCCCATTTGGGTTGTCCCTGTCTCCTCGAGTCTTTACGAAGGTTGCGGAGGCAGCCCTTGCTCCTCTCAGGCAGCACGGGTTTCGTATTCTGAATTATCTCAATGACTAGCTGATTCTAACTCACTCTCGGGACCAGTTATGCGAACACAGGGACCTGGTGCTCAGCCACCTCTCCTGTCTGGGCCTTTGGGTCAACTGGGAAAAGAGCAAACTCTCCCCCGTGCATAGGATCTCTTTTCTCGGTATGGAAATCGACTCAGTCGCCATGTACTCTCAGCTTAGGAGCGAGTGCGCGCAGTCACTGCTGAATTGCCTAAATTCAATTCGAGGGCAAGAATGCGGTTCCACTGAAGTTATTTCAGAGGCTCCTGGTGTGAAGTTATTTCAGAGGCTCCTGGCTGTCACGCCGCTCTGACTGCTTCATATGAGACTGCTTCAGCACTGGCTTCGTGACTAAGTCCCGAGATGGGCATGGCAACAAGTCACGCTCCGGGTGCCAGTCACTCGGGCTTGCCATCAGACCTTCACCCCGTGGTCGAACCT
This sequence comes from Coreius guichenoti, assembly GCA_039654105.1. Classification (NCBI taxonomy): domain Eukaryota; kingdom Metazoa; phylum Chordata; class Actinopteri; order Cypriniformes; family Gobionidae; genus Coreius; species Coreius guichenoti. Next base: position 21,944,497 of record CM077185.1, on the reverse strand, counting down.
CTCCTTTCTATGGGCCGGAGTGCCCTTAGAACGAGTTTCCAGGCATGTTGTTGTGTGGATGCAATGGATATGCTGCCACGGGCTCCTGGACAGGACCCCGGTGCCTATGGCATGTCAATTGCCTCGAGTTGCTGGCCATACGTCTAGCTCTGCACCATTTTTACGCTGGTGAAGGGCAAGCACGTACTGGTCCGTTCAGACAACACGGCAACAGTAGTGTACATCAACCATCAGGGTGGTCTGCGCTCCCGCCATCTCTTGTTATGGAGTCAGAAGAATCTGAGATCGCTTCGTGCCATTTACATCCCGGGCGAGCTGAATCGTGCAGCCGTCGAGCTCTCACGACAACGCCCATGTCCCAGGGAATGGAGACTCCATCCCCAGACGGTTCAGCTGATTTGGGAACAGTTCGGCGATGCACAGGTAGATCTGTTTGCCTCCCCAGACAATTCCCATTGCCACTGGTATTATTCCCTGACCGAGGGGACCCTCGGCATGGATGCACTAGCGTACAGCTGGCCTCCGCAAGTATGCGTTTCCCCCAGTGAGCCTTCTCGCACAGGTCCTGTTCAAGATCAGGGAGGACGAGGAGCGGGTCCTTTTGGTTGCGCCTCATTGGCGCAGCCGGACTTGGTTCTCCGAACTGGTGCTACTCGCGACAGCCCCTCCCTGGCCAATCCCTCTGAGGAAGGACCTCCTTTCTCAGAGACGGGGCACCCTCTGGCACCCGCATTCCGACCTTTGGAAACTGCACGCGTGGGTTCTGGCATTACTTGGTCATCAGGTTCCTTAGAGGGGCGAGGAGGCTTAATCCGCCTCGCTCTCTACAGATGCCCTCTTGGGACCTCGCAGAGGTACTATCTGCACTGCAGAGGGCGCCCTTCGAGCCACTGCACTCAGTAGAGCATAAACGCCTCTCTATGAAGGTGGCGCTCCTGATTGCTTTGGCCTCCATCAAGAGGGTAGGGTACCTGCAGGCATTATCGGTTGACCAAGCTTGCCTTGAATTCAGGCCGGCTAACTCTCACGTGATCTTGTGGATATGTGCCCAAGGTTCCAACCACTCCTTTCAGGGATCAGGTGGTGAACCTGCAAGCGCTGCCCCGGGAGGAGGCAGACCCAGCCTTGGCACTGCTTACGTAGACAGAATGCGGTGTTTCAGGACCTCAGGCCAGCTCTTTGTCTGTTACGGAGGGCAGCAGAAGGGAAAGGCTCTCTCCAAGCAGAGGTTGTCTCACTGGATAGTGGACGCTATAGTCTTGGCATACCAGGCTCAAGGCCTGCCATGTCCCATAGGAGTGAAGGCACACTCCACCTGACATAACGTCTCCGTACCCTCCTTTAGGGAACGAGGGTTACATACGTAACCGAGACGTTCTCTTGTCAGTAATCACAGTAAACACTGAGGAACATACGGTAACAACTGATCTATGCTTGAAGCTGATGAAACTATCTTAAAGGTGTGTAAAGGGCCTGCAGGTGGATATTGCTTATTTGAGCAGATTTTAGACTCAGTTGCCCCCTCAAAACTACTTTTACTTAGATAACTCATCTGAAATCAGTAAAAAATGGCCAATATTTACATACATCTATGACGAAGACCTTCGCTCTCTGACTTTGGGTGGAAAAACACAGATAAGAGAGCAAAATAGAGTGATTAGACCTGGAAACTAGAACTAGCAGGATCAAATGATGGGAAAAAGTGTGTAAAATTCATCTGACCTTGTGAAGAAAAACTCTGCAGTTCGCACTACCTGTCGATTCCAGTTAGTTTAATAAGAATAAAATCCACTATTTCTCCCATTCTCTCTCTGTGCTCCTCAAACATACATTTCAAGCATGTCAGTTTGACAGCTGCACTGTATCTTTCTTGAATGAAAAAAAACAGACTTCACCTACCCATCAACATCTTTCTCTGGGGCCACAGCATTGGTCACTTTCTCTGTGTTTATTGGGTTGATGGAGTCAAGAGGTAGTTGTACGATGAGACCATGAACCGCTGGGTTCTCATTCACTGCAGCTATGCTTTGTAGGACCTTAAGAAAATCAGTGGGATCAGCCTTCAACCTACTTTTTCCTCATAAAACAAAGTTTAATTTGCTGTGTGCCACATTTTATTAATAGTTTAGAATGCTATTGATCTATTTCAATCTATGACCAAAACCAGATGAGATTGAACTGCATGGTTCAAAGTTGATATGAACAGAAGGCTTCCCACGCCTCTGATATTCATTATAATGAATTGTGAGCAATGCCACATATATATATATATAAAAAGGAGAAAGGATAGAAGATGAGACGAGGCGAATCACACATTTGTTATTGTTTGAGGCCTGTTTCTCTTACTTCATCTTCTGTGGCTGTTTCAGGAAGCCTAATGTGGTTCGCATTGATTCCAATCTATGTAAGGGAGAGAGACAGTGTCAGCGAGAGGTTTATGATAAACATGATTTCTGTTTATTAAATCAGCTCACTGAACCTCAGCCGCTGCCTTGAGCTTCATGCTGATGTAGAGGTTTGAGTCATCTCTGTCCCCAACCTAGAACAAACCACAGGCTACATGAGGATAGTGCATTTTTTTTTTTTTTTTTTACATGTTTACATCCTGAAAAACAGAATCAGAAAACAACTCACTGATCTAATATGTCTAATACACTCACCTAAAGGATTATTAGGAACACCTGTTCAATTTCTCATTAATGCAATTATCTAATCAACCAATCACATGGCAGTTGCTTCAATGCATTTAGGGGTGTGGTCCTGGTCAAGACAATCTCCTGAACTCCAAACTGAATGTCAGAATGTGATTTAAGCAATTTTGAGCGTGGCATGGTTGTTGGTACCAGACGGGCCGGTCTGAGTATTTCACAATCTGCTCAGTTACTGGGATTTTCACGCACAACCATTTCTAGAGTTTACAAAGAATGGTGTGAAAAGGGAAAAACATCCAGTATGCGGCAGTCCTGTGGGCGAAAATGCCTTGTTGATGCTAGAGGTCAGAGGAGAATGGGCCGACTGATTCAAGCTGATAGAAGAGCAACTTTGACTGAAATAACCACTCGTTACAACCGAGGTATGCAGCAAAGCATTTGTGAAGCCACAACACGCACAACCTTGAGGCGGATGGGCTACAACAGCAGAAGACCCCACCGGGTACCACTCATCTCCACTACAAATAGGAAAAAGAGGCTACAATTTGCACGAGCTCACCAAAATTGGACAGTTGAAGACTGGAAAAATGTTGCCTGGTCTGATGAGTCTCGATTTCTGTTGAGACATTCAGATGGTAGAGTCAGAATTTGGCATAAACAGAATGAGAACATGGATCCATCATGCCTTGTTACCACTGTGCAGGCTGGTGGTGGTGGTGTAATGGTGTGGGGGATGTTTTCTTGGCACACTTTAGGCCCCTTAGTGCCAATTGGGCATCGTTTAAATGCCACGGCCTACCTGAGCATTGTTTCTGACCATGTCCATCCCTTTATGACCACCATGTACCCATCCTCTGATGGCTACTTCCAGCAGGATAATGCACCATGTCACAAAGCTCGAATCATTTCAAATTGGTTTCTTGAACATGACAATGAGTTCACTGTACTAAAATGGCCCCCACAGTCACCAGATCTCAACCCAATAGAGCATCTTTGGGATGTGGTGGAACGGGAGCTTCGTGCCCTGGATGTGCATCCCACAAATCTCCATCAACTGCAAGATGCTATCCTATCAATATGGGCCAACATTTCTAAAGAATGCTTTCAGCACCTTGTTGAATCAATGCCACGTAGAATTAAGGCAGTTCTGAAGGCGAAAGGGGGTCAAACACAGTATTAGTATGGTGTTCCTAATAATCCTTTAGGTGAGTGTATATCTATGATCTCACAATACTGGTAAAAATGTTACTAAATAATGCTGTATTATGTATCTAATTATTTTAATATTTCAGAGAAAATGTTTTTTTTTTCTAATTATGCTTAATATTCTATAATAGTTTATTATATGAATAGATAAATATAATGAATTTTTTTTTAAATATATTTAAGTATAACTATTTTGCATGTTAGTTTTTATTTATTTATTAAATTGAATATTTGTGAAATTATATGAATATTTAAACAAAAACATATATATATTATTACATTTTGATACCAAAATTTAAATGCATCTTATTTATGTTTTGTTTTAAATCTAGTTATTTGTATATAATGGACAAATGCATTTATCAAAAGAACAACAAAACAACACATTACAAGCAGTGAGGTTGTTATGAATCAAGACATGAGTCATGTGCCATATCAATGTTATCTTATCCCAGTGACCTTAAACTAACACACCTTTCTTTCACATTGCACAGCAATGCACACTTTTGCATTTATCAACACATGACCATGAAGCCATAGGGAGATTATCTATTTTAACACAACACCCACAACCGTGAGAGAGAAGAAAATGGCACATTACCAAATGACCATCTGGAGTAGAGTGAGAGAAAAAGAAGAAAGATGAGTCAGAATATCAAGAGAGATGAAATTATACCGCTAGCTATCACCACAGGGTGTATTATATGGGCCAAAATAATGAGCAAGAGGTCCAGAATGACCTGCAGCACAACCAGGCCTGGCCTGAAGCCAGTCTTCATCTCTGCTACCTCCTTCTTCAGTCGCTCCCTCACCTGTCTGGACATAAAGAGAAGAACGGCATTTTATCTATTTCAAGCATATTTTTAATTTATTGTTAGATCAATTTATTGCTCAAATAATAAATTAAAATATACATTAAACAAAAACACTATTTTAAGCTGCAATCTCAAGAAACTGAACTTTATCTAAATGTCTTTCTCACAAAGTGTATTAAGTAGAATTAATACTACTAATTTCTAATTAATTAGTAGAAATCTACATTATCAAAGACTTTGCAATTTAAATTCAATTTAAAAAAAATTTAAGTCTGCACGAAGGTCGCATTTATTTGTTAAAAAAAACAGCAAGAACAGTAATATTTTGAAATATTACAATTTAAAATATCTGTTTTCTATTTTAATATATTTTAAAATGTAATTTATTTCTGTGATGTTAAATCTGAATTTTCAGCATCATTACTCCAGTCTTCAGTGCCACATGATCCTTCAGAAATCATTATAATGAGCTGATTTGTGCTCAAGAAACATTTATTATTATTATTACCAATGTTGTGATGCTTAATATTTTTGTAGAAACTGTGTAAAAAGAATGTAAAAGTCTTTACTGTCACATCTCAACAATTTAATGCATCCTTGCATTAAATCTTGCTAAACAAATTATACTGACCCAAAACTTTTGAACGATTGTGTATATATTTATAAATAATAATAAATAAACCTATTAATTATATTACCTAAAATGAATATCTGTATATACTAATTCAATTATTATATTACGAGCATATGGCCAGGCTTAAAATTCAACACTCAATTTTATATGATATGTAACATTTCTATATTCAAAAAAGGGGGTCCCTTCAGAAAGATCTACCCCCTCAAACACACTCAAACTTACTGCGAGGTCTTGTTTCCGGACACAATGGTTGCCATGGTGCACTGGCTGCCCCGGTACCTCAAAGCTCCTCGCCGGAGCACAGAGGCAGTGAGGCGAGCAAACATATCCAGCTACTGAGCACAACAAAGTGGCAAAGTTAGCAGGAAAACATTATAGACAGAAAAAAAAACACTTTAAAATCAAGATGCTTCGGTATTCTACAAATATCAACACTTGTCCTGTGTGAAAACGGAGCCTGCACACCCAGTTCTCGCTCTCTGCTTTCTGCAAACGTCTCCTGCTGTCACAAACCAGAGCGTTATCACTGGATCCAGCTGCGGCATTCCAGACTATCCCAGTATGAGTGGGGAAGTAAGATGATAAAGGAGCCCTGTCAAGGCTGCAAAGCTTAGACAAGCTCAATCAAACAAACACATGGTGTACGTAAAAAGCTTGCACACAGGGCCAAAGAGGTTAAAATACAACTGCTAGACTGTAAAGGAAGTGGGCTGTTTCATAGCAAAGAGCCAGGCAGCCAATCAGGGATCCTTTGAGCTGGGAGAGAAGCATTCTTGGGACTCTGAGCCTGTGAAAGAACTCCAGCATGTGATCTCCAACTATAAGTCCCTCCTTCTCACGTCTCTGTAAGCAGCCGACAGTCTTCAAAACAGCTGTCAATCATACAGTCTCTGGGAGGAGTCGAGTGCAGAGAAGTCTAAACACTTGATTTTTGTGTTTACAGTTTGTGCTGCCTGCAAAGTCATAAGTATTTGTTTGTTTTAAGGCATTTCTGCCATGATGCTGAAAATGATATAGGTGAGGTGTCTTAAACTTTCACTTTGTAAGTTTGAAGTATTAAATATTTAAAGGGTAGTCTTTAATAATGCATTTATGACATAACTACATGTAAGAGATAAATTGATTTAAAACATATGCATATGATATCACATATCTCACATACGTTGTTCGAAAGAAAATGACAAAAGAAACGAAACGGTTTGTTGTTGTTAACTTTAGCGCCCTCTAGTGAGAAACGGTTGCATAACAACTTTAAGAAATTTCCTCTGTAGATTTAACCATTTATTTTTTAGTTTTAGTTTTTAGACTCAATCATTTAGTCTAAGCCTAATTTAATCATTATGTGGGTGTTTATTCAAGACATTTCTGGCAGATTATTCTATTTTTTTTTTATATGGGGGTCACTCTTTTTTACACATGCCTTCAAACTGAACAACTAACAAATACATCATTTAATTTTTAAAATTATGACTGTTGCCCAGATGTGGTGTATTTGTTACGACAACCAACAATTTTATCTCTAATACATAAAAAAAATTAATTTGACATAAATGGCTCTCATCCTGTGTTTTTATGTAGTTGTATAATAAAGATTAAAAAAATCCCCTGAAAATTACATTTTGAACGGTCTACTCAAAGAATCATGAAAAAAGTATAACATTTTCCACAAAAATAAGCAGCACAGCTGTTTTTTATTCAACACTGATGATAATAATAATAAGAAACGTTTCTTGAGCACCAAATCAACATATTAGAACGATTTCTGAAGGATCACGTGACACTGAAGACTGGAGTACCACCACTAAAGCTAAAATTTCTATGACCACTAGGGGGCAACATCGTGTTAGCTTTCAATGAAAGTGACCTCACAAACGAGTCAAACTCCAGAATCCAGATTATATATAGGCCTGTCAGTGCAAATTGCTTTCAGTTCAAACAGCTCAAACATTTTAGTCTGGGACTAGGTTTAAGCCTTGTCTGTGAAACTGGGCAATAGTGATGAAATATAAACCCAGATAAGAAAACATTTAAAAAATAAAGCATACTTACTTTATATAAATGCTGTTATATTCTTTAACAGAAAATATGCAGGTGTATTGCCCCCTAAATTAAATTTGTACTTTACCAAACATACTTCAGTAGATGCTAGATACAGTCTTGTAAGCAGTTTAATAAAATAATCAGCAATGAAACACTGACAAACAAAATCATGCTGATGAATATGAATCTTTTAAACCACAACTGTGCTTTTCTCATATACAGTCCAATCTCTGGTGAATTCCCACAAATGAACAGTCTATCTGGCTATTCACCATGCAGATCCACCAGGCTCTCCAGAACACCATTAGTGTCCTATAAGCATTAAAATCATTAGGATTATTTCCTGCTTAAGGGACATTAGTGTGTAATTGCTCTGGTCTGACTGATCTTGTTAGCTAAATAATATAAGCCTGACTTCCTTCTGGTGCTGAGGAGAAAATATTTGAAGAGTGATTTTACATTTACACACATTGCCAGAGGTCCATTACATCATGCCACATGAGTCACTCAGACGCCACTGACCCAGAACTCCTGGACCAGAGGTGGATACTGGGCATTCAAATATTATTACTACACAGTTAAATACAAACACGCAGATAATCCAAAGATAGAGGTGTAGAACAAGCAGTAATACCTTTGCATTGGCTACCAGTTGGTATTAGAACTCATTGAAATGGTTTGTATTGATTTTGTTTGTCTTCAAAACCTGCTGAACAGTCTGCTGATCTGGAGTAATGATGCTGAAAATTCTGCTTTTCAATCACAGGAAAGAATATGTTTTAAAAATATATTAAAACAGAAAACAGTTAAATTTTAAATTGTAATAATATTTCACAATATTGCTGTATCAAATAAATGCAGTCTCAGTGAGCATGAGACTCTTAAAACATTAAAAATTCTTACCAACTTCAAACTCAATGCTATTGTATGGTAGTGTGTGTGATCATGATGCATAAATCATTATACATTAATAGGATTTATTTATAATTATTTATAACTTTTTATTGTATGTATCTAGTCTAGTGTGTTATAATGTTGGATGTCTTCTAATGAACCTTGAGTCTGACAATTAAAGTTGAACTGAAGTGTACTCAACGCTTTTGTTTTTAGCATACATAGCCTAAATCCATTTGATAGATTTTCCCAGGAAACATGCAAAAATTTGAAGTTTAAAGTTAAAAATATGGAGTTTCCACCTGGCCCTACATACATTTATTCAGTTAACAGCTGAAATAGCATTTTCTCTATATAATTATACATTAAATGTTGACGTGGCTGACTGAGAAAAGCCCTGTCTTCCTGATGCACAACATGAAATCTGAAGGCACAGCATGTAATCTTGATTTACAAAGGGATTTTTTTATGGATATTGTCATAGTTTTGTGACACTCCTCCTCCTCCACCTCCACCGCCTTAACATACCCTCTTACACACCTTTGCTGACAAGCTCAAACTTGCATATGACATGACACTAATAGTACTAAGAACTATGTGGGCGTATGTGTGGGCGGCTCACTTGTAAAACAGATTGGCCCGTATGAAAATGATGTCCTTATCAGAGGTGATGCATTCCCTGGAGAAACATGAGCTAGCCAAAACAAACAGAGAAAAGTAAAAGGGATTGGTACATGTTTTGCATATATATAGTAGTTAAGACATTCACATATGCAATATGCAAAGATGGTCCAATTATCTCTCCTTTTCTGAGTTCTTTTTGGCCTTTCGTAACATTTTTTTTCCCTCTAAAGTAATGGACTGAAAATCACAGAGTGCTCTATTTGCACTCTGCTTTTGCATTTTAATTCACTAAGGACAGAACATTTTGTGACTCAGATTGTTAATAGGGGTGTGAAAGCAAATTTACTTTGTGCTTGTTTCTGGGGAAGTGAAAATCACATTAATTCCTGAACAAGTGCAGACGGTCACCTCTGTCCCACTTATGTCATAAGGCAGCCTTAATCTTCATAAAACAGAGTAAGCAAGATAGTGCGATAAATCAGCTATGGTGATCACTAGTGGAAATGAAGAGATGAGACATGATGGTGATTTAGGGGCAGCGCTGTCCTTTTTTTCTCCCTGGATGCCAGCCTGGACTCACTTGTGTCAAAACGCATGTAAAGGTAGGATGGCACATCCCTAAATGGGTCATTGAACTGGGACAGTGTGTAATATTTGCAGGGTGAAAAAAAAAAATTGTATTCGAGATCAACCTAAATGTAGATTCACACAAGTTAGACTTATGCTTATGAGAGGCTTAATAGTTTGGGGTGGAAACTGTTTGGTTGTTGTGGTACAAAATTAACGTAGTGCTTTCATTGCTGATCCTACTGTGCTTAAAAAGTGGCATGAATCATCAAATGTTTACAGTCAACAAGGTTTACAGTCAGTGCAATAGCATAAGTAAAAGTTATTGTACAGCAGCAGCGATCATTATCGCTAAATAAACAGAGTGATCAGGAATAAAATGAACACTGCAACAAAATTACAGCAATATTAATTCTGAAGTCGTCCAAGCTTATTTTCCCCACAATCAATAACTGAGAGGCACAAGTGGTGCCAGTTGCATTGAGTTAAAGATGAATCATAAATGTATTGGATTATTTGCCTGGAGAAATTCTGCATTAAATCCATTTATCTGATAATGGTGTGTTTTATCAACTTTCTCAGTGTAATAGCATATGCGCTCTAAGACATTAACTCTTTCCCTGCCAGCGTTTTTTTAAGTTGCCAGCCTCCACCAGGAAAAATTTCATGGCCCCCAGAATAATTGTTTTTTTTTTTTTGAATATCTGAACATGCAATATATCAAAAGGAAGAACAGAGCCTCTGCTTTTAAACAAACAAAAAAACATGCATTCATGCATTCTTTTTATCAACATGAATGTGGGTGAGTTTCATAAAAAAAGCAACATTTTAAACAAAATGCAGAAAAATTTGCGCTTTTTTTTCAAAGACTACAATGTGCATAAGCAATGCTTTTATCACTTGTTTCTGCTCCATTTTTTTGCCTGTGTTTTGATCCGGAGATTCTCTACTCTTAAAGATGCGTAATAGCGCCCCCTACTGTATAATAGTGAAAACACGGAAAGCCTCATATTTCCATCAATGGCCGGGAAAGAGTCAGCAAGAAACGGAAATTGTAATCGACTTTTCTTCCCTACTGTAACGTATACGAGTGAAGCGGCTTCTCTAAGCAGAAAAAAATGTGGAGCTTGGTTTTTTCCATAGGAACTGATTAAATTGTTGTAATTTACTAATTGTTGCGATCTCCCGTGAGTGACAGGTTGCTGGAGAGGTGAGATTATTGTCCTGTCCTTATGCTGCCTTCGGGCCCTATTTTAACGATATGAGGGCATGGTCTGAAGTGCATGGCGCAGGTGCACTTAGGGCGTGTCCGAATACACTCTTGCTAGTTTAACGGTCGGCGTGCCAGGCGCATGGTCCAAAAGGGTTGTACCTATAGTCTCTTAATGAGTCATGGGTGTGTTTTGGGCGTAACGTGCAATAAATCTCATCTCTCAATAAAAGTCAGTTGCCTCAAAATAGCAACCCGCCAACAATGCGCCTGAACACTCGTTTTCAGACCAGCACGCCCATGGGCGAACAGATGGGCGTGAGTGCATTTGCTATTTAAACAACGTGGCCTGGACGTGAAAATGATAACTGCGTCGGGCTGAAACTAGCCAAAAACACCTGTGTCGCGCCTAGGGATGGGTATCGAGAACCGGTTCCATTTTAGAATCCAAATTCCCCAGAACCGGTGATTCGATAAGAAACGCGCATTTCGGTTCTTGTGTGCGCAAAAGACTCGCACGCTGTTTTCCGTGCTCTGCACACATCCAAAACGTGCGCACAGAAAAGGTGATTTTAAACATTCTGTGCCGCACACACACACACGTGCGCACAGAACGGCTTCTCGCGATAATGAACTGAGTTCTCTTCCTCGTCTTTTTTCACAGCACACGAACGGACAAATACATACAAAATATTCTCGTAAACACAGTTGGTTATGTCTTAAGACAGAAGAACAGATAAAAACGTATGTGTGATCCGTGCAGCTCTTAATGTGACGGCAGATTTTCCGGATGCCGTCTCTATGACAACATTAATAAAACAAAAGACTCGCTGTTCTAGACAGAATATAATTGAGCTATTTGTAATGTATAGCCTATATTTTATTAATAAAGTGCAGTGTTATTTTACATTTGATTATACAGTTTCTGTACCTGAATAACTGAAAATGTTTATTTCTTTCTATATTTACAGTGGGGAGAACAAGTATTTGATACACTGCCGATTTTGCAGGTTTGCCCACTTACAAAGCATGTAGAAGTCTGTAACTTTTATCATAGGTACACTTCAACTGTGAGTGACGGAATCTAAAACGAAAATCACATTGTATGATTTTTAAGTAATTAATTTGCATTTTATTGCATGACATAAATATTTGATACATCAGAAAAGCAGAACTTAATATTTGGTACAGAAACCTTTGTTTGCAATTACAGAGATCATACGTTTCCTGTAGTTCTTGACCAGGTTTGCACACACTGCAGCAGGGATTTTGGCCCACTCCTCCATACAGACCTTCTCCAGATCCTTCAGGTTTCGGGGCTGTCGCTGGGCAATACGGACTTTCAGCTCCCTCCAAAGATTTTCTATTGGGTTCAGGTCTGGAGACTGGCTAGGCCACTCCAGGACCTTGAGATGCTTCTTACGGAGCCACTCCTTAGTTGCCCTGGCTGTGTGTTTCTGGTCGTTGTCATGCTGGAAGACCCAGCCACGACCCATCTTCAATGCTCTTACTGAGGGAAGGAGGTTGTTGGCCAAGATCTCACGATACATGGCCCCATCCGTCCTCCCCTCAATACGGTGCAGTCGTCCTGTCCCCTTTGCAGAAAAGCATCCCCAAAGAATGATGTTTCTACCTCCATGCTTCACGGTTGGGATGGTGTTCTTGGGGTTGTACTCATCCTTCTTCTTCCTCCAAACACAGCGAGTGGAGTTTAGACCAAAAAGCTCTATTTTTGTCTCATCAGACCACGTGACCTTCTCCCATTCCTCCTCTGGATCATCCAGATGGTCATTGGCAAACTTCAGACGGGCCTGGACATGCGCTGGCTTGAGCAGGGGGACCTTGCGTGCGCTGCAGGATTTTAATCCATGACGGCATAGTGTGTTACTAATGGTTTTCTTTGAGACTGTGGTCCCAGCTCTCTTCAGGTCACTGACCAGGTCCTGCCGTGTAGTTCTGGGCTGATCCCTCACCTTCCTCATGATCATTGATGCCCCACGAGGTGAGATCTTGCATGGTGCCCCAGACCGAGGGAGATTGACCGTCATCTTGAACTTCTTCCATTTTCTAATAATTGCGCCAACAGTTGTTGCCTTCCCACCAAGCTGCTTGCCTATTGTCCTGTAGCCCATCCCAGCCTTGTGCAGGTCTACAATTTTATCCCTGATGTCCTTACACAGCTCTCTGGTCTTGGCCATTGTGGAGAGGTTGGAGTCTGTTTGATTGAGTGTGTGGACAGGTGTCTTTTATACAGGTAACGAGTTCAAACTGGTGCAGTTAATACAGGTAATGAGTGGAGAACAGGAGGGCTTCTTAAAGAAAAACTAACAGGTCTGTGAGAGCCAGAATTCTTACTGGTTGGTAGGTGATCAAATACTTATGTCATGCAATAAAATGCAAATTAATAATTTAAAAATCATACAATGTGATTTTCTGGATTTTTGTTTTAGATTCCGTCTCTCACAGTTGAAGTGTACCTATGATAAAAATGACAGACCTCTACATGCTTTGTAAGTGGGCAAACCTGGAAAAACGGCAGTGTATCAAATACTTGTTCTCCCCACTGTATATATTTGCTCAATTGTATTTATTTGTGCAATTGATAATTTATTTGTTCTTTTTTAATTACTGAGTGTCTTTAATAATGCTTGAAATTTATATTAGTTAGGCTAGTTGTTTTTCCTCTGGTATTTTTAAACCATCGGCAAAAGCTCCTTGTGTAAGTGTTCTTAGCCTGTTGATATTTGTTCATGGTATTCAGGTCCTATGAAATGTTTTACAATAAGACTTAGAATAAATGTGAATGATATCTAAGGTTTTTTTTTTTTTTAACCTTATTGGAATCGAAATTAGGAATCGATAAGCAGAATCGGAATCGGAATCGTTAAAATTCAAACGATACCCAACCCTAATTGCACCTGCCGTCGTATTGCGCCAGGTGTATGATGGGGCCCATAATGTGCTATTGGAAGTTTTGTTCTTCCTACTTCGCATTTAAATTTTGACTTGATAGGGCGTTCCCCTTACATTTTTTAACTAGGACACTAGTATTAACGATAATTCCGATAGCACGTGAAGGCAGCATCACACCAATGTACACGAAGTCAGAAGAGATGTTGTTGCGAGGGGGAGGAGATGATGTTTTAAATGAAAGATTATGAGGGCACACTAATTTAAAAAAAAAAAAAAAATATGTACACGGATAAATAATTTATTTGTAAACTCTGTAATATTCCATAAAAAATAAGAACTCTCAATTTTGATTTCATGGTCATTAAGTACCATAATAGCCATTAAACTCCAATTTTGATTTTCCATTAAAATAAACTGCCTGTCCAGCAGATGGCGCTAAAGTTAATTACATTAGTGAGCTGTGGAAAGTCTAGAAAGCTTCAATAAAAAAGAAAACGTCGAGCACCACAGGTTTCCATCAACAGGCTTTAATGTGACAATACAAAATGAGGTATTGCACTAAAACCAAGGATACACCCAAAAACCCCTCAACCCCCTTGAAGTGTAACAAGCCATTGGCTAACAGTAAATGGGCTGAAAAACATTTGAGGCCTGACTCACACTGTGTGTGAATAAATCACCCACTGAGCACTGCAAAACATGGGAATGTTCATTTTAGCGGACAGTACTGTGTGTCTGCCAATTACAATTTCTTTCAGATTTCCAACTACAATATGGTTAAGCCTGTAAATTAATGGGTAGAATTATGTTGCTGCATTAGCAATTTATTTGTAATCTTTGCATGTGAGACCAACTAATTTGATCCCCTGCATGAATTAATGCTTGGTTTATTTGAGCTATTTATACTCTTTTAAAATGAAAAAGAAGTATTGCTAAACTGTATTTTAAAAAACGTAGCCTACAAACTAGATATAAGATGAAGACAATAAAATAAAATCTGATCTGAAAGCTACCTGATGTTATTTCACTTATAGAGTGACTGCTATGAGAGAAATCAGTGGGGAATCATGGAGTGGTAACGCATTACTGAATCACATTATGAAATCACCTTTATCAGATACAGTCACAATTCTTCTATTAAACCAGCGAAACTTTATTTTTTCATTTTCTTCAAAAATATAAAAAGTAGAGGCTCAAGAGGCACTGGGGAGATAGACAAAGCCTAAAAGAATTGCCCAAAGCCTGTTTGAAGCCATTGCACTTTAAAACCTTAAAGGTCTTCCTGCCGTTTTTAATAAGAGCTTCAGTTTGTGAGGAATGGGATAAAATCCCTGAATACATTTAGGACACTTATGCACCTCTCTGTCCATTTTCTACCAATTTTTTTTGGTGGGGGAAGGGGTAATGTGCTCTTTCCTTTCTTCTTTAATGACATCTTTTACTTGATAATCCCTTGATGCAGAGGAGCTTTTGAAACCCAATGGAGAAGAGGGTCATGGGGTGGTCCTTTACCATTAGCACTGAATTAATTAATTGACAATCTAAGAAAAAGCTGCTTGGTGTTCAGATCTTACTGAGTGAGGCGAGACGAATATGATGAGGTCTGATTTTCATCAGCTCAGTTTCTTTTTATTTATTTATTTATTTATTTTTTGCTTAGAGACAGCACTCACTGTCTGAGGGATCATCTCTGTGTAGGCAAGCAGAATAGCATCAGATTTGCAGGTCAGATACATGTCAGGGCTATCCAGAGGCCAATAATGTAGAGTAGTAGAAAAAGACAGACAACAGTAAACACATAATGAACGTCTGACGGGACAAAACAAACAATTTGGACTGATTAATTTATGCTAATGTCACATTTAAGACACAAAACTAATTCTCATGTTAGAGCCAAAAAGTCAATATAATGAATTCATGTAGCCTGATAAACAGGGCAAAGCATGGCCTTCACTAGTAATAGTAGTAAAGAATGCAATTTTAACTATTTTAAAATCACCCAATATCAGACTTGGCTTATAACTCCAACAACACTTGGCCAGTAGATGCACCATTACCAAACGCGCCAGGTATGCTCAAATCATAGTGGAAATAATGCAAATGATGTTTCAATTGGTCAAAAGTACTGTTGAGATTCTACCAGACTTCCAGTTCCAAAATTCTCCATTTCGTTGGGGTGTAACTTGGTAAAGGTTGTGAAAATCAAAAATTCATACTTTAACTTTTGTGTGACTTGGTCTGACGTTCATATAATCCAAATTTGGACAAGATTTGGATATTTATGATATTGGGTTACGACTAACAGCAATTTCTGTGTAGTTTTTCCTTTAAACAAAATTGTGTTTGTACTGTATGTGAATACAGAGAATCATTTTTATAAACTGTATTTTCCACAGAGACCAAGAAAAACGACCCGCTTACTACTATGGTGTCAGAGCAAAATCCCATTAGTTATCAGGCTATTTCACAATCCCTTTAGCATTACCTGATAATATCATAGACAGACTGAAGCTTTTTCTGTAATATTTGTGTAAATCTGGAAGATTTAAAAAAGAACAAACATTTATTCACTCTTTGAAACACCTGATGGTATATATATATATATATTTCTTTATTTATTTTTCATAAAGATGATCAAATTAGCCTTTAGTGTCTGCAGTGTCTATATCAGATAATATGGCTATATTGAGTGAAGCTTCCCTTTAGATGCAATGCCTCTGACTATCTCAGAGGGAAAAGGAAATGCCTATTTTTTAGATACCCTGCTACTGAATAAACAGGTATTTTTGCCCATAACCGAGACAAAATTACACATAATATAACCAAATATCCTCTTACTGACACTGGGCTATAAATGGATGAATCTTCTCACAGATGCATGAAGTTCTCACATCTATTCCATTGCGATTATTAAGGATTCCCTTGCTAATGGACAGGCACTTTACTTTACCCCAGTATCCTCATCTGGAATGATTGCAAAGGTGATTGACTAAAAATGGATGTTATTCCTAATGATTCAGCTATCAAGTTCTCAATGCATTATGCAGGAATAAACAGTACAGCAATTTTATTCCCCTAAATTCTATGAATATATATCCATATACAAAAAGAGGATGAATGTTTTCTACACTATAGCTTATTCCAATGCAGTTTCTATTCTGGAAGCAGGTTCATTTTAAGCTCTAAAAATAAGCTCTAAAAATAATGAACACCTCATGCAGTTCGCTGTATTTCTGAATTCTTGAAAATGTGTCAAGTAGCAACAGAGACAGCATTAAGTTCAAAGATTTAATCTATAACATAGAGACGCAGAGTAACAATGTGAGCTCCAGAGCCCAGTAATGGTTTTCCCTTTGAGCCTATGTACTGCAAAATTCAGGAACAGAGAATATTGAAAATAAAGACTATTCATAACCATAAGCATGAAAAGAAGATCACTGACATCAGTGGAGGCTATCCTGAAGCACTGGCAAGTCTGTTCTCATTTAATTGGATATGAATTGTTAATATCATTTTGGTGAAGGTGAGCTTGCATGGGAGCAAAATTGTTAAAGGATTTCGTCAGTACTGCATGGCAGGTCTCAAGAGCTTAAAAGAATGGAAAGAAACTCAATGAAATTACGGAACAAGTGATGGAGCCCTTCACAGCCTCTATATGATAGGGACATAGAACATACAGTAAATGATCTGATTCAGCAAAAGTACTTCTATTCAACATTTTAAAAAGTGAATAATACTAACAATGCACAATGAATCATGCTTTAGGTGTTGTGTGCTAGACATACTCATTAATAAAATGCCATAGGTGAACATGATTAAACAAGGATAAAACAACAGTTTTGCTCTGGGCAGAGTTACAATGCATGAAATCCACTAATTAGTACAGTGCTGAATTTTTTTATTGCATGATTACAGTAAGACAACAGAGCCTTAACATCTATAATTTAAACTAGAACATTAAAAGTCTCCATTTTAATATCTTGACTGACAAAATACAAATTTGCTGTCAATTGTTGTCAAAAGTATGATTCAGTAACAGTGGATTCTGCCCATGCATATAATTACCTGCATCTCACACGTCTGGAATACTTGATACTGATTGGTCAATCGCTCGTCTGTTATATTATTATTATAATATTATTATTACTGCAATATTGTTGCAATGTTCATCTTGTTACTACGTTGATTGTTTTGTACATTGTAATTGACTTTTTTTCTTAACAGAAGCTATAAGACAATATACATGTAAAATGATACAATTTTTAATGTCCATGTATTCATTTGGCAAGTAGACGTGTAATGAGCTGGATAAATGTACGGTCAGTCAGTCAGTCATTATCACAAAATATACATCTATTTAGTGTTTGAATACTACTGTAAATATGTGGAAATATACTAGTTTATATGTATTAATCAGCTCTGATATATTTTCAGACTTTCACACTCAGGTGCATTGTTCACATATAACAATTAAAGTGTTTTAATAGTGACATTAATTTCAACCAGAAGAGCATGATCATTATTTTTATATGAATTCACAGAATAATAATAATAATTCTAGAAATAGAATAAGACAAAGTGGTTGTTTGTGAAGGGTCCCCTGAAGAAAATTATTGACTGCTGTGATCTGTGTTGCAGCAAATAGCGCGGCTTGGGACTGCGGGTAAGAACAGCCTATGAAAACCTTGATCCTTAGATTTCTGCACCTAATGAAGAATTCATGAATGTACCCATTGGAGCAGGACAGAAGTCAAGTGTAAGAACACATAATACTACTGCCATTTCAGAGGCTGAGCACTTAATATTCCCGGTCCATTATCACACATGGGGTCTGATCTACTTTCTATCGAGCTCAAGTTCCTTATCTCGTATGGCTTTGACCCCTCTGAATAATGCAGGTGGTTCTTCTAGTTATAAGCAGAGGTGGACACATACTTTGACCTAGAGACTGTTATATTACCTCAACATCTTCAGACCTGACGGTGTTTATTTGCTCATGTGTATTTGTGATATCCCTGTTCTCTTTTTGATCTCTCCTGCTTTCTCATGTCATGCCTTGGATAAAGACTGACAGAAATACTCACTCTATTTCCATAATTCCTCCATTTGTGGGAGAACTACGGCTATTTGGTAGAAAATTGCTTTTAAAGGTGTCAGTACTCAGAGGGCAGCTCACAATTTTACTGTGATTGTGTAATGGCCCCTGCCACATACACTATGATACAGACACACCCACTACGGTTTTCACAGTTTCATGTTCACTTACCCCTCTGTCTTCAAAATCAATACCTTGCCATGCTCGGACTAGGAGACCTTGATATTCTGCTGTTATTTTAAGTCCAGTTCACACCTTTTTCTTACAGCTCCTGGGAAGTCTGTTGGAGTCTGATAATGGTTATTATTTCAGTGCTTAGGAAAATGCAGCTAATCTATTCAACTTCAAGGGCTACAGAAAAAAAACAAAAACACACACATGGGTCAGTGACAGTGTCCACAATAAAGAAAAGAAAAAATCTTTTTAATCTTTTAATTGAAATCTTTTAGTTTAAAACACGTGTCAGTTTCTTAGAAATATATTCTTTGTGTTCATGTTGATTTCATATGTCTTTGAAATAACTTTATATCATTTTCAATAAAAGATTAGGTTACACATTTATTTCGATGGTCCACTTTAAAAATTCTACTAAACATACTGTAAGTAATTTTGCAACTACATATCAACTAACACTCAGAGTATTAGAAGTCTGTAGGTTAGGGTTAGGTGTTAGGGTTCGAGTTAGTAGAATAAGTTGACATGTAGTTGCAAAGTTACTTATAGTCAGTAGAATGTCTGTTGGGGGACCATCAAAATAAAATGCTAGCAGATATTAAGCAGACAGTCTTACTCTACTAATACTGAATTAGTTGACATGTAGGTGCAAAGTTACTTATAGTTAGTCGAATGTCTAAAGTGGACCATCAAAATAAAGTGTTACCAAAGTTTAAAATTTAAAATGTCATATGGTCTATCAAGTAGAAAGCAATAACATGTTTCTTACACCTCAAATACATGTACGCAAGTTTACACATCTTAATTGTTTTCATTTTCAAGTTTTTAAATGGACAAACAGACAGATAGACAGATGAGTCACTTTAAGTGACAGTAAAGACATTTATACTGTTACAAAAGATTTCTATTTCAAATAAATGCTGTTCTTTTGAACATTCTATTCATCAAATGTTCTATATGTTGTTATATCGCTAGAAAAAGGACTGCATTGTTTGTGGAATGTGCTTTACTGCGGAAACAAGAACGTAAATATCTATTGGCTGCAAAGTACTAGTCACTGCAGGGCGCATAAAACTACATTTAAGATTACACTAAAAACTTTGTAATTGTAATTTAATACATATTTAATTCATTAAAATTATATGGTTTTTTTTACCTTCATTCTTTAAAAAGCGTTATATCATCATCAGCACAGCAGTCATAAATCATTACAATTACTGGTACATTGGTATTGTACTTTAGACAATATACAATATCACTCAAATATCTAAATACTATGGTAATGCCGTAAATGAGTCTTACCTGTCGTGACATTCCCTTCTCTGCTTTCTGTTATAAAATAACCTTTTTATCATAGTAAAATCTACATATCGTTCCCAACAAAAGTATTGTTTAGCGTAAAACATGTTGAAGATTAGTGGACAGGCAGTTGATTCATTAAATGATAAGCTATGATAATGATAAGATTTTCTCATAAAAGCAGTTTATTCAGTGTAGTGAAGCCTCTTCTACATTGACTTCCATTAAAAAAAACGGCCTCTGGTCTCCTTCCCTGCGTACCGACAAAGCCGCAGTGTTAGCATTAGCCGTTACGCTTTTTTGGCTAAAGGTTGCTGGCTTGCCTTCTAGTGGCTTCTAGTGGCCATGCCATCCTCAGTTTGTCTGGTCTTGTCATTCACAACATGTGTATTGACTTACCTGTGTCTACCTGCCATCATCACGCTATCTTCTGCTCAAGCCATCATGTACCTGCAATACCAAGAACTCTATAAATTAAGTCTGCCATCTGCTTTCTCTGTTCAATAAACATCCGTTACCTGCATTCATGTTGTCTGTCCCTCTGTTACACGACAATTACGTTTACCACATGGCATTTTACATCTTGAACTAACCTTACATTTCAAAGAAGAGATGTATTCAAGTCAAATGTATGCATTTTCAGAATGTATGCATTTTAACAGATATAATCTTAAAAAATACATCATATCATTGACCCATCTTGCATATATGCTGACATTTAAAGTAATAAAATGCACACAATCAACCACACAGCAAGTGAGCCTTGTAATGGCTTACATAGTTCAATCGTGTCCACATTAATCTATTGACCCTTTGTCTTTAAGTTCATACACTCAGAAAATCATCCATCCTTGTGTAATTATAGTGAGATGTTATTGCTAAATACGGAATATGTGGGTTACTGTACATTCATAATAAACCTATTAATATTTGCATGTTACAAAGAGTGCCAACAGAGGAATCAATAGATGTATCTGCAAACCCATTGGCTGTCAAATATCAGCTTGTAAATAATAGTAAGAAGGACAGCGTGCAAAGCACAAAAGAATAAACCAGACATGATCAGGTCAACAAAGGCTGTCTGAATGATCTGTCTCTGCACACTCATGCAGTAACATGTATTTCCTCCAAATATCCAATTGTCATTACTCAAAAGCTCATTCGCAATGGTCAATGGAAATATCACTTTCATACAGTGTGCCTTTCTCATTTATTTCCATCCTTCTTGGATTCAGCTCATTTCATTGGGCATTTCAAAGCATGTGCAACATAAAAAAGGACACATAATCAATGTTCCTATGAAATCATGTGTTGGACATGGCATAGTGCACATCAATAGCTGTATGTGATAATATATTGCTCTTCAAGTAAGTAAAACAACATGGATGTAAGAAAGAAATTTCTGTTTATAGAGAGTTCCAGCATGGCATTTTACAATCCTCATTCCCTTTTCCACTGGAAATTGAAGCAAACTACACAAACTCAAGGCATTTTCATTCAGCCTGAAAAAATGCAGCGTTCGTCTAATTGTTGTCTGACTAACAGGCAGAAAATCTCTCCCGAAGTCTCACCGCCTAAGGCAGCTTCACACAGCTCGCATAGCACGCAAGTTATTTAGCCTCCATCTCTCTGTTACTCTGTCAAGGCTGATAAACATTGAAAAATGAGGCAATGTTGGCACTTTTATGCCCATCCTCACTTTCGTGAAAGTGTGTGGTCTCTGATGACAGCAGGTACTTATGTCAGCTATATTTAGAGCTGCATAGATAGACCGCAGACATCCACAGCAGTTAATCTAAAGACAGATGTGAGAAATCCCACCAAACACGTTTTTTTTTTTTTTTTTTTTTTTTTTTTTTTTTTTTGATGAGAGCTGAATGTTGTTGTGCTGTGCCAGGTTGGATTATTGACCTGGAGAGTCAAGTTGGTCACATTGTTCTTGGATTGACAAGGCCCTTAGAAGGTATACACCTATTGTTTGTTGTATAATATAAATTAATTAAATATTATCAATAATAAACCAAATTTATTTTATCATTCTTAATGATGATGAAGATAATAATTAATACATGAATAAACCTAAAGCTAAAGTATCTTGCTAATATTAAAATGATAATAAAATAATTTAATAAAAAGTTTAATGCCAGTTCCTTAGAAGACTTATGAAGGGCTCACCAAGGACATTTTGACGATTTCTGGAGAAGAAGGAGACTTAATATGTGAGAGGTTTAATCTCGGCCTGTGTAAGTGTTTAATTCATATACACTGACATCAAATGTATGCTTAATACTGCTTTCATTCATCCATGCATATTCTCAAATGCAAGACCAAATGTACATTTTCTCCATCACATGATACTAATGTCTCTCAGTGCCTGTTCTGCCAGTGATTTAGAGAAGCCGTTTGACATGCCTGAATATCCCAAACCAGTCATGACTAATGAGCTCATGTGATGAGCACAATTACCAGTGTCAGAGCTCAGAAGCACACTGAACTGACTGACACTTTGAGGCTTTAAGCCCATGCTGAGATGAGCCCTGTCCTTTGGGAACAGGTCATTATAATACAGACGGGACCTTGGGGGGAGGGAGGAGGGGGGGTTCACCCTGTATATAGCAACTGAGGGAATAGTTGAACCTCTGAACCTATGATCAATTTTAATGAGGATATTAGTAAGTAGGTGGAGTCTCCTCCCACAAACCTGCCATCCCTGCTGGAAAATCCACCTTAAACTGGTAGCTGTGTTTTCAGACATTGTTCGCTAATCTAAACTAGTGATTGGTGGGTCCAAGCTGGTCATTAGCGGTCTAAACTGGTCATTAGCTGATTATTAGACCATGTTAGACCAGAAATAAAGCAACTACTACCAATTTAAGGTAGTCAAGCTGTCTTTTAAAACGTGGTGACTTGGTAACCAGTCTAAACCGGTCATTGGCTGGTCACCCAGCCACCATGTTCTAAAAAAACAGCCTGACCAGACGTTTGTTGGTCCAAGGTGATCTGCCAGTTAATGACCACCTTGTAGCAGCTAATAACCATCTTGGACCACTTTATGACCACCATAGACCATCTAAGGACCAGTTTAGACCAGCTACAATGTTGTTCCAAAACACGGTTACCATTTTTAACTGGATCTTTTAGCGGTGTTCTGTATTCTGTATTCATTATTCACTTTCAGAATAATGATAGTAAAAACTTTTTATTGGCAACGTTTCGGTCTCATGACCTTCATCAGGCATATATATGCCTGATGAAGGTCATGAGACCGAAACGTTGCCAATAACAGGGTTCCCACTCTTTCATGAATACCAGATTCAAGGACTTTCAAGGACTTTTTAAAGCACCTTTTATTTTATATCAAGCCCAATAAATACGATAAAGGTGGGTTTGTTACTGCCAATCTGGACAGTATCAAAGACCTACTGTACCTTTATTTATCACTGCAGTAACGCTAAGGCATATACTGACAACTAAAATAAAATTTTAGGGGCATGTGACTTTTAAAATCCAACGAGGAAAGAGGCTGGTAGAGTGTACAAAAGAGGGAGCGAGTTTTAACGAGAGATGCAGTTTGCAGCTCTCTTATTCCTGCTTTTAACATTTATTTCACACTGGTTTTAGTTCTTTTTTTACGAATCATTACTTAATTAAAACATTAATATAATATTACATACATGAATTTTCCAATTAAATGAAAAGATATGGATAAGTTAATTGCTAGGCATTAATAATATGCAAAATTATTTATTAATCACCTGTACATGGTACCTTTTTAAAAATCAATTTTAAGGCTTTTAAGACCTGCACAGGATGAGATCAGTGGTTATTGAAAGATTCTAAACCATAAAATGACTATTAAAAAAAAACAAAAAAAAACACAAACAACAGTTTAGATAAGTTGACAAAAACAAGTTTTATAAAAAATATTTATAAAAACCTTCACATTTCAGCCTTTAAGCCATTTTTAAGAAAAGGCAAGAATCCAAATTATAAGTGATTATACGTAATCATTTAATATGATTATACTTAACATTTTAGATACCTTATTATTCTACATTTTTTAAAAGCACATTAGCTTCTCATCGATCCACCAGTTAACATTTACAACTCTGTGTGTAAGCTAAAAATATGCGTTAATATGCATTAGTCTGAACAAACCAACTGATGCTCTGGAAATTTCACTCTTTGACAGTAGATGGCGCTTATGGAACAGCAGAAATATATTGGTTTCCCCAGTAACCTCTGTAAACAAAGGAGTGCTGCTCTTATAAACACTACTTTATTAAGCGTTATTCGTTGGAACTTTGATAAATCAATTTTTATGTAGCTCAATACTGAGCCATGCATCACTGAATTTGCACTTCCCTGGCACCAAGCAAGTTAAAAAGCTCCACGTTAAGTGCTCATTATGCAGAGCTGGCTGCACGTGATCACGATCCATCCGCTCACGCAGCATTTTTCAGGTTTTTCCCGCTCCCTCCCCAATCAGTAGCGCTGTTCAGCGCATAAAGGCCAATTTTTGTAATAGCACCATGTTACTCTAACAAAATGTATTTCATGCTTAATTCAAGAACTTTTAAGGACCTATGTTTGTTTTCAAGTACTTTCCAGTCCTTGAATCCATGTGTCTGAAATTCAAGGACTTTCAATACTTTCAAGAAGCATGGGAACCCTAAATAAAAAGTTTTGATATCTTTTGCAAATATCCATAGTGTGTAGGATTTCCTTTAACTTTTGAGGTTACGCACCTACCTATTACCTACAGGTGTGCGATGGTAATTGTCAATCAGAATAATGATAGTGAAATTCTATATTTCAGGATATGAATTAAGGCTTTGAAATGGTACTATACAGTTTGTCTATGAATGCCATTTAGAAAAACAGCACAGTAGGCTATATTCTTATTTAGTCAATCATATTATTTAATAGTTTTATTTTACTTTTGAATCCAATTTAAAATAGTTTAGTACAAAAACACCCACATATTGCCTGCTTGACACTTTCCATTTTCCATAGATGATTCCTAGCAATGAACGGTTTAATTTTCAAGACTTATAATTAGATTGATTTTCATAGAAACACTGATTGACACACAATTTACTTACTTCAGTCATAAGTAATGAACCTTTTTGCCTCTCTGACCTTACTCTTCTTCATCCCCATTTCATTCTATCCATGGGGTGATTGCACTTGGTAATTAGAGAAAATGGGGCTATTATTATCGTTACACCTTGATGAGTAAGGACGAAGCATATGTATTCTCCCGCGCTCTTTCTACTGCTCCCGCTCTCATCTCGGAGCTGCAGGGATTAATGCCATGCTGTCGTTTGGTATTTGGACTGCGTCTGCGTTTACCTGACTAGCATGACGATGCATCTGCTTACTAACATGGGGCTTTAGAAAGAGTTTAAGAGGCCAAGCAGAAAACAATTGCTTTTCACCATAGCTGATTCTCATAATATGGCCCTTATTTGACACAGATAAATCACATTAGCTCACTTCAATGACAAAACGATTATATTTTTAAGCGCAAACCGCACTGATGCTTATGAATGTCTTAGGCCCCAGGAGAGCTGCTTATTCTCTTCCATTCAATTCAATGTCAGCTTTCATCATGTGTTCGCTTGTAGGATGGTATAACAAAAAAATTTGCAGGCCGTTCTCATTATTCATTCCCTTAATGCGACTGCAACACCATCCTGACAATCAAGATGCCCATAAACAGCTGCCCATGCATATATACATGCACAACTGTAGGAAAGGAACAACTAGGACCATTTCCCCGGGTGCACCGAAGCCCAGGGTTTGTTACTATACCCCAGGGCAATCAGCATTGCAAATGGTTTGGAGAGTGTCAACAATAGATAAAGGCCAATGCGCTGGTAAGGCCGGCAGATCAATATCTCCTCCAGTGATTCACGTGTTTGAGAATGCAAAACAGGTGGTAATCATGGGCTGCACCTACAAAGCTTGGTGAACAGCACAATTAAAGGCAGTGGAAATGTTTGGTGAGGGGGTTGGGTTATTCAGATTTACAGAGGCTTTGTTCTGACAGAGTGTTACTAATGTGCAAAGCTATCATGAGAATCTCTTTTGACCTAGAAGAGGAAGATACATATATAGTACTGAGGCACTCATTATTGACAGAGCTGCAGGAGGGATGTGATGTGACTTTATCAGTAGCCCATCCTCGTTGATCTGTGTGGCTTTGTCATATTTGTTTGGGGCTAATTTTAAACAGGTACAGAGCTGAGCGGGTCAGAGGAGAAAGGACTATTGTAGTCACACAATTGAAGGCTGATTGTAAATCCATGGTTGCTCTGACTTGATTTTAATCAGAACTGTTACATTTTATGAAGGCTGAAAGGCTCCATATTTGGGAAGATACATTTTTAGTACAGACATGGCGAGTGAGAAGGCAAGATGAAAAAAAAAAAAAAAATCTAAATTCAGTAGCATTATTTTTAGATTTTTAAAAATAAATTATAAATTACTAAAATACACTAAAATTGCTGCTTGTTCAAATTACTTAATTAAAATGAGCTAAACCAACACAATTGTCCTAACTTAAAAGGTTAGTTCACCCAAAAATGAAAATTCTGTCATTAATTCCTCACCCTCATGTCGTTCCAAACCTGTAAGACCTTCATTCATCTTCAGAACACAAATGAAGATATTTTTGATGAAATCTGAGAGGTTTCTGAACCATCCATAGGCAGCAACGTCATTGCAAATTTCAAGGCCCAGAAAGGTAGTAAAGACATCGTTAAAATAGTCCATGTGACTCCAGTGGTTCAACCTTAAAGTTATGAAGCGACGAGAATACTTTTTATGTGCAAAAAAACAAAACAAAACAAAAATAATGACTTTATTCAACAATCTCTTCTCTTCAACGGCATTCTCCTACGTTATTCACGTATAAAAACAGTACAGCGCTTCCAGGTTCTATGTCAGAACGCCACCTTATTATTGGCCAGCTCCTGCATCAGCATCACATGCATGCATCGTGGTGCTCACGTGAACAGCATCAGCCAATGGTGAATCGGCGGTCTGACGTAGAGCCTGGAAGTGCTGTACTGTGTTTACTACATCAACAGAGTAGGAGGCTGACACAGACGAGAAGAAACTGTTGAATAAAGTCGTTATTTTTCTTTGTTTTTTGCGCACAAAAAGTAATCTCTTCGCTTCATAACATTAAGGTTGAACCACTGTAGTCATATGGACTATTTTAACGATGTCTTTACTACCTTTCTGGACCTTGAAAGTTGCAATGACGTTGCTGCCTATGGATGGTTCAGAAACATCTCAGATTTCATCAAAAATATCTTAAACGACATCTTGGAACGACATGAGGGTGAGTAACTAATGACAGAATTTTCATTTTTGGGTGAACTAACCCTTTAATTTCATTGTCTTCAATCCACTTAAATATGTTTGAAATTGAAGTTTACTTAATCCATTTGTGTTGGGAGTACATGAATGATTTTGTTGCATTGACTGAAACTGAGCGGTGCATTGTTAGTTCCCAGCATGCTTTGCATATGGCTGAAGAGTAGAGCTTATGGTTAGGTTGTTAATGGCTGAATGTATTAAGACTATAATGCATGTTGCTTCACTCAATGAGCAATAGCTGTGCTAATGCCAGTGCAGTAACGATTAATTTTTCACTTGCACTGTGCTGCAGAACGTCTTCAGGTGTACTACATAAATAAATGTAAAACTTTTACAGTTCTTTCCATTTACTCAAAATCACAGACTTAAATATATTGAAATCTACTCAATATAATTGAGGTGATGTAATTAAAAACACTAAGTAATAAAATATATGTAAAAATATGTTTAAAATGATGATAAATTAATTTTGTATAACCACGTGCCTTAAATTTGAGTAAAAAGCCCCTTTAAAATTTGTGTATTAAACAAATTCTTAATAAATGATGAATGATTAATTCAATAAAAAATTATATTAATATAACATAAAATAATTCAATCGTGTATCATATTTATGTTTTACTTTAGATTTAATAAGCTATATTTAAAAATATTTAATAAGCTAATTAAAAAGATATTGTTGTGATTGTCATTATCATAATTATATTTATTAAAGCTGAATTATAATGAATAACAAATATGATAGGCCTATATGTATCATCATCATTTTATAAAATAAACAATGATTTTATAATTTTGTAATTATTATTATTATCATTATAGGGATAATTTTATCAAAAAAAGATAAATTAGCACCAAGAAAGATTAAGCAAGGACACAAGACAGCTTTGATTTTTTTAAATTTTCTCCCCAGCTTGAGACTGAAGGTGATTCAGGACAAACTCTTACAATGTTTTCCTCTATTAGTCTGCAAATGTTCAGTCTCTGTCTCATATCTAATAGAGTGTGTATTGATACAGTATGTTACCAGTTTTGCTGACCTGCTGAGGTCATAATTGCTGACTCAGCTGTACTTTGATCTGACAAGTTAGAAGTGAAAATTACCCTAAGTGACCCGTACAGTAATGAAGAAGAATAATTCTGTAGTCATAGCCAAAGGTGTTTAGATATCCTGAAGCCATGAGCAATTATGATGTTTTAAAGCAGGCCTCTGTGGAGAAACCTGTTATAATTAGATCTTGGACTATTAAATAAGCATTGGCTTTCTTCACAAAAGCATGCAATTTTCTGCCTCCTGTTTACACACATTCACAATGATACACAATGAATGGACTTTGTTGAGTCCTCCAAGGCCTTGCTGAATTTCAGTTATACTGCATGATTTTTACAAGAATATAACTGAAATTCGCAATCCATCGTGTTTTATATACAACCACATTAACAAATTATAAGCCCTAGTTTTTGTAATTCCATAATGCTTAACTTCCATTCCCATAACTCAGATGATTCATTGTAATCACCCAAGGCCAGTTGCTTTATTTGCTGGTGCTATTCGTCAATGATTGGGTGAAGGGAAGCGATTAGTGAGATTAATCAACCATATGGTGTTTCATACATATGTTGAGCCGACATTCTGTTTACCGTTCCCCATTGATCACCTCTACAAATGCAGTGCACAAGTCCTGCAAGTGTGTGTTCATGAAGACGAAGCCAATAATATGTCGATGAGAAAACGGGGCTTATATGGTTTTGAGAAGCAGATGGAAAGATAAGTTCTTTAGACAAAATATGGCTCACAGTCTGTGAGTCTGTTTTCTCTCAATTAATTTCCCCCCTCCAGTGCATGGGAAATGCCAATTAGCCTATGTACAATTTTTCTTAAAAAAAAAAAAAGTACAATAAACACGCCTCACACACACCTAAAAGGTTGTATAGGCAGGTGCATTGGGTGCAGGAAATTAGTAAAGTCCAATTCATGAACGAATCATTGGCTGAATCCGAAAACCCTAAACCCTCAATTGCCCCCTAAACCCTCAATCACTGTCCCCTACGTTAGTCCACTAATACGGTTCACTTGAAGGAGTGAATGAAAACAATTGAGTGAATTCAGACAGCAGTTCAGTGTACATCGGCTGTACACTCGTTATTGCGGTGCAATGTGGGATAGAATGAGTGCACTCGATAACGTCCACTATGATTTCAGACACCACTACAAATGGCTGTCCCCTCAAATAATGCCTTATTTGAGGGTATAGGTGGCGATTACGGATTCAGCCATTCTTTTTGAGCCGGTTCTCAGGAAGAAATTAGTCGAACTGAATCGAACTTTAGTTGTGGGTTGATGATGCAAGACTCACAGCTGAAGTAGCACGTCCGACTCAAAAAGAACCGAATGAGCCGGTTCAATCAACTGTCGAAGTTTGCCGAGGATTACCGAGGAGTCTGATGAGTTAGTTGACGATACTATGCAAGCCTAAGGCATGTACTGGAAATATTCTTATGACTACTATTATTTAATAACATTTTATTAAAACCTGCAAAAACCTTGTTAAAATAAATTGTGTACTGTGATCTTTTCTGCCGAGGATTACAGAGGACTTGCAATGAGTTTACTTTACAGTAGTTAATAAGACATTTACAAAAAAAACTTGTTTCTGCGTTAGGCTAATTGTGTCTACAGGAAATATAAAAATCCTACACACAGCTGTACCTGTAACCTGTGGGAGCAAGAGAAGGCAGGCAGAGGCGAGGACCTAACTACAGGTAGAGCCCTGCACGGGCCTCAAATCTAGGCCCTAGCCCGGCCCGTGTCCGGCAGCTTATCAAAATTTCTGGCTCGAGTCCGACTGGAGCCCGTGTTTTTTTAATTTTTTTAAAAAAAAAAAATTTATCCTCCCTATTGCACACTGTTGCAGCCATTAAAATAGTTCAGTTTTGTTTTTAATGTCAAAGTGGTTATATTTCGTTTCGTTTCTTTATTAAGTTAATTTAGAAAAATGTTTGGAGCATTTTTTTTTGTTTGTTAAATTAAAGTTTTTGTTTTTTAAAGTGACGACCAAGCGGCCAGCGGCCAACAGTGAGTTAACCCAACGCTTTAGCCTCTCAAATCAACACTTGACTTGTCTTGCCTATAATAAAATCCATAGATATAAAACACTTAAAGCATCACAATATTAGTTTAAACGTTTAGCCTAATATCATCACCACCACAGTAAAAATGCATTTTTGACAAGCTGAGGCAGGCTGCTGCTGCTCGCAAGGGCGCTCGCAAACGAAACGGGCTACACAATCTTAAAAAAAAAAAAAAAATGCAGGTTGTCTTACCTTACACCTCTCCGCAAAATGAATATAAATCCGATCTTCAATTCCCGCGGTATATGCACATTTAACGGAGTTCACGTCAACGAAAGCAACAGATATGAGCTGCATTTTATTTATCTTCAGCTCATTTCAAGATCAAAGACCGCAATAGGAGAAAGAGCGACCTAAGCACTGGTAAGATCATTTAGTCTCATTAGTTCTAATGAAGATGATTGTGTTTTTGAGCATCTGAAACTTACTTTCAGTTTCACTTGCGGCAGTTTGCGTGTTGGCTTGCTTTACTCATTTGCGGCGATGCGTGTTGCATAGCGCCATCATATCAGACTACAACATGTCATATATAGCCTATAACACGCTCTCACACGTTTATTTTTTAACAATTTGCCAGGAGTCAAATTTACATATGTGGTTTAAACAACCAGATGCATTTGTGTCCAGTTTCGCCTGAAATGCGTCCCAGACCACCTTCTGAATTGGTTTGTTTGAGTAATCGGATTTAAATTAAATTCGAGAGAATTTCGGAAGGCATTTACTCCTGGTCTTTTCACAATCGGATAGATATCTGGTCAGAGAAAACGAATGAAGTGACCAGTTGTAAAAAGGCCATAACTCTTGGAGCTGAAGGAACGCTCGCTGTAACACTAAGCACAGCGCGAACCAGTCTTGCCAGTAGCGGTATCATGGTCTCGTGGTGTTTCCACCAGCGCAGCACATCTCATTGTTTCTTTAATTAATGAATGTCTAAAATATAAAACGAAGGAGAAGCCTTAAAAAAGGCCCGAAGCCCGGCCCGTGTTTGAGGTATGACGTGAAAATTGGCCCGAAGCCCGGCCCTAGGGGCGTAAATAAGTCGGGGCCCGTTGGGCTCGGGCTGAAATGCAGGGCTCTAACTACAGGGGTTTTAATGAAAGTAACAAAATAAACACATAACCAGGAATACAGGGAACAAAGAAACAGAAACAAGAGCAAACAGGCAACCATTACAATCAACAATTGCCAAAGCAACAAGAGAAACACTAGGGCTATATATACACAGGGGCTAACAAGCTTAACAAGATAACAAGGTAAAAAGACACACTTGGGGGAGACAATCAGGGGGAAAACAGCATTAAAAAAAAAAAAAAATACAAAAGGACTACAAAGATGACAGACAGAACAGGAAACAGGAAGTATAACAAATGTTCAGGGACAAACACAGAGAACGACAGTACCACTGCAAGTGTAACTTCACCCATTTTAAACCTGCTTTGTATTGTTACAATGTTGGTAGTATATGTAAATGAACAATGTTTACTCATTCTTCGTGTTACCTGAACCGAGAAATTCACGTTTATCAAAAGTCTGCCGGATGACGCGTTTTGACACTTTTGACAGCTCCAGGGAAAACTACAGATTATACTTTTGCATTTTTGTATGCGGACACAGACAGTAGATCGACAGAGTATTATTAACAGAACAGTTATTGTAAGAGTAGGTTTATCACTTAAAATTGTATTGTAATTTGTCTACTCTTTAAACAGCATTATGGTAAAAATGGAACACTATGGCAACGGCTTTCTTACCTGTATGCGACAGCGTCAGAGATGGTCTTATTATTGGGAGATACAAGGGGGTTTGTGGCTGTACCATTGGACAAAGTGTAACGGCCAACTTGGATCACATTACACCCTTGACTTCATTGAATTTCGTTCAGAGTTGTGCGACAGTCATTCACTGTTTGCGGATACCATAGAAATGAATGAGAAGTGCCGTAAACTGAATCATACCTGTCGCGGAATTGTCTGTGACTTCTCTTATAAAACAGCATTTTTTTAGGTGTAAACTCTAAAAATAGTTCTGTCAGGACCACTATTGTTTGGATTGGTGGTATGGTTCTGTTCTGGTCAAGAACTCCCTGCCCATCCATCAAGAGCAGGGAGATGCCCCTTAAAGGAGGAGAGTGATCTTTTGTTACAAGCAGCTGAGAAGAGCAGCATGCCCCTTTAAATGCCGTTACCCAAATGAGCTCAAGGCAACAAGCATGTTGCCAATACCCGAACATGAGCTGAGCTTAGTACAATATGTTGGTAATACTAGGAAGCCTAAAGTAACAAGCAAATAATAAATACCTTGAGCAACCAATAAGGTACTAATAACAATGATAGCATTTGCTGATACCGGATAAGCTTAGCACGGCTTGTTGGCAATGACACCAGAAGCCTAAGTGACAAGCATGTTCTCAATGACAACTCTTTCTTTCTTCCGTCTGCTGTTATCAATCTCTCTCTATTTTTTTTTCTTTTTGAAAGTTGTGAAAACACTATTGTGTTGTTTTTCTTTGCTATTTGAGCAAATGGGAACACAAAAAAAATATATATTTAATGTAGTCTCTTATTCACCACTATAGAGTTTACCCAATTATGGCAACTTCCGCTTCTGAGAAACCCGGAATAAGAAAGGGTCAATTGTCTTTTAGCTGCTTTACAGCAGAATTGAATTCTGTTTGCATCATTGAGTCGTTATTTTCCTGTTTATTACTGCAAGCTGCCCTGAAACAATCTGCACCGCATAAGCTCCATACAATGTGACCCGACTCAACAGGTGGTTAAAGCACAGCATGTTGCCAATGACAACAGATAAGTAATGCACATGTCAATATGATCGCAAGCCTTGCAACAAGCATGTTACTGGAAACAACTAGATAAGCCTTAAGCAGCACATATGTTGTAGACACCCAGACGGCCTTAAGCACAAAGCATGTTACCAATAACCTGATAGCTTTAAGCAATTAACATAAAAAGAAAAACTTAGCTTCGCTTCGCTTCGTGAAGACGTTGAGATTAATGGAGGGTAAATATAGCCAGCTGTGACGTGGATGCTTGATCTTCTTCATGCGGGGAGTGCAGATCTCATAAACTTTGTTCTTAAGACAGTCATGTTAGTTTAACTTCAGCGAGATTGCGGGCAAAGAGTCCATGTCAATAATGCAGTGATGCGAGAAGCAATGCTAACTCGGGTCACAGTTTCCAAATCAACCAGCTCATAATCAATGCGGCGAATTCGCGCGTTCAAGTTCACGAACATGAATCTGAGGTGAAATCCATGTGGGGAACGAATCCCTCTCGCTAAATTCCCGATTGCACAATTCCAATGCGGTTCACCTGCCGAATTCGTCGTTACTTAGCTCCTGAGCAATGCGATAAAGATGCTGATAATACTGAATGAACCCAATATATAGATATGCTGTATCGTATTCCTATAGGTAGGAGTGACCTGCCAGAATTAACGCTACACTTGATATCAATCCAAAATAAATGTTTTAGAGCAAACATGTTGAAGATTAGACAATAGGTTGTCGATTTATTAAATTATAAGCCCACAAAAGCAGTTTATTCAGCATAGCAAAGCCTATCTATGGAAGCCCGTTTCCGCCACAATTGAGTAAAAAGATATAATTCAAGCCATAATAATGAGAAACTTTCTCATAATAATGACTTAACATCTCGTAATAATGAGAAACTTTCTCGTAATAATGACTTAACATCTCATAATAATGAAAAACTTTCTAATAATAATGACTTAACATCTCATAATAATGAGAAACTTTCTCGTAATAATGACTTAACATCTCATAATAATGAGAAACTTTCTCATAATAATGAGAAACTTTCTCGTAATAATGACTTAACATCTCATAATAATGAGAAACTTTCTTATAATAATGACTTAACATCTCATAATAATGAGAAACTTTCTCATAATAATGACTTAACATCAATGAGAAACTTTCTCATAATAATGACTTAACATCTCATAATAATGAGAAACTGTCATTATGACGCATTGTGCGCTTGCGCCACACTATCTACTGAGGTGCCGGTGTTGCTGATGCTGATTCATGCAAACAGTGGGCCTCCGTCGAAGCCCATTTCCTATGGAAGCTCATTTCCGGCACATAAGAAAAACATACTTAAATCATAATTTCAAAATCGAAATAAAATAAAATACTAAACCGCGACCCGACACAGGATGAATTGTGAACACATTAAGGAGTATTTTAACTGTGGTTTTAGCTACTAATGATTAAATTATTGCCTTATTATCTTATTATCTGAATGGCATTGAATAGCCTATCTCTGCACAAACGCGCTCTTGAGAGGATTTTAAGCAAGAACAAGCTTTGGCGCAGAAAGAACAGAACAGAGGTGGCTGCATGAGGTGGCAACATTCATTGAACAACTTCAAACCTCTGGCCAATGTCATTATTATTGATGCGCGCACGCACGCACACACACTCACACACACACACACACACATGTTGGTTGGATGGTGTTGTAACCGACAGGGAAACAGTGAGTTCTGCTGTTCTGCTATGAGGTTGTGATAGGGGGCAGCAGTTTTCATTCAACAGTAAATATAGCTTATACTCCTTTAAAAATGATATTGTATGTTGCAATAAATGGCGCACGTGACAAATTCAACCAGAGTAGCCTATTTAATCAATATCAGAATCAAAAGGAGCTTTATTGCCAAGCAGGCTATGTTTGCACACACAAGGAATTTGTTTTGGTGACAGAGGAAGCTACACAGAGACAACAGTACACAGATAGTAAAATAAAAAATAACCCTAATAAAAATAAATTAATAAGATAGCACATATAATGCTTGCTGCCCGCCTCGCTTGATGTGCTGGAAGTTGCTGCCCGCATGTGCAAATTGCATAATTTCATCATAATTGAAATAAAGTCATAATTACGAGAAAGTTTCTCATTATTATGAGATGTTGTCATTATTACGAGAAAGTTTCTCATTATTACGAGATGTTAAGTCATTATTATGAGAAAGTTTCTCATTATTACGAGATGTTAAGTCATTATTACGAGAAAGTTTCTCATTATTACGAGATGTTAAGTCATTATTATGAGAAAGTTTCTCATTATTATGACTTAAAGAATTATATTTTTTTACCCAATTGTGGCGGAAACGGGCTTCCATACCTATCCTCTGTTAACATCCATTCAAAAAATGGCCTCTGGTCTCCTTCCCTGCATACCTCAGCGCCACGCTATTTTTTGCTAACCTTGGTTGGAGGCTTGCCTTAAAGCAGCTTTGACGGCATTTTGCTTCAGGGGAGTTGGGAGGAACTGACAAAATGGCAGTTTCTTTCCGTTTTCCCTTAGTGTTTGTTTCCCACTGTGTTTGTAGTACTCCCACAATTTACTCTTTGAATTCTTGCACTCAAGAACAATACAAGTCGACACCATTATGACTAAAAGTTTGCTAAGAAGTATTTCCTACTAAAGCAATGCGGTATTTGACTCTGGTAAGCGTATCCATAGCAGTCTGGTGGGAGTGGCCTTGGACAATGACATGCCCAGTGCATTATGGGTGTTGAAGTTTTCCTACCTATTTGGCAAAAGGGAAGACAACAGCCTTTTTATCCCTTTTTTTCTCTAGTCAGGTAACACAGATTTCATTTTATTTTCACCTTTCTACTGTATAGGCAGCAAAGTTTTATTGAAAGCCCATTTTGCCAGTGGTGAAGTACCCCTTTAAGTTAAACTAAAACTATTAAAAACATTTTTTGTTAGGCTAATTGAAAGCTGAAATTAAATAAAATATATATAATAAATGACAAAACTAAACTAACAAATAAAATTAGATACAGTATATTGCCTTGGCAACTAACTGAAATAAGTTGAAGCACTAAATTTACTAACTGGGGAAAAAAACTATAACTTAACTAAGACTAAAACTGAAATAAAAGTTAATTAAACCTAAATAATAATACTTATTAAAAAAAAAAAGACAATTAAACTAAAATTGAAACGAAAACTGAAAATATAAATATAAATGCTAATTTAAAATATTCATAATAATAGTATATAAATAATAAAATAACAGTACCTTGAGAACAATATTTTGCTCATGAAAAACCAAGCAGTGATTTTCAAAAGTTGGAAATACTGTCTCCCCTGCAAAAGATTAAATTAATTACTTTCAACAATCATATTAAGGTTAAAGTGGAAGTATGATGTAATTTCTGCACGACTAGTGTCATCAAATAGAATTGCAAATCATTTTCAGAAAAATAATCAGTTTCAGGTTTCCCTAAACACAAGAGTTTCAATAGTGAATGGTAAATCACTAATATAAAATACAAAATACAAAAATACATACAAAATACATACAGCTTTTGATCACTAATAAAATACTAAAATACTAGTGTATATAGTTGGCTCACAGCTAAAACTTATTTTAGACATTTCATGTTGCTTTACTATATTTGGCTCTAATGATACTTTGTTCAAGACAACTGCATAAAAATAATTACAGGCTGTCATTAATCTCTCGTTTTTGGACACACGTCCGTTGTGGCGGGACACAACAAAAGGGGAAGCAGTAATTGGCAAAGAAACTGTTGAGATAGTGGCAAACAGCCTCGCGTTCTGTCTCTCTGGCTTTGTATGATGTGTGATTAAATCCCTCTTTGTCTCTTCATATCCTCTCACTCACTCACTCACTCCCTATCACACACACTTATACACATGGCCCCGTTCCATAGCAACACAAAATTGAATTAGATCTCCTGGACCCAATCTGAAAATGATTAAAGCTTTCTCTGGAAGGCCATTCCCCCCCCTCAGGCTTTCAATATCTATGCTTTGTATTAATCCATTACAGGTTAATTTATCGTTTACAGTCCCTCTAATTTTCTAGATTTTTCAAAGAGTGTTTGAATAAAAAAAAAAAAAAAGATTTTCCTTTAATGTCAAAAATGTTTATAAATGTTTATAAATGACTTCAGAAGCTATCATGAGTGAAAAAGATAAGAAGATTTGTTTTTCCAAGTGTCATATAGCAAAATACAGGGCTCTCTGGAATACTTAATTGTGATTGGTCAATCCTGACATTCAGTGGCTCGGTATAATATCCATTGCAACACTTTGCAACATCAATATATATTGTAGACCATTTTGCGATAATGACTGGCTAACCTAATAAATAAATATGTAGACATGACATTTTTAAATAATTTTACCTGTATATTAAAGCTTCCGCTAAAAATATAGTCCATTACAATGTACAAAACAATCAAGCAACAAGACAAAACTGCAACAATATTACAGTAGCCTAATATTAATATACACCGATCAGGCATAACATTATGACAGGTAAAGTGAATAACACTAATTATCTCTTCATCATGGCACCTGTTAGTGGGTGGGATATCTTAGGCAGCAAGTGAACATTCTGTCCTCAAAGTTGATGTATTAGAAGCAGGAAAAATGGGCAAGCGTAAGGATTTGAGCGAGTTTGACAAGGGCCAAATAGTGATGGCTAGACGACTGGGTCAGAGCATCTCCAAAACTGCAGCTCTTGTGGGGTGTTCCCGGTGCAGTGGTCAGTATCTATCAAAAGTGGTCCAAGGAAGGAACAGTGGTGAACGGGCGACAGGGTCATGGGCGGCCACGGCTCATTGATGCATGTGGGGAGCGAAGGCTGGCCCGTGTGGTCCGATCAAATAGACAAGCTACAGATGCTCAAATTGCTCAAGAAGTTAATGATGGTTCTGATAGAAAGGTGTCAGAATACACAGTGCATCGCAGTTTGTTGCGTATGGGGCTGCATAGCTGCAGACCAGTCAGGGTGTCCATGTTGACCCCTGTCCACCGCCGAAAGCGGCAACAGTGGGCATCAGAACTGGACCACAGTGGAATGAAGCTGGCCTGGTCTGATGAATCACGTTTTCTTTTACATCACGTGGATGGCCGGGTGCGTGTGCGTCGCTTACCTGGGGAACACATGGCACCAGGATGCACTATGGGAAGAAGGCAAGCTGGCGGAGGCAGTGTGATGCTTTAGGCAATGTTCTGCTGGGAAACTTTGGGTCCTGCCATCCATGTGGATGTTACTTTTACACGTACCACCTACCTAAGCATTGTTGCAGACCATGTACACCCTTTCATGGAAATGATATTCCCTGGTGGCTGTGGCCTCTTTCAGCAGGATAATGCGCACTGCCACAAATCAAAAATGGTTCAGGAATGGTTTGAGGAGCACAACAACGAGTTTGAGGTGTTGAATTGGCATCCAAATTCCCCAGATCTCAATCCAATCGAGTATCTGTGGGATGTGCTGAACAAACAAGTCCGATCCATGGAGGCCCCACCTCGCAACTTACAGGAATTAAAGGATCTGCTGGTAACATCTTGGTGCCAGATACCACAGCACACCTTCTGGGTTCTAGTGGAGTCCAATCCTCGACGGGTCAGGGCTGTTTTGGCAGCAAAACGAGGACCAACACAATACTAGGACATAATGTTATGTCTGATCGGTGTACATAAGTCCTCAGCTGTCATTTACACTACAAGAGAGAACTAGTCCATAGTGTTATTCGAGAGACATTAAATAACAGTTCACACCAAAGACACAAACTATAATGGTAAATATAACTATAAAGTTTTAATAATCATTCTAATTCTATGATAATAGAATGGATGCTGTGGATGCTAATTAGTTATAATCATCATTCTTTGTATGAACTAGCCCTGTCCTGGAAAGATGGAAAAAAGAAAGAATTCAAATGTTCAGCCATTTAGAAGCTTTGAAGGATATAATACAAAATACTCCTTCCTTATAGCCATGAAATATACACATATTAATAACAGAAAAAGATTGAAAACTGTAGAGATGAAGAACGTTTCTTACTAACAGTGCACCACTAGTGCCTAATTTAGCAGTCATCTCAGCTTTGAGGAAATAATGTGACCATACACAAATATCAGGGAAAAAGGAGAAACTACCAGACTCAATTATCTTTTGAAGCGATACAGCCACTCCAGGGACTCCAGTCTAGTGTTAGAGCCTCTTAGCAAACTGTCTATATCAATATGACGCCCCTGTTTGTTTCCACTGCAGTCTTCCATGAATAAAAATTACAGATTTTCATGGACTTCATGCATAATCTTTTATTGGTACATTTTTTTTTTCTCTCTATGAATAACTGAAGCTTTGTATGTCCCATTCCTGTAGTGCTTCTCTTTTCAAGCCTCCCTCATGTTTTAAATTGTATGCAGGGGCGAGACAGTGCCTCTCATCCTAGTGTGTGTCTCATCCCAGAAGGGCATCAGGCATCCATATCATTACACCATGTATGAGACCACTTTTACACTGTATATTCTCACAATGGCTCTCTGGTGCATAGACTGCAGAAGGATGCAAATCAAGGGTACAAAGTGTATCTGATTCTTGTCCTCAATGACATTGCTAAAGTGCAAAAGGTTTTCAGAGGCAGTGGCTATACATTTATGAGGTCACTCAGGGTGCAAGCAACATAGACACGTTACAATACAACAATTTTCGGTCTTCAGTTTTACCATTTCCTTCACTCTGAGTTCAAATGAGCTCATCCTGTACCTGATACCTTCTCTTTCTCTATTGTCTCTTTCAATCCCGCTTTATGTAGCTGCTGTGCGCTGACCAGTGGCCGTGCTGTATTAATAGTGGCTGACATGGCTTCAGCCTCTTTCCCACAATGCTCTATTTCTGTCACAATTGCTGCTTTCATGCATAACATGATTCCTGCTAATTGATCTTCTTTACACTCAATGTTCTACTGAGATTCAGACTGCCATTTCTTTCATACACTCCCATTTTTATGCATAACACACACACACACACACACACTCACACACGCACACACACACACACACACACACACACAAAAACAACTAAAGAGTCATTTTGACCAGCAAGTCTCTTCACATAATACAAAAAATAAAAAGTGCTGATGCCATTAGAGTTAATTTACTTTTGAAATGGATATTTGCTGCATTAAAAGCTTAAATCTCTAATGTTACTGCTGATAGCATTTTAATTAGTTACTATGTTGCAACTCGTTAAGCTCTGTAGATCAATGCTGACCCCGGTTTTGGACCATTTAAGTCTGCATTGCAGTATCAATGGTGCTGTGTTTGTTTTACATCCTTTATTTTGATTTAACTTGAATTTTTATGCCTCCATACAGTCTGTCAGGTAGGATGAATTCAGATAAATTGGGACACTTTTTGCCATTGAGATGACTGGCGAAAAATGACACAATTATCCTGAATTAACGTTTACACTTTTCTGTGTATCACACACCAGAATATTTCTGCAATTGATATATAGATAGATAGATATAAATAGATAGTCTATTATTTTAAAAGTTTTGGGTCAGTAAGATTTTTTTTTTAGAGAAATTAATACTTTTATTCAGCAAGGATACATTAAATTGTCAAAAGTAACAGTAAAGACTTTTATATCGTTACCAAAAATATATTGCAGCAAAAATATCAGCATTATAGAATGATTTCTGAAAGATCATGTGACACTGAAAACTGGAGTAATGATGCTGAAAATTATGTTTTGCTCTCAGAAATAAATTACGTTTTAAAATATATTAAAATAGAAATGATCAAATAAATGTGACCCTGGACCACAAAACCAGTCATAAGTCGCATGGGTATATTTGTGGCAATAGTCAACAATACATTGTATGGGTCAAAATTATCGATTTTTCTTTTATGCCAAAAATCATTAGGATATTAAATAAAGATCATGTTCCATGAAGATATTTTATAAAAAGTCCTACTGTAAATATATCAAAAATTTATTAGTAGTAGTAATATGCATTGCTAAGGACTTCATTTGGACAACTTTAAAGGCGATTTTCTCAATATTTAGATTTTTTTGCACCCTCAGATTACAGATTTAGTTGTATCTTGGCCAAATATAATATTGTCATATCCTAACAAACCATACATCAATGGAGAGCTTATTTATTCAGCTTTCAGATGATGTATAAATTTCAATTTCAAAAAATGTACCCTTATGACTGGTTTTGTGTTCCAGGGTCACAAATGTAGTCTTGGTAAGCATAAGAGACTTCTTTCAAAAACTTGTATAAAATCATATATGTATTACACATGTGTGTATAAATTTGGGGTCGGTACGATTTTGTAACGTTAATCTACTAGATTAATTGATCCAGTGATTCAACAAATGTATCTTAGAACAGAAAACCATAGTCCATGCAGTATGCCAAATGAATCCATTACCAACTTGTTCAGACATCCATAATGTGAAGTAATGATGGAGTTGATGCCGCAGATAATCCTAGAGTAATCTGGTACATATTGATTTAGCAAGCGCTTGATAAAAACACAATCAAGTGGGCGGCAGAGTGTGTTCTGCTTGGACAGCTGTGATGGATGTCTTTCCGCCCTAATGATAGATCCCCTGCAGAAACATTAGGCTGATACTTTTTCATAATTTTAATGCATTAATATTATTGATGTTATTTTCAGAGCAAGTTTGCTAAATTAGCTGTAGATCAGGGGTGCCACTCACTTTGTTGATTTAACTGTAATAGAGTATGGACATTTTTAAGGGTTAGTTCACACAAAAATTTAAATTCTGTAATCATTTACTCACCCTCATGTCGTTCCAAACCTGTAAGACTTTCGTTCATCTTTGGAACACAAATGAAGATATTTTTAAAGGGGGGGTCTAATGCTATTTCATGCATTCTGACTTATTTACACTGTTAAAGAGTTGGTTTCTCATGCTAAACATGGTCAAAATGTCAAAAAATTAGTTGGACGTATGACGGAGTATTTCTGTGCCAAACACACTCCTTCCAGATTCGAATACGTTTCGAAAAGTTTTTTCCGAGTATGGGCCTGTGTGAGGTCAAAAAAGGCGGAATTGCTTGTATGGGCACTTCTCCCGGATGAGCGCATGCGGAGCACGCACATCAACGAGCTTCGTTCGGGTTACGGAAGCCATTGGCAGCGCTGGCATTTTGTTTTTAGACAACGAAATCAACAATGTCACTAAAGAAGTGTGTTTCTGGTTGTGAGGGAAAGATAACCTTGTTCAGCTTCCCAAGTAACCCAGCGTTAAACAGTAGATGCAGTTTGTTTTTCTGGAGCAGCAACGGAGTTCTGCAAGTGTGTTTGTTTGTTCCCGGTCATGAGTCGAAACCGCAGGCGGTGAGTGAAACTGCATGAAATGTTTTGTTGGCAATCGGCGTGTAAGTGCATATAACGTAAACAACACGAACGTATATTGAATAGAAAGTTATCCAGGGAGGGATAATGCCATGAATGCATTGTATGCGTGTGTGTGTGTGCGCGCTCTCTTTAGCTCCGCCCACCACACTCCTCCACGAGTTTGGCTGTTTTCGGAAAAAAACGGTACAGCGTATATGTCTTTTATAAATATGATAAAATTAAAGACTCTTCTGAGATATGAAGAATGCAGTACTACTCTATAGGTACTCAAGATTAACATGAGATTGGCTGAAACTGTGTGTGTTATGTACCCTTTAATGAAATCTGAGAGATTTCTGTCCCTCCATTGACAGGCCATGCAACTACCACTTTGATGCTCCAAAAAGTTCATAAAGAGATTGTAAAACTAATCCATATGAATCAATTCTGAAGAGACTCAGTTGCTTTATATGATGAACAGATTGAATTTAGACTTTTATTCACATATAAACATTGATTAGCAAACATAAACCGAAGCTCAACTAAACCTGCTTGATGCGTGAGAACAAACCTCTTGCAGAAGCTCAAATGTGCTGCATAACACGAGAATGAACCTCATTGGTTCTCGCATGTCAAGCAAACATGCTTGAGCTTCCATTTAGAGATCTTCATAGAGGACCCGAGGAGCCGGGACCTGACCCGGAATGGTCAGCCGTTTCTATTACTTTGTGTCCCGGGTCTGTTTAATATTGTGTGTAATACCCGAGTCGATCGGAGAACACACGGCCGTGATCAGTCAGTCAGTCAGTCGAAGATGAACGCCAGTGTTACGGGCTTGGAACAATATGAGGGTGAGTAAAGGGTGAACTAACCCTTTAAGTAATTTCATCGCATGAACGTAATAATTATAAACACTGCACAAACTTGACTTCCTAAATGTAAACTTAATATGTTAAGAATTGGTATTGTTCATTACTTTGCCTTCAGTATAATAATAATGCTTAAAAAACACTACAGCACCAGGAGAGCTTGATTTATTTATAAGTCGACTCCATAACTGTTCCCTCAAATGTGCTTATATAACCTGTAAAGATATAAGTGCTAAGTAAT
Organism: Coreius guichenoti; assembly: GCA_039654105.1. Classification (NCBI taxonomy): domain Eukaryota; kingdom Metazoa; phylum Chordata; class Actinopteri; order Cypriniformes; family Gobionidae; genus Coreius; species Coreius guichenoti. The sequence goes on along the minus strand of CM077185.1, from coordinate 21,900,532 downwards.
TTTCAGTGAGAAAATGATAAGAGAAACCTCATCTGTGAGGGCCAGATAGAAATTATCTGCACTGGATTATCTGCGCTGGAAACAGTTATTGAGAAGGTTATTGATGAAAAGCTTGTTCTGATGAAGGATATTAAATATTTAGCGCTCTGAGCCTGGAAAACCTAAACTACTCCATAAAACAAAATGTTGTGTTTTTCATTCTTAATTGTTACCCAGAACGCTTCATCTTGGGTCTGGATTAATGGTTACGAATAAATGAAAAATAAAATAAATCACAGTATGTGCATGTGTTTGTATGTGTGCTTTTGCATGAGTGTGAACACTGTATGGTGTAATTTTCCTGGACTATTCTCTTATGTCTACGGTTACATGTAGATATTGGCCCCCTGGTTCCCATTGAGGCAGGTGAGTAATGTTTTAACATTGGCAATGGACCGATCAACTTTATTGCAGCTGTAAGGTGCTTTGCATTTGTGGGCACTTACTGCTTGCAACATGAATAATGCAAACCGGTTATCGTTTTAGTAAAACGTTGTGTGGGAGCACTTCAGATGATTCACATACTGAAAGAATGAGCAGTCATGGCACAAGATCTGACTGCCTGATGAATACTTGAAAAATTGAAAAGAAAGGGGATTTCAATGGTCTTTCAGGTTGTATTGTAGCCTAATCTTCAACTTGCAGGGTTAGAAACTAATCACAAAATAGAGATGCATTCTAATACAGATGCTTTAAGTGATTGCATTTGTGATGTAAAACGTCTCGGTTACGTATGTAACCTTAGTTCCCTGAATAGGGAACGAGAAGCTGCGTCACCGCTTTGGGAACGCCTCTGCGTGATTGTGTCGTGAATCACGTGTGTAATCAGTCCAATGGAGAGACTGAATGTCATAGGCGGGTGACGTCATAGACCCGGAAGGTATAAAGCATACCACCAAACAAACACCGCTAGCTTCTGTAAAAGGCTGAAGCAAGACGATTGCGGGCATGCGGGGAGTATGGCAGGGTGACGCAGCGTCTCGTTCCCTATTCAGGGAACTAAGGTTACATACGTAACCGAGACGTTCCCTTTCAAGGGAACTCGCGCTGCGTCACCGCTTTGGGAACGAGAATACCCAGGTCCCCATAGGAGCCAGATGCCCGCCTGTAACATTGCCTAGGAGGCGAGCACCCTGAGCCCCAAGGTAGCATAAAGTCGAGTTCGCAGAACCTGACAAAGTCTTGCAGGGAGGCCCCTGCCAAAAAATGCCCGGAGGCAGCCATACTCCTAGCTGAGTGGGCCCGGACAGCCAAAGGGGAGGCTGCCCGGCCGCCACATAAGCAAGTGGAGTAGCCTCGACCACCCACTTGCTCTTCCTCTGCTTGAAGCCGGACCACCTCTCGAGGGTGGCCCGTAACAGAAATAACTGTTCTAAACCTCCTCGCTATGCCGGCACTGAGGACATAGGCTTCTAATGTGCTGAACAGGCAAGCAGAAGTTTCCGGTCTGACGTCAGAAGGAGGATGACAAAGGCCTGAAGTACTAAGGGTCTCACAGGATAGTAGAGACCTAAGGAACATACCCTGGCCTACTCGTAGAAAGGCCTCAGCCAACCGGGAGTAAGTTCCAAGCACGAGGGTGCCACAAAGGGGGGTGCAAACCCTGAAGCTTTCAGAGTGATAGAGCGAGAAAGAAGACATCTTTAGGAGTGAGAGACTTCTCAGGACTTCTTCAAGCGGCTCGAAGGGAGCCTAGAAAGGCCTTGGAGGACAGAATCCCAGGCTGGCACCCTGGCGTGTACTACAGGTCTTAACTTCAAAGTGCCACAGAGGAAACGAGTAACTGGAGGGTGTAGCCCAAATGAAACACCACCCAAAGGAGTGTAGTAAGCTGCTAAGGCCGCCACAGCACCTTTATTGTGGAGGGAGCTAACCCAGCGGAGAACCTCTCGTGCAGGAATTCCAGCACCATGCTCGCAGGGCAGTTAACTGGATCCCACAGGTGATCTCAGCACCATGAGGTGGAGAGTCTCCACTTCAGCGTACAGTTTCCCCGTGGAGGGAGTTCTAGAGTGTAGAATGGTCTCCACAACCTTGGTTGAAGGACCAGAACTTATGAGCTGGGCCCCCTCAGAGGCCAAGCCCACAGTTCTCCACAGCTCTGGGCGAGGGTGCAGGATGGCACCGCCCGCCTGAGAGAGAAGGTCTCTCCTGAACGGAATCTCCAGAGGAGAGCCGTCGAGGAGCGACGCGATGTCCGAGAAGCATACTCGGGCTGGCCAGAACGGAGCTACTAACAGAAGACGGGCCCCGTCCCGGCTCACTCTCTCTAGAACTCCCGGAAGCAGAGTGATCGGGGGGAATGCGTACAGAGGCAGCCTCGGCCACTCTTATACCATGGCGTCCAGTCCAGGAGGAGCTGGAGGCACTAGGGAGAACACAGTCGACAGTGGGTGTTTGCTTGTGTGGCAAAACAGGTCCACTTCGGTCCTGCCAAATCTCTCCCAAAGGAGCTCCACCACCTCGGTGTGGAGTCTCCACTCCCCGGGCCTCGGCCCCTGTCTCGACAGGATGTCTGCTCCACAAATGGGCCCTGGGACGAGTGACCACTCATGGTAGCCCCCCAGCCCGTGAGGGAAGCGACCGTGACCAGAGGTACTCGCTGGCACGGCTCCCCCAGTGACGGGCTTGGGCCAGAAAGGAAGGATCCTCCCACATAGCCAAGGAGCGGAAGCACCGCCACGTTGCCTTGACCATGCGAAAGGGGGTTCCCCCTCGGGGAAACCATCCTCTCCTTTTTTTCTTTTTTTTTCTTTTTGCCACCACTGCAACGGCCACATAAAGATGCTGGCCAGCCGGTAGGCACGGCAGGAAGTGTTTCAGCATTTCCAGGCAATATGAGCCACGAATGATGACAGTCCTGCCATAAACCCTGGGCTGAGCGACCACTCGTTGTCGCCCCCCCCAGCCCGCGAGGGGAGCATCCGTGATCAGAGGTACTCGCCGACACGGTGCCCCCAGTGACGGGCCTTGGGCCAGGAACCAAGGACCTTTCCATATAGCCAAGATGTGGAGACACCGCCGCATTACCTTGACTACGCGAGAAAGGGTTTCCCCTCGGCCACCACTGTCTCAGATACTGTTAGACAGTGAGTGACTGATCTAGCACCAACCCTTAAACTGCCGAGAGGATCGACCCCATGCGAGGCTCTGATAAGCGGGCCTGCATAGGGACCGAATTCCAACTCACGCATATATACGTTATTCTCTGAACTGGAGAAAGAACGCTTTTCTTGAAGTTGAGCCTTGGCCGTAACTTCCTCATGTGCGCGAGAACAACACCTCGATGTTGAACCGCCAGACGTGCTGACTGTGCTAGGATCAGCCAGTCGTCGATATAATATAATATAATACGTTGAATGAGCAAGTGGGCTAATGCCGCATCTACACACTTCGTGAAGGTGTGGGGTAAAGGGCTAGACCAAAGGGAAGCACCCGATATTGGTACGCTTTCAAAAAGCGAACCTCGGGTACTTCGTGTGCTGCGGAAGGATGGAGACATGAAGTATGCATATTGAAATCTATCGTGACAGACCAGTCCTCAGACCTGGTCCGAGACACAATGTATTGAAAGTAGGCATCCTGAACCGAGCTGCTTGGTGGTGAGGACGCGCAGATCTAGAGGAGGGCGCAGCCACCCCCATTCTTCTTAGGCACAAAGAAGTACCGGCTATAAACCCCTGACTCACTTATTTTCCTGTCAGACAGAGCTTCTATAGCCTTCTTCCGCAGAAGAGTCTATACTTCTAGAATCATAATCAGAGCCTGCCTGGGGTCCACGCGTGTGGGCAGGACCCCATAGAAACTAGGTACTAGATGGCGTACCCTTGTCATCATCTACAGGACCCACTGAGATAAATTCGGCAGATTCTCCCACTCTGCTCGAGAATCTACTAGGGGTACCAGCCTCTCGAGACTGGCCTCTGCTGTGCCGCACCGCGAGCACAGCGCCCTGAAGCTGTGAACCGGCAGGGAACAACTGGCTCGACAGCGCTGACTCCCTCCTCAGAGGGCTCAGATGACTCGCGAGGGCTCTCCACGCCCCGGCTCTCGGGCGGGGTTGGTGGATTGACCCTGTGAGGGCACCGAGGATAGACGGGCACCGTATACTGAGGTAAACACCGCCTGCCCCCGGGGGGGTATTCTGCACCGCGAGCACAGTGCCCTGTGCTGCGGGAAACACGAGCCGCGGCGCCCTCCTCGAAGAGCGCCCGGCGGGATTGCAGCTTTCTCAGAGGCAGAGCCTCACGATGCTCGCGGCTGACCCCCTCGAAAGCCGACTGAGCGTGCTGCTTTCCCAAACAAACGATGCACATCAAATGTGTATCCCCACTCGTGGTGTAACGAAAGCAGGGAGGAACACACTTTCTGTAACACTGTTCGCTCGCCATAGTGTCTCTCTTTTAGTGTGTCAGTATGTGTTGCAAACTTGATTTATGAAAACAAAAAAGTCTGAACTCAGACACAAACACAGAGCTGACAATGTTACACAGAGTGCTTGCTGAAGACAACAGAAGCTAGCGGCGTTTGTTTGCCGGTATGCTTTATACCTTCCGGGTCTATGACGTCACCCGCCTATGACATTCCGTCTCTCCATTGGATTGATTACACACTTGCTTCACGACGCAATCATGCAGAGGCGTTCCCAAAGCGGTGACGCAGCGCAATCCTTTAATGCACAGCTAGCCGTGAATTATCCCTTACATAAACAATTATTGCACATGAACCTGAGGAACAGTCCTTAAGACACAGTTTACATGTGGTAGACAAATAAGGTCAACTGACTCAACAGGAGCAAGATGCCCAGGATCCCTGATCACCTCCGTGAAAATGCCATAGTCCTGCTGCAGGGAGGCACAAGGACTGCAGATGTGGCTAAAGCAATAAACTGCAATGTCCGTATTGTAAGACGCTTAAGACAGTGCTACAGGGAGACAGGAAGAACAGCTGATCGTCCTTGCCATGCAAAACATGTAACCATATATCCCCAAAAACATGTTTGAGAACAAATGCCTTTGTGGAAGTGGAGAAACGTCTCACAGCAAGAACTGGCAAATCTGTCGCAGTCCATGAGAAGAAAATGTACTGTAGTACTTAAAGCAGCTGGTGGCCATAACGGATACTTTTGATATTGACCCCCTCCCTTTGTTCAGGGACTCATTACTCCATTTCGTTCGTCAAATATCTGTGAAACTTCTGTATCTTTGTTCAGTTTATGTCTCAGTTGTTGAATCTTTTTATGTTCATACAAATATGTACGCATTAAGAAATTTGCTGGTAAAAAAAATAGAGAACAACAATGTCTGTCCATTGTGATTTAAAAAAAATCCTCACTAATGCATTCTAAGCCATGAGTCAAACCAAGCAGCTCCTTAAACATTACAAACACGAAAAAAAGGAAAGAAAAAGAAAAACAGTACAAGACTTTACAAGACACACTGAACATTACTGTCAGGGTCTAGTTGTATAAACATACACAAAGATAAAGATGAAGATAACTTGGTAATATTTAATAAATTCACACAATGATCAACACGAACATCACTGAAAAAAAAAGTGTGTGGGATTTACATGATTTAATTGTGTACATCGGTCCCACGTGAATCAATAAAGTTAAACAAACATAATTTGTTCATGTAACTTTAACATCATGGAAAGAATACATTTTAAGTGACCCAATTAAGTAGTCTCAAAGTGAATTTTATATGGCTCCCTGACATGATTCAGGTATTCAATTTCGTATATTCATTCATCCACTTCAATTTAATATATTTTAATGTTACACAACTGAATTATAATACTGCACTAGCTAGTTGACAAACTTTTAGCTAGTAATGGCACACATTAGCATCTTAAATGCTAAGCATTAAAAGCTCCTTCAGCTATGACATTAGTTGTATATTAGTCCACAGCCTAAGCAAATGCTCCCCTCTTCTCCACAATGGTAACCCACTGTAATTTAAATTGTTCTAATAATTCCGACATAATTGAATATTAAACACTATTAAACACAATCAAGTCTCCCCCTTTCTTATCTTGCTCAAAAATACATAAAATAACACTTTTACATATAAAATAACAACATTTACACTCTCTTGATTTAGCCATATGCAAAGCATGCTGGGAACTAACAAGCCCCACCCAGTTTCAGTTAATGCAGCACAAATCATTCATATAATCTCAACACAAACGGATTAAGTAAACTTCAATTTGATTTATATTTAAGTGGATTGAACACAATCAGATTAAGTTAGGACAAAATGTATAACAATTGTGTTGCTTTAGCTCATTTTAATTAAGCAATTTGAACAAGCAGTAAAAATAATTTTTTTTCAGTGCAGAGCAACATACACATCCATATACGACGACCCTGGACCCTGAACTGAAAACAGAACCAAACATATATACAGGTGATAATGATGAGTGCACAGCTGAACATAATCAGTGTCCGTGACAACAAATGAGTGATGACAAAACATAAGTCCAAACTAACATGACTGTGACAAGTACATATTAAAGCCCATGAAACATTGCAAATTACATAGTTGAATATAAAAAACGGTTGAACAAAATTAAACCATTGATTTATTGATACTTACTACAAATAATTAAAATGTGAAATATTTGAAGTTTATTGTAAAATAGTCACATATAAACAAATATGTACAAATATTTTAACTTCTGTGTGTTCAAAATTTATTTTATAATTATACTTATTTATACTTATATAGTAAAATTACAAAATTATAAAATGTTTCTCTATTCAAAATACATTTTTGACTCTGTACACCTGAAGGAATTTTTCAGAATCCAGACAACTGAAGAAATGATTGGCATTGTGTAAATAAATAAAAAGGAAAATGGTAATGAATAAGAAAAAACAAACAAACATTGCATTACCATATCTGAAACTTATATGAAAGAGTTGGATTGTTTCACCTTGAAAAACATTTATGCTGAAATTTGGACTATATATGAATAAGCTTTGAGACTTGATACCAGCATGTAATGTCATGTCTCTCAGAAGAACATGAGAACATAAAAGATTAAGCGAAGCCCGATGTGACATGAGGGTCTTCTATCAGCAGAATGCTCTCAAAGAGGATTCCTACATCTACAAACCTCTTTCTGCAGATGGCTGCCCTTTGACAGCCTCAAGGACTAGTCCGTATAAAGTACAAACAACTGGATTTGGAGTGGATGCATTAAAATGTTGACTTTGACGCCTGTGGATGTCAAGTCTGGAGCTGAGCTTGAGTTATAGGTATACCTTTTTGAGCTTTTATTATTAATGCAAATGTTAGTAATAATCTACCTAGTGGTCAAAAGACTCTAAGTTGATCTGTTTGCATTTAGTAATGTTGTTTCTGTTTTTATCAACCGTTAAGCTTAGAAATAGATTTAATATATTTGCTATGTTATTCACACTGAACAAAAATCCAAGCATGATGAGAAAGCATACACAATATCCAAAAGGACTGAATGAACGTATGATCAATATGAAATGCCTATGCTAACAAACATCCCTCAGAAATGTTATGGACAGGGTGTTTTGAAAAAAATGAATAAATCATTGACTGTATCACATTTGTATCACATCAGATTTTGTGATGGGATATCGGTACACAGTATTACAGAGATAAAAAAATGTCTATTCATCTATTTACAGTCTTAAAATAATGATTTTAGAAGAACTGAACCTCAAGCAATCCTCCTTATATTTAACAAATAAACAACACTACATCATCTTTCTCTTTCTATATCGACTAAATCATTTATTTGTGTGCATGTGAAAATCATTTACGGAGACATCTCATTAAATAAAGAAGAAAAAACTCACAGCGGAGCTCTTAAGAGAGAAAGCGAAGCAAGCGTGCACATGGATCAATGAGAATGATTGGAGTGGTTGGAGCAGCAGGGAGGTGTCCATCCTGCTGACCTAAGCACCGTCCACACCAGGACCATCGATCTCTGCTTGGCTGCAGATTTGGCCGTAAGTCCTCTATCCTAACCACCTGCTGTTCTGCCCCTGCTCAACACATCCTCTAGGTCTAGGAGGTCACAAAGTCGAATTCCAAATTTCAGATCAAATTTAATTTGATTTATTCATTATGTATAATTGAAATTCATTTAAAAAGGAGTGCAACTTTTTTTTAAGGCATATGAAAATAAACATTAGCTGAGGGATACAGGACATAGTCTCTACAGGCTTAATGTGATTCACACTGTTACGGGACATGTTCTAACATGAACAGCTTTTGTTTTTCCTGCTATGATTAGCTGAGAGAAATGGGAAGTTGACCCAGGAACATGTCCTACTTGGGTGAATCATAAAGTATACAAGGGAAAAGATGATTAAGGATGCACCAATATTAAAATTCAATTCAATACAATACCAGTAACTATTTTCATGTTATGGCTGATAAATTGGCTGATAAATGGCCAATTACTAACTAATCTGTCTAAAATTCACAATAACACTAAAAACTAAAATCAATCAAGTGAATTTAGGCATCACAACATTGTAGAATGAAAAATGGATATTAATTTTTTTTTTTTTTTACAGATTGCACTTAAGAGTTATTCATTATTTATTAATTTAAGATTAACTTTGCTGTAATCTAACGCTCACTTAATATTAATCTAAATATTAGGGGTGGTGAAATAGAAGGGAAATGTGCATGCATAATTACATTTCAGTATCCAAATATCCAGTACAATAATTCTGAGTTATCCTCTCCTGACCTTGACCTTTCAGATCCTTTCTAAATCACTTGTGTTACAGTATGTGTAAGCTCTGGGGCCTATAAAGACAGTGTTCACAGCCTTCCAGACAGCTAATTCTAAATGGCACTTGCTTGTTAAAGAGCATCTACTATATATATGCCCCTTAGCAAGAGGAGAACTTTATGAATGACAGGCTTTACATCTGCGTGCAGATTCAGTGTGGGTCTCTCTCATATAAACAAAACGTGAACAATGTTAGCATATAATATAGCATATTACTAGTTTAATGGTATACTGCATCTGTTTTGAATTCTCAACAATGCTTTCCCCCATTCAGATCACTTACAATGCATTTTAGCCATTTATGGTTTGGCTTTTGCTGTGTCTGTAAATGTTAAAAGCCTCCCAGATGCGCAACGTTTCAGGCTTGTTCAAATTTTACAAGCCATAACTGTCAGTGGCTCGGTTTCAGTGGCAGTAACAGATTTCAATGCCTCTTTCTGGTGTGCCCATATTTTCTTGACTGGGGCGGTCCATGTTGGACTCTTTCAAAGGGTGAAAAAGCATAATCTGACTCCTCTCATAATAATAATACAAATAAGAATAAGAATATGTATAATGTAATTATAAAAAGACTAAAATCTAAGTGTGAAAAATAAACTGAAAATAGACTTTACGCAACATAAAAACAGACCGTTATGTTTACACAACACCATTTTCAGCTGAAAACGAAAAAACTTTTTGGCTGTTCATTTACACGACAACAGCATTTTGGGGGCCTGAAAACGCAAGCTTTTGAAAACGGGTTTCAAAGTGCAAGGTTTTGAAAACCATACCTTTACCGTCTCCATGTAAACAACAAAAACGTGAGTCTGTGAAAACGGTGATGTAATGCGCATGTGTGTTACAAACGCTATCTAATGACCAATTCGTACGTATTTGTACGAGGTTGCTATACTGCAGTGATGGTTAGGTTTAGGGGCAGGGTTTGAGGTTAGGTCATTCGTACAAAATCATACGAATTGGCCAACCCGTCAAATACGTACGATTTAGCAAAAATTCGTACTAATTAGCCACCTCGTAAATTACGTACAAATTGCCGTGAGATCGGGTTGGTATTACATGTTCGCGGGGTGTTTCTTGACCAAGCGACATCTCCAACTGGCCTGTCATGCATAATACAGCCTTTTAGTCATTTTCGCAAATTTATGTAAACGGGGATCATTTTGACAACGGTGTCGTCTGTTTTTAGTACATCGATGTCATTTAAACATACCCTGAGAGAGCGTTTTTGTGCTGCGAAAACTGAGCTTTTTGAAAACGTGGATAAATTTAAAACACCATTTTCATGGACTGTGAAAACAGAGGTAGGCCTATTGGAAAACGATGACGTGTGTAATCATTTGATGCATATTGATCCGATAGATATGTAGGCCTATGTTTATACCGCTATTGTGCCTGTTATGTGCTATTCACTTTCACACTGTTGCTAAAGATATGTTACTTTGTACACTCTTCATATCGCAGTCCTGCAAAGATAGCAGAAAATGTACTTGCAATTGCTGTCCTGCGGCAGTTGTGTTTTAGACCAAACATAATGGTGACTGAGTGCGACCTGGACGCATCAGTGAATGGTGAGATATTTTCCTAAATAAAATGATCCTGTCAGAAGGATAGCATGAGAACTTTATTATGTCTGTTCAATCTGTAGCTTTTATGAGGTTTGTCTGTTCCGCCTGTATCATCTCAGAGAGCTTTTATGAGATTTTACGTATGCGCAGTAAGGTGAATCTAGCGTTTTCCGACGTTTCAGTGTGGATGCAAAACTTTTGGAAAACGCTTGAAAACGCTAGTCTGGACGGGGAGCGTTTTGAAACGAAAATGCCGTTTTCAAATGTATCCAGATTATTGTAGACAAGACAAAAAAATTATTCATGCCAATTAGTGCATTTTTTTTTTCTAATTACCTATTATATGGGGAGATGATCTTACCCAGGAGAAGCTCCATTAAAGAATTCAGAAGTTGTCGTCTATATGAGAGATTTCTCTAATTGCTTGCTGAAAGACAAATATATTGAACTCAAATGATAAATGCCACTGCCAGTCCCTTTCAGGGAGGAGGGATAGTGATTTTTCCTGCTGAATGAGTTATTTCTCCACATCTATGTTAATGGATCTTTTAGGTGGGAAAAAACAGCAGACTTATATCCGTCATGTAGTGAAGATGTTGTGTGGACCTGAATGGGTTAAGATAGATTTTATGAACATTAGGATGCAGCTAAGCTGATTGGAGCTCTCCCTTTATCTCAAGACATCATTGGGTCAAAGAGTGTATATTTTCCAAAAAAAAAAAAAAAAAAAAGAGGCAAATATCAAATATATAAAATAAAATAATTATATAAAATATTTTTTTTTCTAAAATTTTACATAAAATATTACAATTTGCAGATTTCAGAACACATTTTCTTGGCTATTTGACCAGGTCTCGTCAGACTCCCTCCTAGGTTGTGCATGGAATAACCCTCATGTTTACAGATTGTTTGGAGCCGGAGGTTGTACTCCCTTGGGTAAAGTATGCACACCATGTCACGTCTGTTCTAGCCCTCCATGTCTCCCGGTGGACCTACTTCAAGGACACAGCTCCATCAGCCCTGCTCACAGAGACACGTGTGCAACACATTAGCATAATTGGGTGTGAAAATTGCAACTCAAATGCCTGCATCTCCTCCCTCACATTCTCCAACCCATGAACCAGTCAGGAATAAGATCTCAATGTAACTAGTGGAGTAAAGCACTCTTGAGGAGGAGCAGGATTGAAATGAAAATCTTCTATGAGACTCATAAGCAAGCCGTTCATAAGCAAGAGTGTGTATCTGTATCTTCACTTTATCAGTCTGTCTGCTAGTGTGTCATTCTGTGGCAAAAATCTGTAAACTGTGGGGAATCTGCAGTCCCAGCAGGAGGTTGTTGAGCTGAACAAACCCATGGTGTTATGACAGAATGAAATTAATGTGGACTCGCTTCTGTGGTCATTTACAGAAACGTCCTCATCCTGGAGATATAAAAAGGAAGGGGAAAAATGGAAAATAATGACTTGATTTATCATTGATCATTTTGCAGGAGATACACTTTTCAACTTGCTATATGCTGGTATATTTACTTAATTATGATGTTATTAATAGTACAGAGCATTTCTGATAGAAATGTAGAGCCAGTACACAGAAAAACTTTTACAGTAAAAGTTACAGTAAAATTGCTACAGCAAAAAACAGTGGGTAAAATGGGTCACTAGGTTAATGGTAAGTTACCTGACAATGAATACGATGAACAATGAAAAATTGTAAATGGTTTAACATCCCATTAATTGTATTGTAAAAGTGTACATTTTTTGTTTTTTACAAGTAAAAATCAGATCATTCTGAGTAAAAAAAAAAACAGTAAAAGGACATTATCAGAAATCAACCTTAAGTATATTGATATGTTAACATTATGGGCCCTATTTTAACAATCTGTGTGCATGGTCTGAAGCGCATGGTGCAGGTGCACTTAGGGTGTGTCCGAATCCACTTTTGCTAGTTTAACGACGGAAAAAACGGTCGGCGCACCAGGCGCATGGTCCAAAAGGGTTGTACCTAGTCTCTTAATGAGTCATGGGTGTGTTTTGGGTGTAATGTACAATAAACCAATCTCATCTCATCTCCCATTCCCTTTAAAAGCCAGTTGCGCTTGCAACAATGCGCCTGAACACACCTCATTATCAGACCATCACGCCCATGGGCGAACAGATGGACGCGAGTGCATTTGCTATTTAAATTACAACGTGGCACCGGATGTGAAAATGATAACTGCGTCTGGCTGAAAGTAGCAAAAAACACTTGCGGCGCGCCTGACGTTGCATTGCGCCGGGTGTATGATAGGACCCTAAGTGTCAACCATAGATTTCATAATGTACCTTTAAATGACCATTGTGGAAGTCCTGATTATGTGCAACAATTTCATTTCATTCTCTAAATCAATACATTATGAAATATCTTTAATGTCCAGGAGTCAATAATTAAATCCCATGAATACGAAAGCCAAAGGTACAAATTTCATCATTGCAGTTAACGCAACAATTTAACAGCATAAACATGTGAATTAGAGTTAGTCTATTCCATTAGATTTGTTCATGTAACCGATGCAAATAAATGTAAGCATCAACATGGTTAACACACTAATCCATCTGCTGGAAGTTGGTGTTGTTGCCACAGGTGATTGTAAACTAGCTATACTGGCATCTATGATGGATGAAATCTTAAATGCAAACATTAAGCCTATGTTTAAATGGTTAACTATATTCTAGTGTGATGTGTATTTCCTTGCTAATATCTAATTCATATGGATGTAACTGCAGAATAAGGTAGCTAAACCACAGTGTTTAGAGTGGGATTGGTCTGCCATTTCTTTTTATTGCAGCAAGGGGAAACCGCACACCCCATTACTCATGCAGTACTTCTACAAGACAGGGACATCAGCTCACATCACTCAGACTGTGGACTAACACTCAGTAACACCTCGGGCCGTTTCTAGCGGTAGGTCTCGCCATGGCCTGTGGTTTAGAGTGTGAATATGATTCATCTCTTTCTCGTTTCTATATATTCTCATTTTCAATTTTACATAGGCTCTTCTCATGCAGTTCTCTTAGATTTTATTAAACATGCTCACATGTTCATATCCGGCCTGCATAATATCCTGATCCCATTTCACTTTCTCTTTCCCTCCACTTTTCATTCGATCTCAACTGTCCTCAGGACCGGCGCTCACGGTACTACTAACACAAAGAGGCAAAAAAAAAAAAAAAAATCACTTTACTGAACTTTCCACCATCAAGTTACTGTAAATGTAAATTATTTTCCCAACTCCGCCTGAGTAGCTGAAGCCCTTTCCGTCTCCAAAGAAACGTCTGAATCTGCACTTATTCTTAAACCATTTAAGGAATAGATCACCCTAAAGTAAAAGTCATTAAGTCCTACATCATATTTTAAACTTCAAAAAGGACACAAAAGTACCACAAACATATCATAAATGGGTACATATGACTTGTGTTCTGCATTTAAGCATATTCACTATTACTTATGTTGTGGCATTGCTAATTTCTATATAGAGTATATCTATCTGTTAAGCCAAAATGAAACTATAACACTGTTTCAGGATCAGGTGCTTAGGTGCTGTGAGAGTAATTTTCTACACAGTTCATGAATTCTGTGAAAACTCCAGGAGTCCTGTTAAATAAATTCAGTATTCCCCTCAGCTCAAACACAGCTGCACATGACAGGTTAACACAGCAACTGAATGGCAATATGCCCTAAACATACTTCTCAAAACACACGGCGATCATAAAAGCTATGTAATATGTCTCCTGAGAGTGATGTTGCCTGCCATTTCAAGTGTTGCCATAAAACTACTGATGCTACAACATAAACACAACATTGTAAAGCCTTAAGTGAATTTACAGCATGAACACGCACCCTACCGTGCTGTACCAGGTGTTTATAGTAATCGATCAAGATTACTGACACTGTTAAACAGTGTGACTGCTGGTATTGCAAATCTGTGGACTGTAATGCTTACTGCGAGTAGTTAAAAAGATCATCCTGTGTCTTTACTGCAGGTTGAATTTTGTTTAAATATTAAAGATTTCTCACTTTTTTCTAACATATGGTTCAAACGGTAAATCACGCAAGCTGAGTCAATGTGTGAGTTTAGAGTTTTCTTATCATTGCCTATAAATCTCAAGACTGAGATTTATGAATATTCAAAGGCTGACTACATACATAGGCCTTTAAACTATTTTAAAGAGTAACTGCTAATTACTGCCTCTTAGCAAACGAAGATCACGGATTTTCCTCTGTCTCACACCTTCCAGACACTAATTAAGCCAGTAATGTTTTCTACATATACAGTACATTCATTTATCAAGAACAGTTAATTGGATTCTGAAATAGAGACAAACTATTTTGTGATTATTACAGTGTATTACATAAAGCAATAAAGCAGGATGGCATTTCAATTTTATGTGACATATTTGTGTGGATTTAAAATCTAAAAGTCAACTTTATGACAGTTAACAGAAAGTATAGAATAGTCTCTCTTAAATAATTATTCAGCAATCATTTACTTCTCAAATCACGTTTGCTATGACTTCCTGACAAATTCCTTTATTCCGTCTTTCAAGCAGCATAATTGTTTGCTGCCTTTGTGTGCTAAAAAGATAAATGACCTTCAAAGGCATGAATAAATGCCAGCTGAATACCAGAAAAAAAAAAAAAAACAATAATCTGGCATTTTAATATAAAAGAAAAACAATAAATGAATGAGTTATGTCCACATCCAGGTTTTTAAACAGGATTTGCTGTTGTTCGAAGAGGCGGATCTACTTGACATCCATACATATGAGATGCATTGTAGTTGTGTGTGATGCTAATGCCTTGATTTATTTCCAGTTGAGAATTAGCTGGTTTCTGTTTGAACTTTTCATCGTTCATTTTAATTTTTATCCATTTCTTTTTGTAGTTCTCCCTGATGACAACACTGTATGTTTTTGTCTGATCAAAGCATCAGACTTATTTCTCACTATTTATTTAAAGAAACATTTAAATTGATTTTGAGGTCAAGCACAGACTACAATGGAATTTATCAAAGGGGAGTGAATATTTAGCCTGATAACATAATCTGTCATTTTGCATTTATGAACTGGAAATGATAGGGTTTTTCAGGAATTACACTAATACAACTTGATAGACAGAGAAGTTAACCCAATTTACAACAGTGCACCTCAGGCCAGACTATTGCGATGGTTATTCAACCCAAGGTCTTGTCCTGTTAAGGTGAAGTGTGTATCAAAAGTGTGTTGGAATTTCAATTTGTTTGAGCAGAGTAAATTTGATGTGAGAAAGCCTGAATAAAATGGTCCTTATGGTCCTTATGGTCCACTAGTGGTGCAGAAATTACACACTTCAGCTTTAAGACAAAGAAACTATAAGAACAACTACATGAGATAGAAATGGTTAATTTAAAACTAGGTATGAATAGTGTTGAATTAATAAAGTGACTGTTATGTTATTATTTCATATTAGGCCATACTGTCACGCACTGGCTGTAGTAATCGCACGACGATGGAGAATATTAAAACGTCTTTAATAATAAATCCAACAACAGGGAACAAGCAGGAGATCACAAGAATAGTTATAGCAAAAAAACGCATAAACTAAATACAACACCGATGTTACAGCAGGTCGTGCTTAATTTACTTTTTGAAATGTAACCGCATAACACTTGTAGCTACCTTAAGCTGACTGTTTTTTTCACAGTTATAGTTTATTTTATTGTTATTTTTGTTTGTGTATTTTTAAATATTTTAAATATTAAATATAATAATATTTGTTCACAATTAATTTTTTAACAGCCCAAGCATACATACAGGCCTATAGTGTGTTCCATTTAAACACATTAAAAGGGTTCCGCCAGTAGTGGGCACTCGTGCAACATATGCAATGACGTACATTCGAGTAAACGAGACGGAGAGAAGTTAACGAGGGAAGGGCATAAAAAATACTTACTTAAACACAGCCCTAGGCAACTAACAATGAACAAGAACTCAGGCAAGCAGGAACAGGGAAACCAAACTAAAGGACCCCATATACTCACAGGGAAGTTCTTTTTCGTTTCACTTTGAAATACGTGAGCAGCGATATACTGTTATATATGTGTTATATATATATATATACTGTTATATATATCGAACATCCGACGCCAGCCACTCTGCTGAAAGCGCCGTTTAGATGAATATGTAAATATGTGCTGCACACTTTTCTTTCAATAACAAAATAAACTCACAACAAAATTGAGAAAAAAGGCAAGCATTTTAATAAAGTATACGCAAAGCATCTGATCATAGTGATGTGGATGTTTGCACGAGCTGGCACTCCAGTAAAATCACGTCACGTTTGTTTATGTATCACTTTATACAATAGACTGCTTAAAATCCGGCAGCTTTACCGTATTAAACATCGGAAGAATGTCATTTTCTACTATAAATCAGCTCTCCAGTGTGTTTGTGTTTTCACCTCGACCGACTGAACAGGCAAAATGAACCAGAAAAGATTTTCAGCGTGAAAGAAGGTGGAGTCTCCACGCACACCCACCTATTACGTAATCGCCACGGACCAATGGTAGTACGAAGGTGTTTAGCAGCCGGAGCAAACTTTTCCGGAAAGTCCGCTTTGGCAAGCTGTTTCGAACTCCCAAAACGAACTCCAAACAAACGTTGTTTCGGCCTGATTTTGTTCGAAATGACGTCACACCAGTTCATTCTTCGTTTTCGCTTTAAGTATATCGGGGTCTTAAGGGGCCATTTACACGACACCATTTTCAACTAAAAACGGAACTAAATGCGTTTTGGCTGTTCATTTACACAACAAAGACATTTTGCGAGTTTTTGAAAACGATACCGTTATCATCCTTCATGTAAAAAAAAACTGCACATTTGTGAAAACGGTGACGTCATGCGCATGCATATGTGTTCAGTCTATAGGTGCGTAGTGTTTCTTTACAAAAAGTGATAACGCCATCTACTGGCCTGGCATGTATAACATAGCGTTTTTAGTCGTTTTCAGGTCTGTGTGGACAAGGATTGTTTTCACAACGTTGTCGTCTGTAGTAGATCACTATCGTGTAAACGTACCCTCAAACACAATGAAGCTAAACATAACTATGACAAACGACAATACAAAGAATAGTCTATATGTATTGTATGAAAATAAATACATTGAAAATAACCAAAACTGAAAAAAAATATCCTCCTTTATTTAATGAACATTAACAACACTATTTATTACCTCAGCAACCATAACAATCAATTTTGAACTGTTTCTGTAAATAGTCAGACTTCATAGTGATGTATACAGTTTACTGTCAGCGGAGACAGAGGAAACACAGCCGGATGGTGCAATGCAATTAGTATACTGCTCCAGCCAGCAGCAATCAGCAGAACCTAACCTCATTACTGTCTATGGACTACACGATCTGTTTTACTGAGAGGTGAATTAATTACACCAAATTAACCTTGCCGGGAATACGAGACATGTTCAGTATGAAAATACACAGAATATTCAATATCAATGTAAACGAATGAAAACCTATGGACATATTATACTGCATCCAAAAGTGAGAATTGAAATTGACAGGCAAGAAATACTTTGCCTTTCCTGTGTAATGTCAGAAAAACCAAAAGTCAAGAGAAAAACCATGTGAACAAAATAATTAAACATGCCAGTTCTTAGACAGATGCTGATTATCTCGTAACACCATTATACTGGATTAATCAGTGGTAAATCATATTTCCAATGGCTGGCTTTGAAGAGACTTGCATGAGAATAGATATTGGCATTTCTGTTTAACCCAGGGGTCAGATTTTTTCATACACACACTGCAAAATTTATAAGAAAAGGGCCTTGATTAGATTCTCCAATCCAATTACTCTTCATGTCATTATCATTACATCATCCTGCTCTGGACTCGATATAAAACAGCTTACCTTCGTGTGGTCTTTCTATTAAAATGAATTAAGCTTTTATATGAACAAACCATCACATCTTCACTAAATGGTGTTTTAGTGAGAGCAGACTGAGTCCATCTATGAAAACTTCACTTAACAATGGTTTAAAAATAAGCTATCTATGTTTCTAATGAGGAATCCTATTTGAGACTAGTCCAGATCAGAACATAATAGGGTGTTTTAGAGGTTATAAGGTCTATAAGCTTTATAATGTCCAGAACATTGTAAAAACACAATCACAATTCATATTCAATGCTATCATGAAAAAATGGCTTACTATATGGAATTAAACAGCATAATGAAACATGCCCTAGAGTGACGATTAGTGGCAGTAACTTACACCAGCCATCACATTCTATTAACCTCTTCCTCTCCACAAAGAGTCAGTGTGTCACCTCAATTTAACTCACTATCTTGAGCTAAATGACCAGCGTCATATTGACCATGACACATACATTCCTCCCCCTGAAACCTGAACATTATCCAGCCATGAAGTCACAGACTAAAAGAATTAAAGTCATTCAACCCTGAATATAATGGAAATGCATGTATTTATACAGAATGTAATTAGGCTACAGAGCAAGTAAATTGAAGCAAACAAATCAATTCTAGACTTCATTTATAGTTTGTAGTTGTCTGACAGTGAATTAAACTGAGTTATGGGCTGTACCTGAGATATATGTGGCCATCATATGCTTTTATAGGCTATTTTCTAGGTTCCTCTTTTGCTAAATGTGTGTGTATGCACAGTGCCAAAAAAAATATTTAGCACCAATTTGAGGATTTCTGAGGTAAAATAGAGCATTATGAGAAATTAAGTGTCACAACAGTGCATAAAATGAGGGAAAAAAGTGAAATATATATAAGTAAAAACATGTATATATATTTAAATACAATTTTTGATTATTTATATTATCTCATTTTAATTAAAAAAAAAAACAAGTAAGACAAGCATAATTTAGCTTTTTGTAGGTTTTGAACAATTTGTAGTTCAAATTTGTAGGGGAAAAATAAAAAGTAAAATTAAAACTTTGAATGGTGAATTAATGATTAAATCTAATTTAAAAACTTTCAATTAAACACCAGCATCATAAAGTTATCTAGATTTTACTTATACCTTTGAATATTTAATCAAAATTGTCTTTAAATATTACAGGGTTTGTCTCCTTTGGAATCAATACTTACTCCAAATAAAACAAACAATCCTAAGTAATATTTACTTTCAAATTTAATACATTTTAACTCAGTGTACTAAATCTTTGTTGCTGTACTTCACAAAAATATTTTATTTATTTATTATTATTTACAAAAAAAAAAATACATTTACAGCATGAATTTCTTTGAATACATCCTGTTCTACCTCAATTCAAATCCCTGAACTGAAGTGGAATGTAGAAGGCATTCTCCATCCAGTTCTGAATGGTGCACAATCCAGGACCACATTGCAAATTCAATTCAAACTGCATAAACATGTTATTGCTGCAACATGGTTTCTTAAATATGTTCAGAAACAGGTATAAAAAAAGTTGGATCAATCCTCATACAGTGCTTGCGGGCAGATATATGTGTCATTCATAATTCAAGCAATCCTAACCTTCCCATGCATCAAATGCGCCTCTGATTCATATGAACTGACAGGGCATGAAGACAAACGATTGAGATTGTGTGAGCTTGTATTCCCACACTCTGTGTTGTACGATCCCGTACTGAAGCTATGAGTCAAGTACTGCAGTTGTGTATGTGACGTCCACTGGACCCGCTCTAAAAGCAAATGCTCTCACTCCAACCCAGGAGCTAAAATACAGTCTATTACATTATGCTAAAGCATGTATATTTCATAACACCAGTAGCGGATCCTCTTGAAACAAAGCATTTTCTTTGCATGCTCATAACTCGGAATGAAATGAGACATTGTAATACAGTGGCCTCAAAGAGTATTTGTACACTTAAGTGACACATAGAAAAATGTCTGAATGTCACTGCATTAGAAACAAAATATCAAACCAAGCGAGATCTGAAAAAATGCTATAGCTTTTCTTAAAAGTCTTTCCACTTTTACAATTATTTGTAAATCTTTACAATTGTTATTTTACCCATAAATCTGAAACAGTGTCTCAAAATGAGCTGTTAAGGAATGTACTTCAATGTGACATCACATTGCACAGGCCCCGCCCACGACTGGCGACGGAATCTTCCTTATTAGCTTAGCTCCTCCCCTGGGTGAGCTGTACACAGTCCGCCATGTTTATCTCCTCTCCAGAGCATTTACAGTAGCATTCAAGTATGAAATGTATTCTTATTAAAGCTACTAAAGTTATTTAATCAAGAGCAGTGAGTGATTTTCTGTTTTTCTTTTGTTTGATTTATATTAACAGCATATACAGCAGTAGGTACTGTATATTACGTTGCTGACATTTTAATATACAGATCTACACCGATAAGGCATAACATTATGACCACCTTCCTAATATTGTGTTGGTCCCCCTTTTGCTGCCAAAACAGCCCTGACCCGTAAAGGCATGGACACCACTAGATCCCTGAAGGTGTGCTGTGGTATCTGGCACCAAGATGTTAGCAGCAGATCATTTAAGTCCTGTAAGTTGCGAGGTGGGGCCTCCATGGATCGGACTTGTTTGTTCAGCACATCCCACAGATGCTCAACTGGATTGAGAACTGGGGAATTGGGGAGGCCAAGTCATCACCTCAAACTCGTTGTTGTGCTCCTCAAACCATTCCTGAACCATTTTTGCTTTGTGGCAAAATTATCATTATCCTGCTGAAAGAGGCCACAGCCACCAGGGAATACCGTTTCCATGAAAGGGTGTACATGGTCTGCAACAATGCTTAGGTAGGTGGTACGTGTCAAAGTAACATCCACATGGATGGCAGGACCCAAGGTTTCCCAGCAGAACATTGCCCAAAGCATCACACTGCCTCCGCCGGCTTGCCTTCTTCCCATAGTGCATCCTGGTGCCATGTGTTCCCCAGGTAAGTGACGCTCACGCACCCGGACATCCACGTGATGTAAAAGAAAACGTGATTCATCAGACCAGGCCACCTTCTTCCATTGCTCCGTGGTCCAGTTCTGATGCTCACGTGCCCACTGTTGGCGTTTTTGGCTTTTTAGCCCCATACGCAACAAACTGCGATGCACTGTGTATTCTGACACCTTTCTATCAGAACCAGCATTAACTTCTTGAGCAATTTGAGCTACAGTAGCTCGTCTGTTGATCGGACCACACGGGCCAGCCTTCGCTCCCCACATGCATCAATGAGCCTTGGCCACCCATGACGCCGGTTCACCACTGTTCCTTCCTTGGACCACTTTTGATAGATACTGACCACTGCAGACCGGGAACACCCCACAAGTGCTGCAGTTTTGGAGATGCTCTGACCCAGTAGTCTAGCCATCACAATTTGGCCCTTGTCAAATTCGCTCAAATCCTTATGCTTGCCCATTTTTCCTGCTTCTAACACATCAACTTTGAGGACAAAATGTTTACTTGCTGCCTGACATATCCCACCCACTAACAGGTGCCGTGATGAAGAGATAATCAGTGTTATTCACTTCACCTGTCATAATGTTATGCCTGATAGGTGTAATATACACATGCAATTCCCTGTCCAATCTTTCCCTGCAGTTTACGTTCACAGACATAAATGACTGTGTTTATGTGAAATTTGGTTTGCTTTTGACATAACCTAATGTTTGGAGATAAAAAGGTGTAATTTTTGTCTTAATTTTCAACTAAATATTAATTGTTTCATTGTTTCAAACCTAGCAAACTTCTTTTTGTCCTTTTTAATTTTCATTGTACCCAGTTTTGCAAATGCTTATTATTGCATTTCTGCATAACAACTCTGTTTATGTTTGGCAACTCTGAGTGTTTAGCATGGTAATGGATATGACAGTGTTAATGTGTTTGGTCTTGGTGTAGTTGATCTGCTACGCTGCCGCTGCTGTTATTGCTGCTGCTGCTTCTGCTGCAGTGCAAGTACGGGGACTTGCTACTGGCAATATATACATGACATGCTGCTGTGAGCAAGTAAGACATACTGCTGTTAAACAATATAGCATACATAAATTACCCGAGCAGATCTGTATGTCAGGGCTCAACATTAAGCCTTGTTATATGCTTGTCCTTCGAACAAGTAAATCAGTCATTTACTTGTCCGAGTAAAAAAGATGCTTGTCCGGAAAAAATTGGATGTAAATCTATTTTATTCTGAAGCAATATTCTCATCAGTGTTGTCAGCTTTGACATATTTAAATCTGTGTATTTGTGATATTTACCAAGTTGTTCAAACGGCTGATTCATTCAGTAATGAAAACACGGCTGAGTGTTTCTGTGAGATGCGCTATGGTTCTGCTGTGATCTTTGTTTGAAACTATTTTCGCTGCTGAAATGGTACAAAAAAATTGTAGGCCTAAGTGACTTAATATGAACTACTTGTTTATTGAACTGTCTTATGAAATCAGTCACATTTTCAATCGTGATGGTATTCAGGAAGTCTTGTGATGTTGCTTAACTGTATCATGTTATAAATATAAAAACTCTACATTTTGAATTTTTACCACAGTATGTTAACTGAGTTTATTTGTGTGTGCTGCTCTCATTTGTTTCCATTTTTCCTTGAGAGGCTGCGTGAGCCTCAGCAGTGCAACCTTGTTACCGTCAGTACATTATACATTATATATTATTATCCACTATCAATTTGCCACTTACACTAAATGTAAATTCTTGTGTTTTGGTGATTCCGTATTTTTTTTATTATTAATTAATTAATTTAATTTTTTATTGATGTTTTAATCAGGCTACTTGTCCGGTCGGGCAAGCAAAATTCTCTTTTACTTGCCCCTTCAAAAAAGTCAACTTCTCCCGGACAAGCGGTAGGCTAATGTCGAGCCCTGCATGTGGAGCTGGGGAAGGTGGAGGAGTTCTAAAAAAGCGCACTGAAACTGCTACAGCAAACGCTAACCAAATATTTGAAGGTTGCATAGCGAGCTCATTGGCTACCGATACAGCAGGAACCAATCAGCTGTTCCCTATAAAGAATGATGTGATTGCAAGCAGATTGAGTTAAGGACCTATCAGTCTGCGCCATCTAGAGTTTCATGAATAACTTTTATTTATATTTACGTACTTTTAAACAAGTTTATTGTCAGTAGTTGATTGTTTACAGTTTATCGGAAGTTACACGCATAATTTGTGTTTTGGTGTCTTGGGATATAGGCGAAAAAGTGGATATAATGCAAATTCTATTTATACATTTTTCATTTTGGTTTCAATGTCCAAATACTTTTTGGAGTGACTTTTTGGGGCCACTATATGTCAGAAGCTTATTCATTTCAGGCCCCAGCTCTCATTGGTTTCATACTGAGAGACCTCAACTGTTTCATAAATTATTTCCCCTTTGCTCTTCAAACCGTTTGCTCATGCTACAGTGTGGCAGCACATGCAAGCCTCACTAAAGCTGTCTTGGCAATTGACAGGCCTGCCCTATGTGAGAACTGTTGCTGTCTGAGAGACGTGGAGAGCAGCCAGGATTGATCGGAGCTCAAGGCAGTAGCTGAATCTTTCAAGGGATAGTGTGTATGAAAACTCTGTGCTTTTCTCTTCTCTTTTTTCATCGGCACCATCCTCCTCGCAGTGGATAATTGAGGTGCAGGGGGATGGAGACATGGGAATCTATTTCAGCACAACATCAGGCGAAAAGGACGGTTGGATGAATAGCCAGCCGTGTCCTGAATGCAAAAGCCTCATGGCTCGGTGGAACGTGGCGGGTAATGGTTGCCTTATCTTCTCAGTCACAGCTCCTTTGTGTCCGTTAGAATGACTTCTGAGGCAATAAAGACGCAAACAAAATGAGACTGGAACTGTTTGGGTCACACTAGTAGGACAGAATCAATGCAGGTACAGCAGCATTTCCCCATTGTTCAGGGTCCAGTTGATTCGACTGACAATCTGAAGATTATAATAAATGCTGCTCAAGAAGATTGGTAACATGGAACTGGACCAAAGTTTCTTAGCACATAACTGGCAAAGTAAGGTCAAATATCACTCACAGCTTCATTGCAAGATACACCCAGTGACCGAGCCATTTACCATGGATAATGATGACTTAAGAAGAGTCCCCAAATCAATACGGTGTCGAGACAGCCCGAGCGTGAAGGGGACTGAGTGTCAGTACACCTATCAGAAGCCACAGCTGCTTCTTAAAGCTGTCATTTCTGATCATATATTTACTTGCCCTCATGCCATTTTTGGGACCTGCCCCTTCAAAGTCAGCAATGGTGTACAGGTTCTAATCAAAAATAGCTTGTCATTCAGAGCAGCACTCAGAACAGCAAACCTTTATCGATTTTTTTGCTGTGCCAGGAGGCAGCACCAAGACTGGTGTCAGTCTAGTTATTTCTCATATCAGTTACTTTTTTTAAAGGGGTCGTGACTAGGATTTTTTTTTTATTATTATTTTAATACGTTCCTTGACGTTCACTTATAATGTTAATAAAGTAATAAAGTTAATCAAGTAAATTTAGCACACACACAATATATACATATATATATATATACAGTGGGGAGAACAAGTATTTGATACACTGCCGATTTTGCAGGTTTTCCTACTTACAAAGCATGTAGAGGTCTGTAATTTTTATCATAGGTACACTTCAACTGTGAGTGACGGAATCTAAAACAAAAATCCAGAAAATCACATTGTATGATTTTTAAATAATTAATTTGCATTTTATTGCATGACATACGTATTTGATCACCTACCAACCAGTAAGAATTCTGGCTCTCACAGACCTGTTAGTTTTTCTTTAAGAAGCCCTCCTGTTCTCCACTCATTACCTGTATTAACTGCACCTGTTTGAACTCGTTACCTGTATAAAAGACACCTGTCCACACACTCAATCAAACAGATTCCAACCTCTCCACAATGGCCAAGATCAGAGAGCTATGTAAGGACATCAGGGATAAAATTGTACACCTGCACAAGGCTGGGATGGGCTACAGGACAATAGGCAAGCAGCTTGGTGAGAAGGCAACAACTGTTGGCACAATTATTAGAAAATGGAAGAAGTTCAAGATGACGGTCAATCTCCCTCGGTCTGGGGCACCATTCAAGATCTCACCTCGTGGGGCATCAATGATCATGAGGAAGGTGAGGGATCAGCCCAGAACTACACGGCAGGACCTGGTCAATGACCTGAAGAGAGCTGGGACCACAGTCTCAAAGAAAACCATTAGTAACACACTACGCCGTCATGGATTAAAATCCTGCAGCGCACGCAAGGTCCCCCTGCTCAAGCCAGCGCATGTCCAGGCCCGTCTGAAGTTTGCCAATGACCATCTGGATGATCCAGAGGAGGAATGGGAGAAGGTCATGTGGTCTGATGAGACAAAAATAGAACTTTTTGGTCTAAACTCCACTCGCCGTGTTTGGAGGAAGAAGAAGGATGAGTACAACCCCAAGAACACCATCCCAACCGTGAAGCATGGAGGTGGAAACATCATTCTTTGGGGATGCTTTTCTGCAAAGGGGACAGGACGACTGCACCGTATTGAGGGGAAGATGGATGGGGCCATGTATCGCGAGATCTTGGCCAACAACCTCCTCCCCTCAGTAAGAGCATTGAAGATGGGTCGTGGCTGGGTCTTCCAGCATGACAACAACCTGAAACACACAGCCAGGGCAACTAAGGAGTGGCTCCGTAAGAAGCATCTCAAGGTCCTGGAGTGGCCTAGCCAGTCTCTAGACCTGAACCCAATAGAAAATCTTTGGAGGGAGCTGAAAGTCTGTATTGCCCAGCGACAGCCCCGAAACCTGAAGGATCTGGAGAAGGTCTGTATGGAGGAGTGGGCCAAAATCCCTGCTGCAGTGTGTGCAAACCTGGTCAAGAACTACAGGAAATGTATGATCTCTGTAATTGCAAACAAAGGTTTCTGTACCAAATATTAAGTTCTGCTTTTCTGATGTATCAAATACTTATGTCATGCAATAAAATGCAAATTAATTACTTTAAAATCATACAGTGTGATTTTCTGGATTTTTGTTTTAGATTCCGTCACTCACAGCTGAAGTGTACCTATGATAAAAAATTACAGACTTCTACATGCTTTGTAAGTGGGCAAACCTGCAAAATCGGCAGTGTATCAAATACTTGTTCTCCCCACTGTATATATATATATATATATATATATATGAACAAAAAAAGCCTAACATTTATGCTGAAAAACGATTATTTTCAACCTTCATTCTGACCCTGTCTGAAATGAATAATAAATTACCAACTACAGCCAATCACAACTGAGTGTGGACGAATTCAATAAAGTGAGTGCCCAAAACGTGCTCCAGAGTATAAACAAAGTATAAAACACATACCTTTTATTTTCGAGACTTCCGTATTCTTTTCCAGACGGCATCCCTTTTTGTGCGTTTCCTTTTAGAACTTGAGTGATATGTCAAATAATATCCAATGTTTCGCACCTTTCACAATCATTATATTCTCCTCCATGTTTGATGTGGAATACATCTAAGGGGCGGTGCTGGTCCAATGAGATTTTAGTATGGGCGGAGCTACATGGTGTGAAGCAGCCCGTGAAAGAGTATGCAAAATTTCTTCGGACATTGCAACAGACCATACATGACTTCACACTCTGTGGCACCTTTTAAAAAAACACAAAAACTCAACATATAACAAAATTAAAAATGTTCTTTTAATTATTCTAAGACAGAGTTGGAGCTAAACTCTGCAGGAAAGTGGGTCTCAAGGTCAGTTGCCCACCCCTGATCTAAGAGGTCATGCTGCAACATATCAATCTTGTATTGGTCACGTCCTCACATAATATATGAAATCATCAGGGTTCACCAAACTTACGGTGTGTCCTAGTACTACATTTGAATTTGAACTTACTTTGAGACAGTTAAAAAAGTACATTCTATATAGTATGAATTTGGGTAGTATAAAATAAATGCGCACTTCAGAATCTTGGCGGAAGTAGTAAGTCATCTGGGTACTTTTCATCTACTGTTTTTTGAATACTATGTATTTGGACATACTTTGGACATATAGTAGGAAGTATACGATTTCGGATACCCTAACCCAAACTTGGAATGCAGCAAAAAGCGCAACTTCTTGTCTCCCGCAATCACGTGTGTATATTGTGTATATAGTCAATGGAATGAAACCAAGTATCAAGTGGGAGACAAATGTAAAGTTGTATATTGCTATTTTTTTAGTAAGTTATGAGTTTGTTAACAAATTATTGAGCAGCACCAATGGACTCCAAAAATTATTAGGTTTGTGTGCCATAAAAATTGTTATGATGAATTCAAGAAATACAATATGAATTGCCTGGTAGAAGGTATAGTCTAGACTGTAGTCCATTGTAATCCGCTGTTCTGAAGGTTGATACTAGGCAGCCAATCCTTTCTGTAGGTGAAAGAAAGGTAAAGAAAAGCAGTTTAGTGATTCACTCCAGTTAGCAAAAGAGGTCATGTCATTGCAAGGGAGGCCAACAACAGAAGAAAAAAAAAAACATTAGGAAGAAAAAGGCACATGCCACTTCCCACATTCCTCAATCCATTTCCTGTCGCAGTTTAGCCTTCATTTCCATCTGCCATGTCTTATTAATATGCTTTCAATGTCTTTGAATAAAAACAAGGCCTTTTTTCTGAAAGCAGTAACACATAGACCCCCTGCAGAGAAAGTTCATTTGAACTTTGGGATGGAAGAGACATTGGACAGCTTCTTAAAACCATGAACCCCTTCTTTTTTCTACTCATGCCCGGGTTTATGAGGCTGTGATGCTCTAGACCATTGGATGGTGACAGGCCCTGCAGACTCCTTAGATCCAGGGCTCTGTTTGATATCTGAGGCAAGTCTGTCTACACAATTGACTCCAGGCACAGAAATTGGGCCTTGATTTTACAAAGCGGTTACTGCTGCATTTTTGCGAATTCTTATTTTAAAGGTGCACTTAGTAGTTAAAATGTATTTTAATTTTACACAGAGCAAGGCACTTTACAAAACAAAAAACAAAAAAATCTAAGCAATAAGCAATCCTAACTATATTACAACAAACACAAAATAAAAGACACAATAATACAAGACTAAAAATAAAATCCAAGTAGTCAGCATATGAGCCAGTAAAACACAAACAAACATTTGGGACTGGAAAAGGATGAAGGACAACTGAATAAAAAAAGAGGATATAATACAGAGGAAAGATGAAAAGCAAACGAGATGAACTTGGGACATTCAACATTCGGATTTGACCTTGTTCTGTCTCAGATGGAGCCACATTTTTCCACCTTGAGGATCCCCAGAGCCATTTGAGGGATTTTCTCCCTCTGTGTCTGTCCAAGCATGTTTATTCCTTGAGGACCCCAGTGGGCTTCAGTGTGAGAGCAGCTTTTTCCATTCCAATACGAAAGACATTATCATGGTAAATGGGCTGGAACAAGAAACGGCTCAATGTGGGAATCGTCCGCGGACTTAAAACTGCAAACTCAAAAGCCTATCTTCGTTTTACAGCTTCATTTAAGGATGAAAAGAACAAATGCATGCACATTTATATGATTTAATTCTTATAGTAATTTTGGTGGTATTGTTCAACTTTTAAGTTAATGTAAACACAAACTTAGCTATTTTTCATAATAAGCATTTAATCTGAAATTATCATAATCTATTACCACTAGACCTTGCTTTTAAGAAAAGGACAATCTCTAGCAAAAGCAAGAAATGCAGTTACGAACTAATTAATGCCAAAAAATAAAGACCAAATCATTAAGGCAATCAGTGAACCTACAGGTAAGTAAAAAGAACTTAATTGGCCACAAGGTAATTGAAGCTCAAATCAAATAATAATTAAGTTTAATTAAAGCAATAATCCCACCCAATCACACAAAAGCAGCAATAAATATAGCCGTACAAGCTTTACAACCACAAAAAGGTGCCTTACTGTGTTTCCTTTTGTCATATGCTTTTTAATGATCCAAGCTTTTTAATCAAACCGTGTACCATGTTCAGTGCTTATCAGAGTCCTGTGTTTTTTACGACTATGTGATTTACACACACTCCTGGCACATTAATGACACGGGTTAGACTCAAACAGCATTCATACTGAAATCCATATGAAATAATACAAATATACCACAAGACAGGCCTCTAAAGTACACACAAAGGTCAGGGGTCAACAGGCAAGGGAAATGGACGTGGATTAGCAAAACTGACAGGAGATAAGAATAAGTGCTCTCAGGCAGGGGCTGCCGGTGGTCTGCTGTGGTATATACATTATGCATGCATCTTAAACACAGACACACAGGTACGCTCATCAATGCTGGTGCATGTGCACGCATTCACACTGCATCTTGATTCTAACACAGATGTTAGTGCGGCTGAAATGCAGTACTTTGTTTCAATTGAGAGTTCATAATAAAATTAAAATAAAATGAGGAGCTCTGTAAGTTATTTATCTCAAGAGTGATTCCCAAATGTGTACACCAGGAGGAACACATATTATTAAACTGAAAAAAAATATTAAAATTGCTATTTTATGATGTCATGACTTTTTAAAGTTCTGTTTTAAAGGAAATAAAATATTCATAATTATGTGTGGATGACACTCATAGCTTATATGTGCTGCTTCTTTTTTTACTTTAAGGCTCGGTTTCACAGACAGGGTTTAAATTAAGCCAGGATTAAGCCAGTTCAATTAGGGCAATTATTTTATAAACGTGCCTTAAGCTCTATTCGGATGGGATTAGTTTAACATGGAGAGGTGGGGTAAATTAATTATTACCAGAGCTTCTCAGTGATTTTAGTCCTGTCCGAATGTGCCATCTCAGTAATCATTTATGTCAGTAAAGTCAGTAAAGATTACGGCGACTTTTACCTTCTGTAAAAAGGTCCGGAAAAAATTACCTCAGGTAATACTAATCCTGGGCGAATACACCCGCTGTAAATATGTACGTAAATATTTCGTCATTTCCTGTTTAAAAGTAGTCTTCCGTGGTTTTTCAAGTATGGAGGTGCTTGAAAAAGAATTCAGTTGCGTTCTAGGCGGTGGGACAAGTCTGTGGCAAACCTCAAGTGATTTCTGCTTAGCATTCAGATAAATAAAAAAAAGGTCGAAAGCACTTGTCAGAGTCACAAAACTTCTTTTAGCTTTAGGTAAGTGCCTATTACCAACAGAATCCAATCAGAATTTAATTCATTTAATTAATAAATCGTTCGACCGGACCTAACTGTTATATATAGATTATGATGTTATATATATATATATATATAGATTATACACCGATCAGGCATAACATTATGACCTAATATTGTGTTGGTCCCTCTTTTGCTGCCAAAACAGCCCAGACCCGTCGAGGAATGGACTCAACTAGACCCCTGAAGGTGTGCTGTGGTATCTGGCATCAAGATGTTAGCAGCAGATCCTTTAAGTCCTGTAAGTTGCGAGGTGGGGCCTCCATGGATCGGACTTGTTTGTTCAGCACATCCCACAGATGCTCGAATGGATTGAGATCTGGGGAATTTGGAGGCCAAGTCAACACCTCAAACCTCAAATTTTTGCTTTGTGGCAGGGCGCATTATCCTGCTGAAAGAGCCCACAGCCACCAGGGAATACCGTTTCCATGAAAGGGTGTACATGGTCTGCAACAATGCTTAGGTAGGTGATACGTGTCAAAGTAACATCCACATGGATGGCAGGACCCAAGGTTTCCCAGCAGAACATTGCCCAAAGCATCACACTGCCTCCGCCAGCTTGCCTTCTTCCCATAGTGCATCCTGGTGCCATGTGTTCCCC